>CM076579.1:537791696-538391696 GCA_034641835.2 Pinus albicaulis | reverse complement strand
GGCGGCATCCCGACGCTGCTCATCAAGATTTTCCAGATGAAGGAGACGTTCCTCAAGACTAGAAGTGTCAGGAAGAAGTTCAACAGCTAACTTAAGAGAATGAATCTCACATTCAATGGGAAATACAAATTCCAACTCGTAAACTAGCTGAAACGGAGTAAAGCCAGTTGCAGTTTTCACTGAGGTCTTGTATGCCCAAAGTGCAGGATATAGCATAATATGCCAGTTGGATCGAGCTTTATCGATTGTCCTTTGAAGAATTATCTTAAAGGATTTATTCACGGCTTCCACTTGCCCATTGGCTTGAGGATAATACGGAGATGAATGCTCCTGCCGGAAACCTAATTTTAGATCCAACTCAGCCATCATGCTATTCTAAAAATGACTGCCATGATCAGTGACAATCTCTCTAGGAATACCAAAATGAGCAATAACCTGGTTGAAAAGAAAAAGAGTTGCAGTCTCACCATCATTCCCAAAAGTAGGCATAGCCTCGACCCACTTTGTAAAGTAGTCTACTGCTACAATAATGTACTTGTGACCTTTAGCCGAAGGCGGGTTACAAGTAGTATAATCAATACCCCACTTTGTAAAGGGACCGACATTAATGACCGGAAAAAGCGGAGCTGGATGAGCGCGCATTTTTCAAGTATAAACTTGACACGGATGACACTTTTTGACCGACTCCATACAATCTTTGAAAATCGAAGGCCAAAAGTACCCAGCACGCAAGATCTTTTGGGCTGCAGCAAGCCCAGATAAATGACCACCACAAGCTCCACTATGGCAATCATTCAGCATAGCCTCAGCTTCTTCGATGGTTAAGCAACGTCTCAGGATTGAATCAACCCCTCGACGCTATAAAACATCACCAATGATCAAGTAATTCTTAGCCAAGTGACGCAACTTACGACGCTCATCTTTCGAAAAAGCAGAGGGAAACTTCGCAGTCTGAAGATACACAATGATATCTCCATACCAAGGATCCTGTGGAGAGATAAGAAACAAATGTTCATCCGGGAAGGATTCATCATAGACTATCTCTTCCCCACAGGGCAACTCGGAGATCAATTCCACGAAAAACAATGATTTCTTGGACTTGGCAGACATAAACTCAAGATCAAATTCCTGCAAAATCACAATCCATTTATTGTATTTGCCCCCAATCACTCGCCTACTAAGGACAAACTGAAATGGATTGGCTACTGCCAAAACATAAATTTTTCGTAGAAGAATGTAATGCCAGAGTCGCTGCACAGCATGAACAGCTGCTAAAGCTAATTTTTCTATCGGAGTATACCGGAGTTTAGGTCCTACCAATCCTCGACTAAGATAGTATATAACATGCTCTGCAAGAGCATCATCTTCCTGAACCAGAACCATACCAATGGTAGATTCTGCTGCTGCAAGATACAAAAGGAAATCCCTGCTATAATCAGGTGGACTCAATAAAGGAGTAGAGGTCAATGATTTTTTCAAAGCATCGAATGAGCGTTGAGCGAAGTCATCCCAAAGAAATGGAACTCCCTTCTTCAACAATCTCATAAATCCCTTGGTAACTTCAGCATAATTTATGATAAATCTCGAAAGAAAATTAGCCTTTCCTTGTAGACTTTGAAGTTGATGAATAGAGGACGGGGGAGGCAACCAAAGTATTTCCTCAACCTTGAAGGGATCTACCCTAATCCCTTCCCTAGACACAATAAATCCCAACAAACGACCGGATGTAACCGCGAAAACGCACTTGTTCGGATTCAACCTAATCTTGTAGAAACGACATCGTTCAAATACTTGACGGAGGTGAGCAGGATGATCCATCCTCTTTTGAGAATGAGCAGCTAAATCATCCAAATATGCCTCGATAATCTGTTTGATGTCGTGGAAGGCGTATGACATGGCCTGCTGAAACGTAGCCCCAACATTTTTAAGACCAAAAGGCATCTTCTTGTAAGCAAAAGTACCCCAGGGACAAATAAAGGCATTCTTATTGGTTATCTTCAGGACGGATAGTAATCTGATTATATCTGGAGAAACCGTCCATGAAGGAGAAAATTTCATTACCGTCACACTCATCGATTATCTGATCTATAAATGGTGTGGGGTAATTATCTTTAGGACATGCTTTATTAAGGTCTCTGAAATCAATGCAAACTTGAATTGTTCCTTGTTTTTTATCTACGGGAACAGGGTTTGAAACCCATTCAGTCAAAGGAACAGGGAAAATGAATCCCGCCTTGAGCAGCTTCTCCACCTCGGCTTTGATAGCTGTTGCCTTCCTAGGATTGATCGGACGAAGTTTTTTCCTCACCGGCTTAGCGTTTTCGTAAGTCTTGATCTCATGCTGGACAATAGATGGATCTATACCAGGCATTTCCTCATAAGACCAAGCGAATACATCTATATACTCTTTAAAGAGATCGGTGTAAATCTGAATCTCTTCAGGGGAACATTTAGCTCCGATGAAGACATTCTCAATAACATTGGGATTCCTGGAAATGTTCACCAGGATAGTTGGAGAAATCATAGCCATGTTCCCTTTAGCATATACCTGTGTTGGTGCTAAAGGGTTCAGGACTGGGCGAACAGGACCAGGAGACGGAGGACTTGGAAAACTTGATTCGACTTCGCTCAAATCAGGTAAAAAGTAAGACCGATGATGCAAATCATCCCACGGTCTCTCTATACCATTCATAGCTTCCAGGATGGCCTCTTCATAAGGAAGAGTGGTATCAAGGCAATCCTGGGCAGAAGAAGAACTAAGTGTCCAAGCCGGAGCCACATCTCCATCCAACTCTTCCGGTGAAAGAGGAGCTGGGATGGACTCTGCAGAGTCAACAATAGACTGATAAGCAATCTCAGCTGCAGACATTGGAAATGCCATTCCACCCACTTGACCTTCCGCTAATGTGGCGGTAGGGGAAGGTAAGGTCCAAGGGTCCGAAAAATAATGAGTTCTAAAGAACTCTCTTCGAAGAGGAGCCTTGGAGGATGAAATTGCATTTATATGCACTGTAGGAGGAGGAATATCAAAAGTACCCATCAAGGAAGAATACATTCCAACTCCTAAGTTCTCAGTAGGCGACTTGGTATTATCCAACTTTGGAATAGTTGAGTCAGTAGATGCATTCGGGTCTACAGGAGGACAGTCCAGTTGGTCCACTGTAACAATCCTCCCTTCGTGAGGGAAACAAATAATCCGAAACAATGAAGATGCAATGGCATCCATCTCATAAATCCAATTTCTCCCCAACAAAAGGTTGTAGTCCAAGCTTGCATCAACTATCTCAACCTCTATATTTACAGTTTTTCCCCCAACACAGATAGGCAAAGCTGGGACAATACCATGCGGTCTGTGA
This sequence comes from Pinus albicaulis, assembly GCA_034641835.2. Taxonomy (NCBI): domain Eukaryota; kingdom Viridiplantae; phylum Streptophyta; class Pinopsida; order Pinales; family Pinaceae; genus Pinus; species Pinus albicaulis. The sequence continues at coordinate 538,388,340 of CM076579.1, read as the reverse complement.
GAATGACCGTCAAACGCAGTCAGAAGAGTAGCAGATGGAACAGCTGCGGGAGATCCAATTCCCTTCCAGCATGTGAGAGACATCACACATGTGGAAGCACCCTCATCAATGACCGTTCGAAAAATATTGCATTTTCGATACGATGATTTGATATGAAAATCCATATGATGGGGGAGTCTCTTTTTAAAATTAGACATATCAAATGTAATCATAAGAGATTTCTTTGGATCAACAGTCCCAATGGCAGTGAGCAGAGCGCTGCGCTGAGAAGGACAAGACTGGAGCACCTCAAGAGCCGACATGGCACAAGGACTCTGCGCCAGATCTTCCACAATAGAGTAGTTCTGGGTAGCCCTAGCATTTGGATTAATTGTCGTACGCTTAGTAGATGCTTTTGGCATCCGAGGTATAGGCTCAACAGTAGGCCTCGTAATATGAAGCGGCTCAGTAGCATCGGGAGCACCCTTAGCTTTCGAAGAATCTTCTTCGCCATAATCATGGGATCTCGTAGCGACATCCACGTGAGCACTCATCATGTATGTTTGACGGAATTTCCCCTTCCTGGATGCCCCCCGAGGAAGCCCCAGTATTTTGATTCGCGCCAACAACTAGTTTTTTCCCTTGGGGAAAAGGGTTTGTCAAAACAGCCTGGGAACTGGAAGAACCCTGCTGAGCTAACAAGCGCTGCACATTTTGAATTTTAGGGAAAAGGTGTGTAAGATGGTCTCCAGCACACAACTTGCATGGAAACTTCACTTTATTTTTATCCTTTGGACCCTCACCAACATGCTCGTTGGTTTTATTTGCATTACCCTTCCCATTCTTGCCCTTTTTATTATTATTCCATCCCTTCTTCTTCCCTTCGGATTGTTGATTTTCTTTGGGATCGGAAGTTTGGACGGAATTTACCGACAAAGATTGGGAAGGTGATGACTCAGCAGGCACAACCTGACCAGAAGGAGCAGATTGTATAGACAACTGCTGCAATTGAGTAAGCAGGTTAGCTGCACCACTATTAATCGACCCAATAAGTCCATCACCATGAGGACCGGGTTTAGTCTTCGATAAATCCAATTTGGAGTGAGGAGCATTAGGCGAATACTTATGAAGGACTCCAGACTGAGAATATATCAGTTCCAGCTGCTGGGCCCTAAAAATACCTTGTTCCTCAGAAAATACCCCAGACAGGGATACATATTTAGAAATATCCGACTACAGAGATTTCAAAAACCATTCCAAAAGGAATTCTCCTGGAATATGAGCTTTAATAAGCCTCTTCCTTCTCCGCCATTCCTGAATATGGTCAGAAATGTTGGTTGCGTCGTCCAGCTTAAAATTAGCTAGAAGTTCAGTCCCAGCGTCATAACGGACGGGCAACTGGAAATGATTTAGAAATGTAACAGCCAGATCTCCAAATGTAGCAAAACTACCCCTAGTTAACTCAATATACCACTTGGCAGCGTTTCCAGTTAAGGTGTGTTGAAACAATCTCAACCTAATCGAATCATCGATCAGGGAGTTAGAAGAGAACCATAAATGGAAGGTGGTGATATGGTCGGCCAGGTCCTCTCCATTCTTGCCTTCAAACTTTGGAATGTCTGAAGGTAGTTTGGTTGGAACCAGAGGCCACCCCGGACTGTACCAGATCGGATCATTCATCAATTTCGACAAATCTGGCAAGTTTAACGTTGCCAGAAAAGGTAAACGAGGTGGAGCTTGAGGATTCCATCCTTGATGGGATGAATTCCCTACATTCTGAAAAGAATACCCTGGATTTGATAAGGCACCAGGTTGCCAGAAAGAACTCATAGAAAAAGGAGAAGAACCTCCTCCCAACGTAGAGTTACCAAAGACCGGACCAGTTCCCCCTCCTGAAGTATTGAATGAAGAGGAAAGCCCCTGATAGGGGTTCTAGGCATTAGAAAGAGGGGAAAAAGTCTGATAAGCACTCGACGAAGGGAAAGAAGCATTCCCTTGGTGACCAGCGTAAAACTGATTCCCTGCGCCCGTTGTAGTGAATACAGGGTTCCAACCTGTAAAAGCAGTCGAATTTTGACCACCAGACCAAGGGTTAAAACTCTGAGTCTGAGAAGTAAACAGAAAAGACCCTAAAGAAGGATTCAAACTAGGAATATGCCCAGTTCCGAAGGGGAACCCTTGAAAATAAACTGATCCACTAGCCATGGAAGACATGGGTGTAGATCCAGCTGCAGCAGTGGAAAAGGAAAATGAAGGAATCCCACTAGTGGGTATTCCAAAAAAAAAGGGACCAGATTGAGAAGCATGTGCTTGGGTGAAACCAGAGCCAAACACAGTAGTACTAGAAGCAATCGAAGATATAGCAATAGTGCCTCCTCCTTCTACAGAAGCAGGAGTTTGAATGCCTGCAGCACTCATAGCTGAAGCCGTGTTCCCAGTCGTGGCCATCGAAAGGTATGAATAATATGGAGGATCTTCTGGTCTTGCAGACTCAGGTCCGATGTACTGAACAACGAACGGATAATCAGGAGGAAGAGGAGATGGAAGTGACTCAGAGGGTTGAGGTACTTCCTCTACTTGTACTTCTTCTTCCTGCGGAAATAAGACTCTCGAGGTGAGCAGAACGCTCCTCTCGGAACCAACACCGGAGCCAATTACAAAACCTTCAACCCCTTGTGGAGGATCTCTCTCCACTACGTCAGATGCCACAGGGTGATATTCACCTGCTAAATTACTCCTATGCCTTCTTGAAGAAGGCTCTGGACTCTCGGGAGATAACCCCCAGATTCTCCTCGATCGACGAGGCGCTTGATCAGCCACTTTAACAAATTTTAATTAGACTCAAAAAAGTGTAAAGCTAGGCAAGCTAGGAGCAAAGAGCACTCACTACAAAATATCCCTGAGATACAATCAAGCAAACAGCCTTCAGGTATTTCCGCTCCGGGTGATTAGGACCGGACACCAAAATGGAAGAAAGCAAAGAATAGGACCTCCCGAAAGTAGTATGGGATAATTATGGACCAGGCCTACTAGCGAAGGTAACAGAAACAGTTACGCTGACCTTCTAACAACAGCCTTTGCCGGCACAAGTACCCAAGCTTCGCAAGGGCACCCCCCAGAAGTACTGCTGGAAGTGATACGACGTCTGCCTCAAGTACCACGGGTATTCCCCCCCGCAGTAACCTATGTGGAACCTAGGAATGGCAACTATGGGCACCAATCCATGTCAGAAGCCAGGCGGAACGGTCTTGAGTTCAGATCCAGCAAATCAGAGAGGGGGTATCTCTCTTCTCGGCCTTCACTTCCCCTCGCGCTTGACTCTCTGGAGGAGAGCTTTCCCAGTCCACCTAACGGAGTTGGATTTCGCTCGATTAATAAACTTCTATGTTTTTCTTTGAGCGGCCTTGGAGAGTTAACTCTCCACTCACCTAATCTAAGGCCCTACAACCTAGCTAGTTGGTGTATGACACTTAATAAAAAACTTGCTAGTTGTTTTTAAATTATAGCGCTTATTTTAATCGGCTATTATATTAAGTCAAAGGGATACGGAAATGAAACTCGTGGTGTTTTGTGACACAAAAAAGAAATTAATGAAAACCAAACTACATGCAAATGCAGTAATTGCCTTTCGATGAAAATAAATTTCTACATGGGTTCTACGAGATTATATATTTTTGCTTTTCAAATATCAAACTCACACTCTCAAAATCTATGAAAATGACTACAAATGCTTAAGTGCACCTAATGCAAATAACTAAGAGCATGCAAATTCTAAGATGCAAATCCTAACAAAGCAAAGAGAAATTTCCCAACAATCCTTCAGTTCTATCACTTTTTGATTGTCCACAAAACTAGTTCCCAAAAGTAGAAACTCTCAATATGAAGACATCAAAATATGCTTGAAAACAAGAGGAAGAAACCAATGACAATTCCTTTCCAAAATCAAGTAAAAAACCAAAGGCAAGAAATCTCAACAAAGCTTCAAAAGATGTAACAAAACGAAAAAAAAAATGCAAAACAAAAGCAAATGACAAAACAAAATGTTTTTTTGAGCTTTTGAATTTTTATACAAAAGAAGAGCTCGAAGAGACCAAGAAAACTATCAAATCCCAAGCCAAACAACTCTGAATTTCAAGAAAAACTCCAAAAAAGCTCCAAATCTTATAGTGCCACTTTGTAGCAAGATTTGTATGAGCAAAATAAGACAAGAAACTCAGTAACTCAGCCCAGAAGAATAGTACAACCTTGCAGCAAACAAAAACTTCAAAGAATCAAGAAAGACTCTTCAAAAATTGCAACAAGACCTAGTCAGATGAACTCAAGAAAACTAACCAAAAGTAGGCAAAAATCCAAGTGCAAAGCAAAACATAAAATGAGGAAAGAGTATATGAGCAAAAGCTCTCTGTTCTGATTAAGCAGAATAGCCAAGAATCCCCAGAAAGAGATCTCGGTACTCGAACCAGAAATGCAAGCACTAAAAACAAGATTTGCCAGATAAGCTAGTCTTCAACCAAACAAGAGAGAAAAAAGACCAATGACCACTTTCAACACAATCCAGAGACTCTAAAGACACTGCAGGAACAGGTCTCCATAGGCAGACAAGACTAAAAAGTCAAGAAATCAAAAATTTCAAAATTTTCCCAGGCATACGCTACTTGACAGTTTTGAAACAAGCGTGCATACACGACTGTGTCAAAGGAAACCCGCGTATACGTGACTTCCTTTGAAGCAAAATGCGTGTATACGCGTCTGTGTATAGACAAACTCACATATGAAAAGGTAAATAATGAAAAATAAAAAAGATCAAGCATGGATAAAGAAATAGGTCTTCAGTTTGACTGAGAAAAAGTTAATTGGACTGGTAATAATGATTCAAAATGTTGGAAACCTTTAAAACAGCTGAAACCACCCAACAGGGGAATCACAAAAATGCGATCCCCAGTATGGTCGCCAGTTCTGTTTCGGGAAAAAACACCCTAGAGGTTTGTTGGGTCAAAACCTCCACAGATCAGGGCATGCTATTCAAGAAGGACTCACACAACCACACTTGTACGCTAAAAACTAGATAACATCGATAGTAGAACTCACCCGTAATCCTACGTTTGATGTAGATCCCGCGGGGTCCAAACCCCCAGCAACCCTTCTTCCTCCTTAACCTGAAAACCAAGAAGAAACGTGCACGGAAATCTAGTTGTACAACATATAATTACCCTAAATGTCAGTGAAAACCATGTGAAACATCATGTAAACAATAATAAATGCTTAAATAATAATATTTTCACATATACAAGTAGATGTTAACACGTGACTTCAGGAACAAGATGGTTCTTCTTCATTATGAACAGCATGTACAGTAATAAAATGTGGAGAGATCACCTGAATCCTTCCACGATCTTCGAACAGACCGTCGTCCAGATCCGGCCCGCCCTTGCCTCGTTAAGATACTTTCAAGACTTGTGCACTCGAGATGGCATATAAATGGATGAACATCTCCAAGAAACAAGGGTTTCCTGTAAAAATCTGGGAAAGTGCAGGAGGCACGGGAATTCAGACTTGAATTGGGATTCCAACAGAGTATAATATCTATAAAATTTCTCTCCCCCTTAGGCCATACACATGAGGGGCTTTTATACTCCCTCAAAGTAGTTTCAATCAGTTGGAAACAGTTGGCCACGTACTGGGGTGGTTGAACTACTGGAGTAACCATCAACCCAGCCCAAAAATAGGGAATTTTTATATATATTTTTAATGATTTTAATGGCATACGTGGAAAAGTACATGTGGACTCGCGTATACACGCGGAAAAGTCTGGGCATACCCGCGTATGGGATTTTTAACACTTTTTTTTATGAATTTTGTTCAAGTCTGTGGGAATGGGTGCCCAAGGCCATAGAGACAATCATGAATCACATGAGGGTGAAAAATGATGCTATAACAGCTACGAACCACACCAATCTTGTTCCTCTCATTCCTCTGGATCTATTACCATGTAGTTGTGTGTTTCAATGTCTTTCTCCCTCCTGACGAATTCGAGTTGTTTTCTCTTCTTCCCTACCAACTATTCACTCTTCACGCCTTCAACAATTTTTCATAGGAAAACCCTCCAAATCTCGTTCCTTCTCGCCAACTCGCCTTAAACCCATAACCAAAACCAATTTTTTTTCATCAAATGAATATCGTCTTCTAAGTCTCTCAGATCATTATGAAACTAGAGAGTCGAGTCAAAATTTTAAGCCATTTTTTGGATTCTTAAACCTCACATTTTCCTACGTCATCAATCATTTGTGTAATCATATATCACAAACAGAGTTGGGATGAGTCGTTATCCATTGTGACTTGAGATTGAGCCATAATATGCGACTATCCATTTTTCATTTGAAGTCGTAAATTCACAATCTAAGAAGCACATATTTTTATGACCCATCTAATGTTGCAACCATGCGACCAATAATTCGTCACCCCTGATCGCATAGTCACATTGTCGCACTTGAGAAAAACTTGTGACTTGTGACTATGTGATTTGCGACTACCTATGACCCAAACTCACATAACAGATGATTTTCCATGCTAGCGCACTATCAAGAGCAAGAATCTCTTGCGACCTGAGACTGTGCAACCTGCTAAAACTGTGACCTTTCCTTTTAAGTTATGTGTGACCTATCTCACAATTCAAGATTACGACCTTCTCCGACAATCCAGATTCCGACCAAGTTATCCTTTCATTTTATTCCTATGATATTTTATATATGTTTAGTGGTTTTTTTCATGTTACCCTTGTTGTCTTGGGATCACATCTTTTAAATGTAACGTTATGTTGATTTAGATTTGTAATGCCTCCTCCAACATTTACCAACTTTTATAATCTATCCAGGGTAAACGTGAGTTGAGTGTCACTATGATATGACTCGACCTCCAAGTTCCAATTATAGAAGTGGGGTCAACTAACCAAAAACTTACAACCATCCCTCAGGGACTACAAACCACTCAGGAACCTGCATGCCACCCCAGGTGATCAATACTTGAGTTGGAACTCTTTTTCACAAGGGAAACTCCCCAACCACACCCTTGAAACTCTATGCATGTAGTTGGGAGGCTATAACCACACCCATAGGCCTGTCTACATGTGGTTATGACCTAATTTCCTCAGCTCGGTGCGTGTGGTCGAGAGATCTATGCCACATTTTTAGGCTAGCCTCTAGACCACTGGCTAAAACTTCCTGTAACTTTCTACAATCATGACAATGCTAAACATTCAAAGCTTGAGCAATATATTGACCTAGACATGCCTAATGAAAAATATACATTTCGTCAAACATATAGTAAACATATAAGATACATGTCATGAATTCATATCTGATCGTAAACTTATGAAATTCATCTAAAACTAACCAAGAAGGCTTAATGCCCTCTTAATCTATCTACAATAACACTTGTTATCTCGTGCATTCATCAACCATCCAGTAAATTATCAAATCATGAACAAGAGCCATTACTAGAGAACATCATAAAACCATGCATATAAATAGAAAAGAAACTACGAAGAATCAACCATAATATCACCGTAATAATCAATACAAGTGCTCATAGACCACAATAGGGAAATAGATCATATTAACATATGAAAATTCCAACCAAGTCAGTGACTTCCATGTACCACCTGACCATAGATTGGGTTGAACCAAATCTCTTTTTCATCCAATCATCCTCGTGCCATATTCCAAGCATGAATGTGGGATCATAAGGTTTAAACCAAAATAGAACCAACCAGGGCTTCCAGAAACACAGTTATCTCAACTATATGGTCGAGAAATCACTAGCATCAAATAGATTGGTCTCTATCCAAGTTTTCCAAGGCTCTAAGAACTAGTAACTCAACCCATAGAATCTAGGGAACATGAGCTATTTTAGGGCTCCAGAGCATTTTTCCCAACCCATAGGCTCCAAGGACTAGTAACTTAACCCGCAACCTTTAGGGAACCCAATTTGTTTTAGGGCTCCAGATAATTTGTTCCAACCCACATCCATAGGGAACCTGAGAACCAATCAGAAAACCAAATGGGGAACTGAATACACCATGGTTATCTAGTAAATGGAAAGGCAAGGTTGAAACCATTGTCAATCTAGGAAAATCTCCATGCCAATGAAAACACATAACTAAGGAACCACATTCATAGAGCATGCATCCAAAAACTAGCAAGGATATCACACATGCAACTTGTTACCTGCAAAGTATCCCTACGGTATTTTTTGATCCAACCTTCTCTTCTGCTTCCTTGATTTCTCCAAATCCAAGTTAATTCTAGAGTTCTCCAAGATTTCTCTATGTTTGCACAAGTGTAAGAGAGTCAAATGCTAAACTGACAAATCCATCAAATGTTTCTCTGGTCCCTTTTTATTATTTATGTATCCTTTTTCTTCATTTTCCTTCATTTTCTCTTTTGTTTTCCTTGCATTCAAATTTGTGTCTCTTCACCTTCATTTTCTCCTATTTTCCTTTATTTTTATAATTAAATGCCAATTATGCCTCTTTTCCTTTTCCAATGCCTTTTCCAATTTCCATGGCCATTATTAATCCACAAGTGATTCCCACTATAATGTTTGTCCACCATTCAACTTGGAATACATGTCCCATGACATTTTTCTTATTTTATTTACATGTAAAATCAACGAGGGGCTATTACAAACCCCTCCCCCTTGGGGGAACACCATCCTCAGTGTTCAATGACACTTATAACTAGCAAAACATATTGCCCAGGGAGCTTTATAACACATATAATTATAATATTTACCATACACATATGCATATATAATATAAACAAAAACACATAAACCAAAAACATCTACTCGACCAATAAATAAATAAGGATTCAAGGCCTACATTTGATCAGACATATCCCATGTAGCTTCATTAAGCCCAAAGTGCTTCCACTGCAATTTAACTTGCTCGATTTCTCAATTCTATAGCATGAGTTGTTTCAACTACAAAATGCATTGAGGTCCTAGCTGGAATTCTCCCTCTAGTTCCACATACAGTACAGATCAATCAATCACATGATCAACATCCTAGACATATATCTTAAGTAATGAAACATGGAAAACATCATGGAATTTCATTGTTGGTGAAGGTGCAAGTCTATAGGCCACTAGTCCAATCCTCTCAATGATCCCAAAAGGGCCACAATACCGAGGTGCCAACTTGGCACATGATCCAATCCTCAAGGACATCCTTCTGGGCTTGATGCACAAGTACACATCCTCTCCAACCTAAAACTCCTTGAATTATCTATGATGATTTGCATAAATCATTTTTCTCTCTCATTCTACCTTCAAATTCCTTCCAATAACCTACATCGTTTGTTCCATCTTAGCCAATCTATCTGGCCCAATCAACATCTTATTCATTGGATCACTCTAGATGATAGGAGTGTTACATATCCACCCATAAAGAGTCTCAAATGGAATCATCTTCAAGGATCCTTGATACCCATTATTATATTCAAACTCCACCAGTGGAAGATACTCCTCCCACTTCCACTGTTGATGCATGACATACATCCTAAGCATATCCTCAATAATCATGTTAAACCTATATGTTTATCCATTTTTATGCGGATGATAAACTGTATTGAAGGATAAATTCATCTCGAAGCCTCCAAACAACTCCTTTCAAAACTTGGAAGTGAACTTGGCATCTATGTATGATATGATCTTCTTCGGAACACCATGCAACCTCACTATCTCCCTGATAAATATATGAGCTAGCTCACTAGTTGAATTCGTAGACTTCATTGCAATGAAGTGAGATACCCTGCTCAATATTCTGACCACAACTATGATGGAATCATGTTGTCTAGATGTCCTCGACGAACTTGTAATGAATTCCATGGAAATTATCTCACATTTCCATTATGGAATTGGAATATACTACAACAAACTAGTCATATGTTTACACTCGGCTTTCACCTACTAAAAATCCAAACATCTTACAACAAACTCAACCACCTCTTTCTTCAGATTTTTCCAATAATAGAACTTCTTAACAACTATCAAAGACTTCTGGTATCCCAGGTGACCTAAATATGGATTGACATGAAACTGCCTCGAGATAATATTCTTGAGCTCACTGCTATTTGGTACACAAATCTTGTTCTTGAATCTGACCAAGCCATTTGTCGTGAGGTGATACTCCACATCCATATCATCTTCACCCTGTTGTTTCAATCTCTGCTTCAGCTGGTGATACCTCTCATTATGCTACTCTGCAAGCAAGATCCACTCTTTTAAATATGTCCCATAAGAACTCACAACCGAAATGTGATTCACCTGCACTCTCCTACTGAGAGCATAATCAACCCTATTCTCCTTTCCCTTGATGTATATGATCTCAAATTCAAACTCACTAAGGGTAGTTAGCCATCTAGCTTGTATGGAATTCAGATTAAGTTGGTTAAACAAGTACCTCATCCCACTATGATCACTCATCAAAACAAACCTCCTACCAAGAATATAATGTCTCCACATCTTCAATGCATAAATTATAGTTTTCAACTCAAGACCATGAGTCACTTAGTTTCGCTCGTGCTCATTTAAATTCCTTGAATCATAGCATACCACCTGCCCTTCTTACATCAGGACCCCATGAAGTCCTTCCTTACAATAATTTATTTAAACCACAAACTCCTTATTACAATCCACAGTCTTCAAGTCTGCAACATTTGTAAGAAAATTCTCCAACAACTCAAAACTGGTTGGAAACTCCTCAATCCATTCAAACTTCTTCCCTTTCCTCTGTGAAGGTGTAATGGGATAAACAATCTTTGATAAGTTCTTAATGAACCATCTGTAATAACCTCCTAGTCTCATGAATAATATGACCTCACCCACATTCCTAGAAGTTGGCCACTCCATGGTATCTTTAGTATTTTTTGGGTCCATTGATATCCCTCCTTGGAAACAACATATCCCAAGTAGTGAATCTAAGACTAAAATAAACTGCACTTGCTATAGAAATTTGAATAAATGTTAAATTATTCATCGAGATTATCCTGATCACACACTATTTGAGCTTCATGCATAATACATAACCTCTTCTACTATTGATCATTAATTGCGGAAATATAAACAATCGCATGCGCACATTAAAACCATAAACAATCACACATATATAAACACGGTATTTATGGGAAAGCTTAAAGCTGAAAACCCCCAACTATACGCCTTATTATAATGATAGAATCATGTAACAATCATTGTACAAACTCCTGACTCTCGGTACAATCTCCAATTGTTACACACTACACAAGCTCGAGATCTAACAAAACACATGCTCCAATGTTGCTCACTTGTTGCTTTGCCTCTACTACGCAATCAAGATGAATAATAGCCCAATTTGAGTTCGAATCCTCACGGTATGCAGCTGCGCAATCCTCATTGGCATCTCCATCAATGTGTGGTGCAAGCTCATGCACCAGTATAGTCACAACTGATAGTCACACTGCTCTTTCACCTACCTCTTCACTGGTCTCCACTGAAACTGTCCATGCACTGAAGTTAACTAATGTATTCTTTAGTTGATTTATGAGTTAATAATTAGTGAATTAATTAATAATTAATTCACACCATTCTCACTAATTGTATCAATCAGTTAGACTAGATACAAATAGCTCAACTAAGTTAAACTGAACACAACTCCATTAACTGTCTCATCAACTCCACCAAACTCTGTCACATGAGTTCTAACTGAAGTCAACCATGCAATAGCTCCACTAAACCCTAGGAATAGCGTAATTCCTTCTGTCAGCTGCATGTGCCACATCCAGGCATAAAACTGAAGTGCTCCAAGAGGATAAGATAATGTTTAGAGTCCAAATATTATTAAGAGCTAATAATATTCGACATATCTATTTTTAGACTGGCAATCTAAAAATAGATTCCGCCCAGTATGTCTAAAAATAGAAGTCCATATATTTTCTTCGACTTGATCAACCATCCAAAAATAGCATCCTGCAACTCATAGAACATGATCCATATGTCTAAAAATAGAAATAGTCTAAAAATACTTTGCGCCAAAAATAACCTGCGGGCCCACTTAGTGAAGGCGACTTCTTTCCACTAAGCTCATCATCTTGTTGCATTCTCAACACTCCCTCTCAACAAGATATGGATTATATGCAACCCCTATCCTGCCTCTGTGGTATTCGAATTTGCTCCTCGTGAGTGCCTTCGTCAAGATATCAACATCCTAATCCTCCATAGGAATGTATGAAAGTAACATGACCTTCTGTTGCACACAATCTCTGATATGATGATACCGGATGTCAATGTGTTTAGATCTATCATGAAATACTGGATTAACCGAGAGTTTGATGCAACTCTGATTATCACAATAAATCACAGTAGGCTCTAAGTGTGAACCGAACAACCCGGCCAGGATCTTCCTCATCCATATAGCCTCGCATGCAGCCAAACTCGCTGCCATATACTCGGCCTCTGTTGAACTAAGTGCCATGGATCTTTGCTTCTTGCTGTACCAAGAAACTGTTGTCGACTCGATACTAAAAATCCCTCCAGATGTGCTCTTTCTGTCTGTTGGGCTTCCTTCCCAATCTGCATCTGTGAAGCCACATAGCTTCACCTCATCCGAATGTCTGTACCACAATCCATATCCCGATGTGCCTCTGAGATATCTCAATACATGCTTGCCTGCCTTCCAGTAGAGTTTGGTAGGCTTAACCATAGCTTGTGAAAGATGGTTAACAACATAGCATATGTCGGGTCGTGTATTGACCAGATACATAAGCGACCCCACCAACTGTCGATAAACAGTGGCATCCACTACCTCCGCCGAAGTAGCATCCTCCTTCCTCCAACCACCAGGAAGAGGAGTATCAACAGGCTTGCAGCCATGCATGTTGAACTTCTCCAATATCTCCCGGGCATACTTACCCTGAGAAACAAACAGTCCATCACTGCGCTGCCAAATTTCCAATCCCAGGAAATAATGAAGGAGGCCCAAGTCCTTCATCTCAAACTCTTTTGCAAGATCCTCCTTGTATGAGAGTATCAACAGCTCATCACCTGTCAAAATCAAATCATCTACATAAAGTACAATGATCAGCAACTTACCCTCCACCACAATCTGGTATAGGTTAGGATCCGCCTCACTCTTGGAGAATCCAAGTCTGGTGAAATAGATGTCTATCCGTGTGTACCAAGCACGAGGTGCTTGTTTCAACCCATACAACGCTCTCTTGCGCCTGCACACATGCGATTCGCTGCTGAAGATCTCGAAACCTTCGGGCTACTCTATGTACACCTCCTCCTCAATGACTCTATTGAGGAACATAGTCTTCACATCCATCTGATGGATGTGCCACCCCATCTGCGTTGAGAGAGCAAGAATCATCTGTATGGAAGAATACCTTGCGACAGATGCAAAGGTCTCCTCATAATCGATCCCCTCAATCTGTGAAAAGCCTCGGACAACAAATCTTGCCTTGTACTTCTCCACACTCCCGTCAGCTGCCTGCTTCACTTTGTAGATCCATCTCAAACCCACCACTGATTTCCCTTCCGGCCTTGGGAAAATCTCCCATGCACTGTTTCTGACAATCGAATCATACTCTTCCACCATGGCATCTACCCATGCAGGGTCCTCCACAGCTTCCTCGAAAGAGGATGGCTCTGTCACGATACACTTGCTCATCAGAGCCATGTATCCGGTGTACCGATCGGGTGACCTTGTCACGTACGTGCGTGTTGTAGGTGCTCCACAGCCTTCTCACATCTTGAGCAGTCGCTCGGCTTACAGCAGTGCGCTTCCGCCCTCTGATGGTTGGCGTGCATGAGTGGTCTCTTCCACTCCATGAACCTCCTCTTGTGGCTGATCCACATCCTGAGGCTCATCCTTAGGAACTAATAGCTCCTCATCTGCATGCAAGTGTGGCTCCCTCTAAAGCGAACACTTCATGGCTTTCTCCTCCTGAAATTTGATATCTCGTCGCACAACAGTCTTGCGACTATCTGGCAAATACACACGATAGTTGTGGGGCGTATCAGTGTACCCCAAAAATATCCCAACCTATACGGTCGGCTCCAGCTTCTTCCTGGCATCCTTCGTCACATGAATGTAAACAGGTGAACCAAAAATCCTCAAATGGGAAATATCAGGCTTCTTACCAGAAAACGCCTCCTCGGGTGTACTCATTCCAAGTATCTTGTGAGGACAACGGTTCTACACATATACTGCAGTATTGCATGCCTCAGCCCACAAGTGTATGGGAAGGCCCTGATCATGCAACATCGCCCATGCAGCACCCACGATCGTTATGTTCTTCCGCTCAGCAACCCCGTTCTGCTGTGGGTTATGACGTGCTATAAGCTCTCTTCGAATTCCTTCTGCGTTGCAAAATTCCTTGAATTCGCCAGAGATGAATTCACCACCATTGTCGCTCCTAAGATCCTTCACCTGCTTCCCCGATTCTTTCTCAACCAGTGCCTTGAAATCACAGAACTTTGAGTATGTCTCGCTCTTCTTCTGCATGAAGAAGATCCAGCACTTACGAGAAAAATCATCAACAAAGATCACATAATACCTGTGCTTTGCTATCGAAGCTGCGAAAGGTCCACACATGTACATTGTGAATTCTCTCAGGATCATTGTGGCGGCGACTATCCTTCTCGTGAAAGGTGGATTTCACAAATTTTCCCAAGGTACATCCTTGCATTGATCGACCCGCTGAGTACCCTTGGGAAGCCCGGTAGAAATATTCGACGGTATCTTCAAAGCTCCATGAGTGAAGGTGGCCCAATCTCACGGTGCCACAACTCGCCATCATCTCGGCTCACCACTCCCTTACTGCCTTGCACATACCATTCTTTGCTTGTGATCATATACATAATTGATAAAGGTTCTTAACTTGAACCCCTATCCTCCGGGTCTCACTAGTTGCCTTACTATGCAGGAAAGCCTTTCCCTCGCTAAAGACAACATCATATCCCTTGTCTTCTAACATCGCCACAGAGATAAGATTCTTCTTCAATCCTAGAACATGCATCACTTCCTTCAATACGAAGGGTTTACCAGAATCCCTCTCAAAGGAAATGGTACCGATACCGGTCGCATTATATCTACCATCATTGCCCATCTCGATGTGCACTCCAAGATCTTTCTCATCCAGATCAGTAAACAAATCTCGATCTCCTGTCATGTGAAAAGACGCACCACTGTCCAGAAACCACACTAAAACCATCACACTTGAGACCAAGCATGCGATCAACGAAAAATCCAGCTCAAAATGTGAGGCTAAGGCTTCTCCAGCTGCAGATCCAGCAGCTTGCTTATTTTTCTTCTTCTGCGGACAATTTGTGGCATAATGTCCGTGTTGGTGACAATGAAAGCACTTCACCTTGGACATGTCCTGCTACTTGCCTTTCACACTGGAATGAGAAGCTTTATTGCTCTTCCCCTTCTTTGCTTTGGCAGCCAAAGCACAATTCTCTTCATCAGAGTTCTTTGATGAAGATCCGTCCCTGGTACTCCTCCTTATCTCCTCTTGCACAAGATCCGACCAAAGTCGCTCCCATCCTAGCAATTTCTCCCGACCATTGACAGAGTCCTGATAGGAATGCCAACTCTTTGGAAGCCCAAGGAGAGAAAAGCTCACCAAGTCCTTGTCATCTATAGTCACCCCCACACTTCCCAGCTCATCCATGCATTGGATGAACTTCGTGAGGTACTTGGGCATACTGTCGCCTTTCTCCATCTTTATTTTTCTGAGTTTATCCTTGAGCGCCAACTTCCTCTAGTCGCTCTTGCTTTGGAATAAATCTGTCAAGGCTTTCCACATCAAGAATGGAGAAGCCTTACCATGAAGGCTGGACACTATGTGATCCTTCACGCCCTCCAACAGAATCCTTCGACACTTTGCTGTCTTCTTTTGCCATGCGTCGATACGGAAACATCGGTAAAGCCGAGCTTTGGAATGCATCTATGAACTCCTTGAAGCCCATTGTCATCTAGCAACGCCTCCATCCTATCCTTCCATGCAATACAACACAAGAGCTTCCCTCAAGGGCATACTCAATTACTGTCAAGTTGAAAGACATCTCAACTTCGACACCAAGAAAACAACTGCTGCAAATTCGACTTCCACCGGCACAAAACTCATGGCTTCAATGTCCACACACAATTTCTCCAATGATCCAATCTTTACTCCCAGATACCATGTAGAAAAAGGAATAACTGTTAAATTATTCACCGAGATTATCCCGATCACACACTATTTGAGCTTCATGCATAATACATAACCTCTTCTACTATTGATCATTAATTGCGGAAATATAAACAATCGCATGCGCACATTAAAACCATAAAAAATCACACATATAAACACAGTATTTATGGGAAATATTAAAGCTGAAAACCCCCAAATATCTATATATTATAATGATAGAGATCATGTAACAATAATTGTACAAACTTCTCACAAGCTCTCAGTACAATCTCTAATTGTTACACACTACACAAGCTTAGATCTAACAAAACACATGCTCCAATCTGCTCCACCTGTTAGCCTGCCTCTACTGCGCAATCCAAGATGAATAATAGCCCAATATGAGTTCAAATCCCTTTGGTATGCACTGCGCAACACTCATTGGCATCTCCATCAATGTGTGGTGCAAGCTCATGCACCAGTATGGTCACAAATGATAGTCACACTTGCTCTTTCACCTACCTCTTCACTGGTCTCCACTGAAACTGTCCATGCACTGAAGTTAACTGATGTATTATTTAGTTGATTTATGAGTTAATAATTATTTAATTAATTAATAATTAATTCACACCACTCTCACTAGTGTATCAATCAGTTAGACTAGATACAACTAGCTCAACTATGTTTAACCGAGTTAAACTGAACACAACTCCATTAACTCCTCAATCAATTCCACCAAACTCTGTCACCCGAGTTCTAACTAAATTCCCCATGCAATAGCTCCACTAAACCCTAAGGAATAGCGTAATTCCTTTTGTCAGCTGCATGTGCCACATCTATGTACTTAACTGAAGTGCTCCAAGAGGATAAGATAATGTTTAGAGTCCAAATATTATTAAGAGCTAATAATATTCGACATATCTATTTTTAGACTGGAAATCTAAAAATAGATTCC
This sequence comes from Pinus albicaulis, assembly GCA_034641835.2. NCBI lineage: Eukaryota > Viridiplantae > Streptophyta > Pinopsida > Pinales > Pinaceae > Pinus > Pinus albicaulis. The sequence goes on along the minus strand of CM076579.1, from coordinate 538,371,192 downwards.
TCCCAGTATGTCTAAAAATAGAAGTCCATCTATTTTCTTCGACTTGACCAACCATCCACAAATAGCATCCTGCAACTCATAGAACATGATCCATATGTCTAAAAATAGACTTTGCGCCAAAAATAGCCCGTGGGCCCACTTAGTGAAGGCGACTTCTTTCCACTAAGCTCATCATCTTGTTGCATTCTCAACACTTTCTAAGCCTGCCATATATTGGATGCTCCCTCAACAATCTCAACATTGTTTCCAGGTGCTCTGCATGATCTTCCTCATTCTTGGATTATATCAATACATCATCAATAAACGTTATCAAAAACTTTCCCAGGTAAGGACGCATCACACTATTCATGAAACACATGAAAGTGGTTGGAGCATTGGTAAGACCAAAAGGAACCACCAAAAACTCATAATGCTCATACCTCGTACAAAATGCAGACATGTAAATGTATTCTTCTTTGATGTGCACCTGATGATATCTTTATCTCAAATCAATCTTTGAAAACATGACTACTCCCTTCAGTTGATCAAAAAATTCATCAATCTGTAGCAATGGATACATGTTATTGATATTCACCTTGTTCAACTACATGTAATCAATGTATAATATGAGAGTGTCGTCCTTCTTCTTTACAAATAATACTGGTGCACCACAAGGAAACACACTTGGCCTTATGTATCCTTTATCAAGAATTTCCTTAATATGTAACTTCAATTCCACCAAATCTGGAGTACTCATCATGTAAGGTGCCTTAAATGTTGGTTTTGCTCCTGACATCAACTTAATAAAAAATTCGACCTCTCTATGAGGAGGAAACTCGGAAATATCTAAAGGAAACACATCCTGAAACTGCTGCAAAAAATGATACCTCTTCAGGACTTCATCATCCTCAACATCCTTCCCTTTATCACTAGAAATACAAATTGTGGAAAATACACAGCCCTTCCTGCAACTGTGCTTTTCCTGCATAGTTGTAACCATTCTCACTGATATCTGCTTCTTCTTTCCCTCCAAGGTTATCCTTGTCCCTTCATCATCCAAGAAATCAATAGCCTTATCATAGTAGTCCACTATAGTCCTATGAATGAACAATCAATCCATGCCAAAAATCATACTATATGATCCCAAAGGAAGCACATTTATATGTGTTGATGTAGGCATAACAGTCAACTCAAATTTACAATATCTCTCCCAATTATGAACTCTTCTCTTGGTCCATGTAGCCAACTGCACCAACTAATATTTTGCATGCACTTATTTATTCAAGCAACACTTATGATTGAAATAACTATAATTAGATATAGGATCAATCAAAATGGAAACAACTTGATCACAAAGCTTACCTTCCATCTCAATAATGGATGTCTGGTGATCATCCTGCATGTTATCTACCACTACATAAATCTGAGGAATACTCTACCCAACATCTCCAACTATTTGTGCCTCTTGAGCACCATAAATCTTAGGCTTGCCACCCTGGTGCGATGGGAACTCACTCTAGCGTAATTCCAACACCTCATAGGATTTCTTGCACCACCCTTATTCTTATCCTAAGGTTGGGATCCATGTCCTCTGTCAACTGCATTGAACTTCTTGCATGACGCTACATTATCCTTGTCCCCTGCATCTTGAAGTCTTCCTCACTTCTGAGCCCATTTTCCTTTAGTCTTCTCATTACCTTTCTAGGATTTCTTAGGCTCATACTTGTGATTATACTAATCATAAAAATGCTTCAGCTCCCTGATGACTTCCTCTAATGATCGAGGCTAATCATACTCAATACAATCATTGAAATGCTAAAGGTGATCCACTTATAAACCTTTGGACCTTTGTCTTCTCATCCTTGAGGTAGGAACATACCTCAACTACTCCAGAAACTTAGTCATGTACTCTTCATCTATCATGGAACCCATCTTCAACTCATAGAACTCCTTGGCCTTTCTTTCATAATATCTCTATGAAAAGTACTTCTTCCCAAAGAGTCTTTTAAACTCATTCCAGCTAAGCTCCTATACCTTGATACATATGGCACGCTTCACATCTTCCCACCAGATATTTGTTTTTCCTTTGTGACTGAATATTTCTATCTTATTTTTCATATTCTCTGAATAAACATGAAATCCAAAGAAATTATTCATCCCAAGAAACCATACTTCCACATATTCTAGTTTCTTCACATCCCCATCAAAAGTAGGAGGCTTGGCTTTCTTAAAATATTTTGGAAAATACTTCTTCTCACTCCTCCTATAAGGATGTTGGTGGTAATTATGATGATGTATTTTAGAATCAGAACTAGAATAAAACCCATGAGTGCTATCCTTCCTGTTAGGTATATCCAAATATCTACCACCTCTAACTATGTTATCTTTGTCCAACTTGTATCTTGATTGAGACCTTCTACCATATGCCCCATTAGTATTTTCCAGCTATCCATGACTAAGTCTTAGTTGTCCCTGCTTGTGCAAATATAAAATACTATGAAGGATGACTACACTAACCTCAACTTGATTTTCTTGAGCTTTGGAAACCTTTCTTGGGCCTTAATTAGTCTGTTATTATCTGCCTCACAACTTCTGATTTCTGCCTTCAAAATTATCAGTGTATCTGATATATCAAGGGATTACTCTTCTCCTTGTTGCTCAATTGACCTTTCCCATTCCATTGAATTCACGTCAAGCCTGTAAGGGGATTCATGTGAATTGTAATTCACCATTTTTCTCTTCTATATCCTACAAACACAACATGTTAGATAAACTAGCTATAAACTCAATTAAAATCATACCTCAATGTATTTCAAGGGAGGTTATCTCTTCTGCACAATCAATCCATATTAACATGATATAGATACATAATGAAATCAACATATCAACATCATGAATGATAACAAAAAAATGCAATAATCACCAGATGCATGATAACCATAACCATCACAATGCATACAGAACAATATGAATTTAGTCCATCTAGTCCAAGTGTTTGAACCTAGAAGCTCTGATACCAATTTATAATGCCTCCTCCCACATTTAACCACTTTTACGAGCTCTCCAGGGTAAACATGAGCTAAGTGTCACTATCATATGACCCAACCTCCAATTTCCATTTATGTAACGGGGGCTGACTAACTGACAACTTATAACCATCCCTCAGGGACTACAGACCACTCAAGAGCCTGCAAACCACCTGAGGTGATAAATCCCTGAGTTGAAACTCTTTTTCACAAGAGAAACTCCCCAATCGCACCCTTGACACTATGTGCATGCGTTTGGGAGGATACAAACGCACCCATAGGCCTACCTGCATCCGATTATTACCCAATTTCTTCAGTACAGTGCATGTGTTTGTAATATCTATGCCACATTTTTAGGCTAGCCTCCAAACCAATACCCATAACTTCTTGTAACTTTCTAGAATCATGAAAATGATGATAATAATGCTAAACAAATCAAAGTTTGGAAAAAATCTTGATCTAGACATACCTAATGCAAAATAAACATTTCATCAAACATATAGTAAACATGTAAATTATAGGTCATGAATGCATATCTGATCATAAACTTCTAAACATCATCTAAAAATCACCAAGAAGGTTCAATTCCCTCTCAATCTAACTGAAATATCACTTGTAAGCCCATGCAATCATCAACCATCCAATAACTTATCAAATCATGAACAAGGGCCATAGCTAGAGAACATCATAAAACTATGCATATAACCATAATAGAAACTATGAAGAATCAACCATAAGATCACCATAATAATCAATATAAGTGCTCATAGATCACAATAGGAAAATATCTCATATTAACATATGAAAATACTAACCAATTCAGGAACTTCCACGTACCACCTGACCATAGATTGGGTTGAACCAAATCTTTCTTTCAACCAATCACCCTCATTCCATATTCCAACCATGAATGTGGGATCATAAGGGTTAAACCAAAATATAAATAGCTAGGGTTTCTAAAGGCATAGTGATATCACCTATACATTCTAGAAATCACTAATATCAACCATATTGGTCTCTATCCAAGATGTCCATGGCTCCAAGAACTAGTAACTCAACCCACAGCCTCCAAGGAACCTGAGTTGTTTGAGGGCTCAAAAGTGTTTGTCCCAACCCACAGCCTCCAAGGATTAGTAACTCAACCCACAAACTCTACGGAACCCAAGTTTTTTCAGGGCTCCATAGAATTTTTTCCAACCCACAGCCATAGGGAATCTGAGAACCACTCATAAAACCAAATGGGGAACCCAGTACTCCATGACTATTCAAGAAATGGAAAGAGAAGGATGAAACCAATGTCAATCCGGGAAAATATCCATGGCAATGAAAACACATAATCAAGGAACCACATGCATATACCATGCATCCAAAAAACAACAAGGATATCACACGTGCATCCTTTTACATGCAAAGTATCCTTATGGTAGTTGTTGATCCAACCTTCTCTTATGCTTCCTTGCTTTCTCCAAATCCAATTGAATGATAGAGCACTCCAAGAGTGCTCTAAGTTTGCAACAGTGTAAGCCTGAGCCAAATGATAAACTGAAAAAATCCATCAATTGTTTATGTGATTCCTTTTTATTATTGATGTCTCATTTTTCTTCATTTTTCTTCATTTTTCCTCTAATTTCCTTTGCATGAAAAATAGTGTCTCTTCCTTTTCTCCTATTTTCCTTTATTTTTATAATTAAATGTAAATTATGCCCCTTTTCCTTTACCAATTCCTTTGCCAATTTACATAGCCATTATTAATCCCCAAGTTATTCCCACTATAATGTTTTCCCACCATTTAGCTTGGAATACATGTCCTATGACCTTGGTCTTATTTTATTTACATGGAAAATCAACTAGGGGTTGTTACAATTGCATCAATATTTCATCCTTCTTCGGAGAATTGGCACCATAGATGGTAAAGAGTTCTCGTAGGGATTATGGAAATATTTCATCCAGAGCGGAAAGTAGCATATAAGGATTTCTGGATGGCCCACCTACTCTACCAATCTACGATGTCATCGGCTACAATATTAATAAGAAAACAAAGTTGACTTGATGGGGAATATACTCTGAGTTTTCTAACAAGGATATCCCTAGGGACAAGGAATATTTCAGAGTATATATCAATATTAAAAAATATTGGTTGCATAAGGTAGTTACAGATCCATTGATATTCCCACGTGCTGAAACTATTGATTGGATATTGTAGTGTAAAAATTAGAGTCATTGGGAAATCAAGAGGCATGATGGAGAGGTTTCGACATCTTTCACTTTTGCTGATATTATTTACTGTTAGAAGATTCCTAAATGAGAAGAGTCTTTCAAAACTAGATGGCTAGAAGATTTCACTGAAGCTTCCAAGGATACCAAAGACATTGAAATCATGGTGGCAAGAACCCACCTATTTTAGGGTTAAAGAAGATCAGATCTATAAGGCAAAAGGCCTAAGAAAAATGTATTAGTTGATGGCTGTTATAATGAATATTTTTTATGAAAGAGTATATATAGATACCTTCCTTGAAGCATGGGTACCTTTCATGCACACAGTTTCCACTAAAGGATCTATATTCAATTTCTCAAGTATCCTGGCATCAACACTTAAAACAAATATTCAAGTGGCCAAGAATCTGGAGAAAGGTAAGCCTTCATAATTTTACATTTCCTCTTATCTTATAGATGCAGTTTGTGAAAGGTGTCAATTTGAATGTTGGAATCTGAAATGGTCCCCAGAAGTACTAGAGCCAATGCATATTTAATATAAGTGAATTTGGTACCCAGGTTACAAGGCTTCATTTGAAACTATTATTGAATATTTCATTGATCCATTATATCAGGTGCTCTTTGGTCATGAACCTACTTGTATGTCAGAGAAAGCTCGAAATACCCTTATCTAGGTGGAAGATTGGTTCCCTATTAGGGAATCCACATATATCAAGGTTTTTGGTGCATAAAAGCCTCCTCACACTTTCTCTGCCATAATGATGGACAAAGTAATCTTGAAATAAGTATGCTACCATTTTGCCACTAGATTATCCAAAACTTTGACAAAGCGTAAAAAGGGACTGTGGCTTGCATTCCCTTTAACAATTGGAGCCTACTCTCTTGAAAATTTCAAAGAAGCTAAAGCAAAAGCTGATGAAATAAAGGGTTTCTTTTTTGTTGGCTTGAGCCTCCAAAAGTCTGATCTCAGGGGTATTAAAGCATCAAATTTCAAAGTGGTAGGTTTTGGATGGTCATATAGACATTCCATAGGAGATGAAGAAGATAAGGTCAAAAACTTCTACAATGCTTCTAGAGCATTAGGTTGAAAATAGTAGAAAGAAGAAGAAGAAGAAGAATTAGATGATGAAGATAGATAAGCAATGACTCTTGAGGACCGAAGAACATTGATCAAAAATAAGAAAGAGAAACCAAACAAGCATGGGAAACAAAAGAAGCAGAAAGTCGAACAAAAAGGAGAAACCGATCCAGAACCAGACAAAGGAGGAGAAAATCTAGAGGATCAGTAAGGAGAAAGTGATTAAGAAGGGAACCCAGAGAAAATGAACGCGACAATAGCATGAATAAAATAAGAAATGAAGAGGTAAAGGGAATAAAAGTAGTACAAGAAAACATATGAAGATAGAATGAGACAAGAGGAAGAAATTCTAAATAAGCAACAATGAGAAAGACCAGCGGCCCCACAATTGGGAGAGATATTGTGAATTTAAGTTGAATGTTATGCCTACATCAACACATATAAATGTGCTTCCTTTGGGATCATATAGTATTATTTTTGACATGGATTGATTGTTCATTCATAGGACTATAGTGGAATACTATGATAAGGCTATTGATTTCTTGGATGATGAAGGGACAAGGATAACCTTGGAGGGAAAGAAGAAGCAGATATCAGTGAGAATGGTTACAACTATGCAGGAAAATCATAGTTGCAGGAAGGGATGTGTATTTTCCACAATTTTTATTTCTAGTGATAAAGACCAGCGGCCCCGCAATCGGGCACCATTCATTTCGTTATATATAAACCCGCCCGATGTATATTCAACCTTTGATTTTCATAAAAAATTTGGGTTTTCATAAGATATAAGGGGGCCCACTCGTCTATTGGTCGAACCCACCTCCGTCGTTGATCTCTGGCCAATCCAATGGCCTGCGCAAAATTGCATTGGGAGTTTCCATTTGTGCATTAACATTTTATGCCACCCCGATTGGTCAACCCCTGATGAACTCTCTACTCTCGATCTGATCTGCAGATCTACGGTCCATATTCAATCGCTCTGTCCCACTCCCAGTCCTCTGCCCCGCCGATGCCTCTGCCTTCGATTGCATCTAGACCGTCCATGTGTCCAAATCGAACGGTCCAGGGTGCTCCTACTGACTTTGGTTATATTTATGCGCCCCGCGTTCTAAATTTTTTGAACCAAATCCCGACTATTGATCTCTGCAAATAAACGACCCTCATTAACCCGTCTTCTGCCTTTGTATTGTTCCCATTGAACCCCCATATTCAATCCTGGTCGTCGATTTGTTTCATCCAATGGCTACGCTCCTCCCCTCAACCTCTGTAGCAGTAAAACCCAAAAATGCAGGATTTCTTAAATATTGTTTGTGTTTTGCAGGTTTTGAAGGCTTTTCCCATTATAATGTAAAGAAAAATAAAGCCGAGGGTGACGATCCTCTGGACTTTCATTATAAAATGGAAAGAACTAAGAGGGATCTATTTCACGTCTCATCGATGCTTCATGGGCATTGATGCCATATGAGCCCTGTGCGGCTTGCACATAAATAAGACACGGAGTTAGATAAAACAAAAGAGTATCAGTGTTGAAGACCTACCATAGCATAAACAGAAGATTGAAGACAGTTTGGGGATTATGGCTAAGATTGATTATTCTTCATTGAGCCCCTCAAAGGCCGAGAAGTCATTATTCTGTATTAATTATCTTGGGAGATCTTTTATCAAATCCCACCTCCTCATCCTTCTATAATTAATGTTGCAGAAGATGAGAAAATGTTGGTTGCTGAAACTTGAAATATACTTGAGCTTGAGACTTCTACTTGTAAATAGTATTCACTGGCTCTTGAAGCTCTGCTTGTGAAAGATAAGTTAGTCTGGGAAGAGTAGATGATTGCAAAACTAAAGCATTGGACTTAAAGCTCTAACTGGTTTGAAGCATCAATACAAGTTGATTTATGGGATCCTGGTCTATGTCAACGATGATGTTTTTCTTATTGTAAATCGTTATTTTACTTCCATTTTCTCTTATAAAGAATAGCATGCATAGAGTTAGGATTTACTGTATATCAGTACCCTTCTCTGACTGAAAATATTTATCTATATGTTTTCCTCCACCTTGTTTTATTTAGGAATGATTTAATTTAGTTCAAGCAGTAGGAATTTTGGCGTTCCCTTGTCCTCTTGTTTAGCTAAATATTATTCCTGAATGTTATTTTCATTTCATGTTAAGTAGAGATGAACTACGGAAGATATGGTGAGCCCTGGTCCTAGTTTTATCCCAAAATACTGTATGAAAGTTTCCCTTGGAATGTGTTAAAAGCTGGCTAGTTTCAAAGTACTTACCAAATCTTAGGCTATTCTATGTTATCTTTGTGTTTTTCTTGAAATTTACCAAGTAAAGCAGAGCTAGGAGAGGATTTGTGGTGAGCCCGGCCCGCTAGTTTCTTCTCCAACAGTTGCCTTCAATTTCCCCCCTGCTTTTATATGTTTTCTATTGAAAGTATATCAAAGGCTGGCTAGTTTCGAAGTACTTACCAGATCCTGGATTGCTTCTTTGTCTTTCTTAAGTGTTTTTCAAAGGCTAGCTAGTTTCAAAGTACTTACCAGATCCTAGGCTGCTCTTTGTTCTTCATCTGTTTAATTCCCCTTCTTGTTGTATCATTTCATCCCATAAATAAAACTTTAGAGAGATTCTTAGACATAGATGACTTGCCCCATGGACCACTTTTGCCTCTTGTTGTTTCAATTAAACCCTATTATGACTCCATAGCCCAATGGACTAAAACCTGCAAGTATCTATCTTTTTGGCCAAAGCTTGTTCTATTTTCTTACAACTTCTCACCTTTGAAACTCTTTGCATTTATAACTTTCCACTCAAATAATAATCATGCTCAACCATCCAAAAATAAAACAAAACCCTTGGCCTTCATAAATAGCCTAAAATCATCACCTAAAACCTTCAAAGAAAAATCCATCTTTGCACTTATTGGAGAGATCCCTCTCCGGATTTAGGAGGGCTAGATCCTAGAATCCCAAAGTGGTTGAAACTATGTTCTCCCTGTAGTCGGAATTTTTCCAATATTGCTGATTACAGGGAGCTAATATATCTGGCGACTCCGCTGGGGATTTCAATTATTGTCTTGTTGAATACTTTAGATATCTTAGAAACCCCTTTACTCACTAAACATTTGGCATATTGGCCAGCTGAGCCACTAGAAATTAACATATCTGGCGACTCTGCGGGGGACTTGAGTTGAATTTTCATCTTAGGTTCCCTTAAAAACTTCATAACACCTTGTGAGTAAAAAGCAGCCTTTTCAAGCACTACCAAACACGTGGTAATCATGGTAAAACTTGTTTGAATCAGTGACAAACTAGGCAAACCCTAGGATTCTCATAAGAGTTTATCTAACCTTGAAAAATCAGCTGGCTTAGCCATAAGAGTAGACTGTCTTTGTCTCATAATCGTAGCTAAGTTGTGAAACAGATTTAGGACACTCTTAGCAACCAATAGGACTGAAAAATAACTCAGAAAACCCAAAAATATTTTAGATTGGTATTCAATAAACATGGTGGTGGACCATAAAACCTTTTACCTCCTTAGGAGCTAAAAACTTCCACTTGGCAATTCCACAATTCAAACAGACCTTAAGACTCCACTGGGAAGAACCTTTGTCATTATAACATCATCTAAAACTCAGTTAGAGGACTGTAGGATTGAAATTTGTGTAAAACAGATTAGTTAACCTCTTAAAGACCGTCATATCTGGTTGAACTTTTCCTGTTTAGTTGGGTCTAATAACACAACATAGTGGCTCCTAGAAAGATTCATACTAGAGCCCATCCTGACCCAAACCCACCTGAGGTAGTTGATAACCCAGAAAGTATCCTTAGGAAGTCTCCTAAGATAAAATTTTCAACTGTTTTCATATCACCCTTGAGAGCTAATTTAGTTCCTGAAAATATTTCAGCTCTACAACAGTCACAAGCTGACTTAGTAAATCCATTTAGAACTAGGTCATTTGATGATATAATTCAGCTAGACTATGAGTCTTCACTTTCATCCCCAGAAACAAGTGAACATCCTAGTAGTAGAGAAACAACACCACCTGATTTACATTTCCTTTACAATTTAGGTGTCTCTCATCCAAGATCAGCTCATCAATCTACTGTTGTTCCATCCACATCTTCTCACCAATCATCCACTGTCCAAACCACTCCATTTCAGCCCACTTTCCCTTTTGTTAACCCACCTCTTGTAAATACACTTCCACCACATATCATGGCAGCATGGTATGCTCCCTTGGTCCTTCCTGTACCTTTAGTCAATCTTCCACAGGACTATCAGTCCAAAATTCCATTATATGATGCTAGCAATGCTATAACTGCATCACAACATGTGGATAAAATGAATGACTGCTTTAACAGAAATGAAATTGATGATGATTATGTCAAAATTAGACTATTTTCTCAAAGTCTGGGGGGAGAAGTAAGAAAATGGTTTAAAGGCTTAACCCCCCACAATATAAATGATCTCCAAACCTTCCATCGGACATTCTTAAACAAATGGGAAGTGAAGAAGAATCCTCTCCAAATACTTTCTAATTACAAGAACCTCCACGAAAACACAGGGGAAAGTGTACAAGCTTATTGTACTAGATTCAACAGTATATATAATGCACTTCCCCCAGATCTAAAACCTCCACAAGGTGCAGCGTTAAACAAATTTCCTAAAGGGTTAGACCCTGAGATGGCCTATCAACTGAGAGAAAGAGACAGTGCAACTCTTGAAGATATGAAAAAGGTGGCTCTTGCTGTGGAAGTTAACTTAATGGAGAAAAGAGCAAGAATGAAGAATGAGAAGAGAGTATCCTTTAAGGAGGAATCCACACCTTCTACTTCCAGCTCAAAGATGGAAAGAATGATGGAGGAGATGATGAAGAAAATGAGCATCCTCGAGAGAGCACAAGCAAGTCAAAACCAAACTGCTCCTCAAAACAGAAACCAGAACCAGAATCAGAATTTTAGAAGGAACCAACCTCCAAACAGACCTAGGGAAGATGATCAACAGATCACTCCTCTCTTTCACAAAACTATGTAAGTGAGGTTGAGGAAACAGATGAGATAACATAGGAAGATGATATCAACATGCTATGAGTAGATAATGACGACTTTGAAGTCCATTATGATAGAAAACAAGGTCTTTACACACATTATGATAACAACAGAGATGATGATGAAAATTATTATCAATACATGGAAAATGTCATCATAGAGTCTCAAAGAGAATATGACCTTAGAAGTAAAACCAGTCAACAAACTCCCAACACCAAAACCTCTGACAAATCTTCACAAAACAACCCTGTAAACAAGCCTAAAGCTGTCAAACAGAAGGACAAAACAACAGCTAGAAATTCTGACAAAGGTAAAGAGAAAGGCACTCAAAACATTACAAACTAGAGTGCAGACCTTAGCAGTACTAACACTTCAGCTAGTACCCCTGTTAAAACCGTTTTGTCAAATGTAAATAGAACAAATCAGCAAGCTGATGTTGCTGATAGAGTGGCAGCTAGTAAGGCCGAGACAAGTTCTTCAAAGAATAAAACCCCTTTCAGCCTAGAGCAGGAAATTTCTAAAATTAAAATCTCTGTTCCCTTGACTGAGTTAGCTGCCCAGAATGTATATAGGACCCAAATTTTGAAGGCTTTAAACATTTAAGAGAATAATGACACAGTCAATCTTAATGATGACCAGCCAAAGCTTATTTTTGGTCCAAATATTGAAGGTAAGTATCAAGAGGAACCTGTTCCTCCCTTTTATGTAAGTTTAAATGTTCATTACAAGATTTTGCATAACGCTATGCATGATTCCGGGGCTTCTCATAATTTAATGCCAAAAGCTATAATGGAGAGCCTCGGTCTAGAAATTACTAGACCTTACAAAGACCTTTACTCCTTTGACTTAAGCAGAGTAAATTTTTTAGGATTAATCAAAGACCTCTGCGTTAACTTAGCCTAGATTCCAGCCAAATACTTAGTCATGGATATTGTTGTGGCTGATGTACCCCTAAAGTATGGAATGTTATTATCTAGGTCTTGGGGGGATAAGTTACAAGGCACTATGCAGATGGACATGACCTATGCGACTATCCATGTTTTCAATCAGAATAGAAGACTTTACAGGGAGTCCCACATGCAATACACAGTTACAAGCCAAGACAGACCACAAAACTCTCCTCTGTATTCTGTAAATACAAGCCTTGATTCTTTTATTCTGTTTAACGATGAAACACTTAGTGAACAAGTCACTTTAACAAAATTAATGGCCGATACAGAGGAAGAAGAACCCAACATAGAAGTGTCAAAATAGTTTGCTGTGTTTGAAAATTTTAGCAAACCAAAAACAAGTCTTAAGCTACAAGTCATGCATCCTTTGCTTTTAAATCTTGACAGTCAAGAAGACAACCCTCAACACATTGAAAAATATGACGAATTCAAGCAAATTCAACTAAGTGCTGATGTTCCACGACAATCAGAGAGCACGTTAGTCGAAGAGGACAAACACCAAACAAATGAAATCGAAAATAGTCCTTTGTGGAGTATGTATTTTGATGGGTCATGCACTAGAACTAACGCTGGTGTAGGTGTCTGGATTTGCAACACTGAAAACAATCACACAGAGAGCATTTCCTGTAAATTAAACTTTCAGTGTTCCAATAACATAGCGGAATATGAATCCCTGCTTTTAGGCTTGCGTTTGTTGAAAAGGTTAGGAGCCAAAAGAATCAAAGCATATGGGGATTCTGAATTAATCATTAGGCAAGTCAACGTGAAATACAAAGCAAATCACCCAAGACTTAGGGCCTATCAAAATGATGTCGTGGACCTTTTAAAAAGTTTTGAGGAGTACCAGATAATTTTTGTCCCAAGGAAAAGAAATATTGCGGCCCACAACTTAGCCTTTGTAGCTAGAACATGCTTAACGCAATATGAAACCAAAGACTGCACAACTCAGATAAAATTCAGACCAGCCGTTCCTGATAACGAGAAATATTGGCAGGTGTTCGACGGGGACAAAAAAATAGAAGAATTCACGCAATTCAGAAATGAATTCGAACTACAAAATTCGGACTCAGATTATGATACAGACTGCAGTGAAGAAAATTTTCTTGGTGAAGAAGAACCATCTCTTGAACTTGCTAATATTAATCTACTGTCTGGAAAACTTGAAAAAAAAACAGAACTGACTACAGAATTAGAAACAGAAGAGTTAGAAACCCTGCAGTCCAAAGATGAAATTTTGTCAAAGGCTCTGGCTCCTTTAGAAGAGTTGTTTGATTTCAACGAAGTGGCCAAGAAGCCAAAACTGGAGCCTGTAGAGACTGAAGTGGAAGAGTGCAATATAGGCAGTAAACTTAAACTTGATGATTAAACTATTTAAGACCTTACCAGCTCACATTAAACTTAAATACATAGAGTTTTTTAAAGAGTTTTTTGATGTTTTTGCGTGGAGCTATGAAGATCTTAAATCCTATGACACTGAAATAATACAACACAAAATTCCCCTCAAGGAAAACCAAAAACCATTCAAACAGAAGCTGCTCAGAATAAACCCTCTACAGCTCCCTTTGGTTGAGAAGGAGATTAAAAAGATGTATGAAACTGGTATTATTTTCCCTATTAGATATTTTGAGTGGGTGTCTAATCTGGTGTCAGTTAGGAAGAAAACTGGAGAGATCAGGCTTTGTACAGAATTTAGAGACTTAAACAAAGCTTCATTGAAAGACAACTACCCTTTGCCTAAGATGGATCATATTTTACAAAGGGTGGTAGGGTCTAGAAGAATTTCTTTGCTTGATGGCTATTCAAGGTACAATCAGGTCTTAGTCCACCCTGATGATCAACTAAAGACAGATTTTAATACACCATGGGGCACTTTCATGTATGTGAAAATTCCCTTTGGTATAATGAATGATGGAGAAACTTTTTAGAGAGCCATGGACATAGCATTCTCGGAAGAGTTGGGCTACTTCATCATTATATACCTTGATGATGTCACTGTGTTTTCAAAACCTGATGAAGATCACTTAGAACATTTAAGAAAATTTTTCGGGAAATGCAGAAGGTTTGGAATATCTTCAAACCCTAAGAAGACACTATTCGGTCTCCAAGAAGGTAAACTTCTTTGGCACGTTATTTCAGAAGAGGGTATTAAGATAGACCCAAAGAGGATTGAGGCCATATTGCAAATCTCTCATCCTCAAAACATCAAAGAGTTGGAATCTTTCATTGGAAAGATTAACTTTTTGAGAAGGTTCATCCCAAACTTGGCTGAGCTCCTTAGGAATATAACAAACATGTTAAAGAAGGAGCAAGGGGTAAAATGGACCTTGGAAGCAAATAAGTCCTTTGAACTGGTGAAACAAGCTTTAACCAGAACACCGGTTCTAATAAGCCCTGATTTTTCAAAATATTTTTATATTTTTTCATTTGCATCAGAACATACCATAGCTACTGTCCTTTTACAGAAAAATCCACAAAGACAAGAGCAGCCTATTGCATTCTTTAGCAAGGCTTTGAGAGATGCCCCTTTGAAGTATAACATTATGGAAAAACAATCCTTTGCTTTGGTTAAGGCTTTAAAAGACTTCAAAGTATACATCTTGCACTCACACATCATTGCCTTTGTCCCAAATTCAGTTGTGAAAGACATTCTAACACAGGAACCAGATGGTAAGAGAGGTAAGTGGATTGTTGTTATTCTTGAATATGATTTAGAGATAAAACCCACTAAGCTGATCAAAGGCCAAGGTCTAGCTAGGTTAATGGTTGAATCCAATTTTGAAGTTCTTGATATTAATATGATTAATGCTTTAGATGATCAAGAGGAAATCTCAACTCCCATTGTTGAAGACCATTTTATGAATTCGTCTTGGTATGCTAATATTCTTTATGTTTTGCTTAATTTGAATACACCTCCTGGTTTGACAAAAACAAAGGCAAGGTTCCTAAAGTTGAAAGATGTAAACTATTGCATTATAGATAAATGTCTTTATTGGAAAAATGCAAGTGGTATATTGCTTAAATGTTTGCCTGAATTTGATGCAGAGAAGGTTAAGTACTGGTTCCATGAAGGAGAGTGTAGAGGCCACTTATACTGGAAGACAACATCCAACAAAATCTTGAGGGCTGGTTGTTATTGGCCTACTCTTTTTCATGATGTACACAAGATGATAATTGTCTGTCATAAATGTCAACTTTTCGAAGGCAAAAGGAAGCTTCTACCTCTGCCTCTGCATCCAATCACTGTTGAAGCCCCTTTTCAACAGTGGGGACTTGACTTCATAGGTGAAATCCATCCATCATCTTCAGCTCAGCATAGATGGATTCTCACTGCCACAGACTATTTCACTAAATGGATAGAATCCATCCCTTGTAGGAAAGCCAATGATTCTGTTATTATAAAATTCATAGAGAATAATATTCTCTCTAGATTTGGATGCCCTACCAAGATCATCACTGATAATGTAGTAGCATTTGGATCGAAGAAGATGGTTGAGTTCTGTCACAAGTATCAGATAACATTGGGGCATTCCACAACCTATTACCCTCAAGGTAATGGATTTTCAGAATCCTCAAACAAGAGTTTAGTGAAAATAATCAAGAAACTGTTGGAGGAAAACAAGAAGTCTTGGCACACAAAGCTTGTGCATGCACTTTGGGCTGACAGATTGATGTTAAAGAAATCTATTGGCATGTC
The DNA here is from genome assembly GCA_034641835.2 of Pinus albicaulis. Classification (NCBI taxonomy): domain Eukaryota; kingdom Viridiplantae; phylum Streptophyta; class Pinopsida; order Pinales; family Pinaceae; genus Pinus; species Pinus albicaulis. Next base: position 538,355,196 of record CM076579.1, on the reverse strand, counting down.
ACCCTACCAACTTGTGTATGGCATTGATGTAATTTTTCCAACTAGCCTTGGTGTGCCAGTTATGAAGTTGATTCAAGAGTTGCAAACTGAAGATAATGACATGATCATAAGGATCAATCAAACAATTCATCTTCAGCAAACCAGAGAGGAGGTTTACAACAAATCATTACAAAAGGAGAACAACATCAAAAATCTTTTTGACAGAAGAACAAAGGCCATCAATTTCAAAATTGGGGACAAAGTTTTAAAGTGGGACTCAAGGAGGGAAGACAAGGGCAAGCATGGGAAATTTGACAACTTATGGCTTGGCCCTTACTCTATTCATTCAGTTGCTGGTAACAATGCCTATTTCTTGCAAGAGTTGAATGGAGCAGAATTGTTTGGGGGTCCTGTCAATGGAAGGATGCTCAAACATTACTTCTCTTGATCCATGTCATGTTCTGAAATCCTTGTTATCTTTTTTTCCATTATACATATTTCACCCATCATTGCATTCAAAGTTAGAAAAATAAAAAATACAAAAACAGTGAAATAAAGAAAAGAGGGCAGATTGTGAAAACAATAAAGGTACAACCCCATACCAAAAAGAGAAACAAGTTTGAAAGTGTGCAAGCTTAAATGCCACTCCTGGAAAACACACTTCTAGTTATTCAAACAGCCTAATCTTGAATAATTAGTTTTAAAATTACTGCTGATAGGATAGTGAATTCGATTTTCCAAACGGTTTAATATTGGCTTATCAGTAGGTAGATTAGGATAGAAATTAAAGGTTCAAACATGCTCAAAATCTGAATCTAATTTTCCAAGCAAGAATTGACTCCATTCTGTTTTATTTTCTGAGTCAAAGAAGATGTAAATCTGGTTCTAATCAGCTCAAAATATGAACCAGAGAACAGAGAAGAACAAGTCAAAACAAAAGTCAAAAAACAGAGTTGTAAAGAGATGAAGGAAGTGCTTGAATTTTCAGATCTTAAGCCTTCTATTTTTTATTTAATTTTCTGAAAAATAATGTCTATGTGTAGTTTGTTTTTTATGCCATATATTAGCATCAAGTTAGGCTCTTCAAACCTGACTTATATGCTTTTAAATTTCTGTTGTAGAATTTAGAGAATAAAAATCTGTTAGACTGTTTAATCCTAACAGATTAGTAGATTAGGTAGAGAAACATATGAACTCAACTGCTTAATATAAGTTCATGGAGAAATAAGGAGTATAATTAGATTAGATTTCCTGCTTTCAAAATAATAAAATGTTGTAAAAGAGTTTTCCAATCCAAGTGCATTCTAATGAAGAAAAAATGTTAGATCAGTAGGATTGGGTAGGTAGAAAGCTTGTAGATAAAAGATCCATTGTTTTTATGGCTGCTAGTATGTTTTCAGAGCAAAAAGAAGATTATCCAAGGAAATAAAGGCAGCCCAATGGATGAGGCACTGATCAGCCTCCTAGAGAATGCAAGTCTGAAGTTATTGATGCCTTCAAGAAGGCACCATCCCCAAGTGGAGCCACTGTTAGCTAGCTATAAAATTTGTTATATCAAATGCTGGCTAAAACATTTTTGGAGTCTTCAAGAAACAATTTTTAATGATAAAAATATGTTATCTCTTGAATACTCTTGAAGGTCTCATGCCCTTGTCTAAATCTTCACTACTGTTCCCATTCTACACTTAGAAATTCTGCTGATTTCATGAAAAAGACTGCTGCAAAATCACCATTTCTCCCTTCCTCCACTCATAAACTAACCTTCATTTTGCTTCCCTTTTTCTCCATAAAACTCCTCTATTTTCATGATTCCCCTTCTTCCATTCATGAAAATAATTTTTCCATAGTTTAAAACTCATTTTTAAACTATACCGAAACCCCCAAATCCATTGAAAAAATTGAAATTTTTCATAAAAAATATATTTTTGTATTACAGACTTAAGCCCCTCGGGCTAAGTCTTAAACCACTTCCCCTCCATGTGCTCCAGCACTGGAACCAAGCGCTAGCCATCCAGGCACTTATCGCATCAGAAAAACACAACGCGCAAAGTTTATTTCTCATGGTTAAAACCTCCGATGCGATTAAGCCCATGTACACAGCCCCTGATCCCATTATTGCTTTATATAACCTCTGGGCCAGCAATCGGGTGTTAAACCATTGAAATGATTCATTCCCGATTCATTTTTTCCTTTGTAAATACATTAACCCCTTTTATCCAAATTTTTGTTCTAACGCGCCCATACAATGATTTTTAATGAAAAATGGGTAGATTAAAATAGACCCGCATCGTTTCTCCGATGCGATTAAACCCCTTTGCATAAACTCCACCCTCCTCCACTTTATCCATATAACCTATGCCCCGAGACCAAGTGTTGAAGTCCCAAGGCGCTTAATCGCATCGGAGGATTTTACAATGGGTAGATCAAAAATATGAAGGCCCGATCCCAATTGGCCCTCATATGCATACGCCCCGGGCATATTACATTTCATAAAGACCAGTGGCCCCGCAACCAGGCACCATTCATTTCATTATATATAAACCCGCCCGATGTATATTCAACCTTTGCTTTTCCTAAAAAATTTGGGTTTTCATATGATATAAGGGGGCCCGCTCGTCTATTAGCGAAAACCACCTCCGCCATTGATCTCTGGCCAATCCAATGGCCTGCACAAAATTGCATTGAGAGTTTCCATTTGCGCATTAACATTTTATGCCACCCCGATTGGTCAACCCCCGATGAACTCTCCGTCGTCGATCTGATCTGCAGATCGACGGTCCATACTCAATCACTCCGTCCCACTCCCAGTCCTCTGCCTCACCAATGGCTCTACCTCCGATTGCATCTGGACCGTCCACATGTCTAGATCGGACGGTCCAGGGTGCTCCTACCAACTTTGGTTATATTTATGCGCCCCGCATTCTAAATGTTTTGAACCAAATCCCGACCGTTGATCTCTACAGATAAACGGCCCTCATTAACCCGTCTTCCACCTTTGTATTGTTCCCATTGAACCCCCAGATTCAATTCTGGCCGTTAACTTGTTTCATCCAACGGCTACACTCCTCCCCTCACCCTCTGTAGCAGTAAAACCCAAAAATGCAGGATTTCTTAAATATTTTTTGTGTTTTGTAGGTTTCGAAGGCTTTTCCCATTATAATATAAAGAAAAAGAAAGCCGAGGGTGACGATCCTCTGGCCTTTCGTTATCAAAGGGAAATAACTACGAGGGCTCTATTTCACGTCTCATCTATGCTTCATGGGCATTGATGCCATATGAGCCCTATGCGACCTACACATCAACAAGACACAAAGTTAGATCAAACAAAAGAGTATCAGTGTTGAAGACCTGCCATAGCAGAAATAGAAGATTGAAGACAGTTTGGGGATTATGGCTAAGATTGATTATCAAAAGCCTAATCCTCCAAATTAAAACACAATTAAAAGAAAATCATAAGTGTTTAACAGACAGAAAGGCCTCCACCGCCTCAATAGAGGCGAATTGATTCCTCTCAGCTATCACAGTGCCACCTGTAGCCACAAGCATTCAAACAGAGGCCAAATTTATTGATCAAAAGAAAATATTTGCCTCATTGCAGCCAGAGAGTTAATTCTGCCAAAGAACTTAATGCACAAAATATCAGCAAAGTTACTTTAACATAACACAGAGCCTTAAAAGTCAACAAAATATCCCACCGAGCTTAGTCTTAAATGTAAAACAATTAATACAAAGGACACATATGTAAACTTCTTCATTGAGCCCCTCAAAGGCCGAGAAGTCATTAGTCTGTATTAATTATCTTGGGAGATCTTTTATCAGATCCCACCTCCTCATCCTTCTATAAGTACTGCTGTAGAAGATGAGAAAATGTTGGTTGCTGAACTTTGAAATATACTTGAGCTTGAGACTTCTACTTGTAAATAGTATTCATTGGCTCTTGAAGCTCTACTTGTGATAGATAAGTTAGTTTGGGAAGAGTAGATGATTGCAAAACTAAAGCATTGGACTTAAAGTTGTAACTGGTTTGAAGCATCAATACAAGTTGATTTATGGGATCCTGGTCTATGTCAACGGTGATGTTTTTCTTATTGTAAATCGTTATTTTACTTCTGTTTTCACTTTGTCCATTTTCTCTTATAAAGAACAACATGCATAGAGTTAGGATTTACTGTATATAAGTACCCTTCTCTGACTGAAAATATTTATTTATATGTTTTCCTCCACCTTGTGTTATTTAGGAATGATTTAATTCAGTTCTAGCAATAGGAATGTTGGCGTTCCCTTGTCCTCCTGTTTAGCTAAATATTATTCCTGAATGTTATTTTCATTTCATGTGAAGTAGATATGAACTAAGGAAGATATGGTGAGCCCTGGTCCTAGTTTTATCCCAAAATATTGTCTGAAAGTTTCCCTTTGAATGTGTTAAAAGCTGGCTAGTTTCAAAATACTTACCAGATCTTAGGACATTCTGTGTTATCTTTGTGTTTGTCTTGAAAGTTACTAAGTAAAGAAAAGCTAGGAGAGGATTTGTGGTGAGCCTGGCCCGCTAGTTTCTTCTCCAACAGTTGCCTTCAAGTTCCCCCCTATTTTTATATGTTTTCTATTGAAAGTAATCAAAGGCTGGCTAGTTTCGAAGTACTTACCAGATCCTGGATTGCTTCTTTGTCTTTCTTAAGTGTTTGTCAAAGGCTGGCTAGTTTCAAAGTACTTACCAGATCCTGGGCTGCTCTTTGTTCTTCATCTGTTTAATTCCCCTTCTTGTTGTATCATTTCATCCCATAAATCAAACTTTAGAGAGATCCTTAGACATAGATGACTTGCCCCATGGACCACTTTTGCCTCTTGTTTTTTTAATTAAACCCTATTATGACTCCATAGCCCAATGGACGAAAACCTGCAATTGTCTATCTTTTTGGCCAAAGCTTGTTCTATTTGCTTGCAACTTCTCACCTTTGAAACTCTTTGCATTTAGAACTTTCCACTCAAATAAAAATCATGCTCAACCATCCAAAAACAAAACAAAACCCTTGGCCTTCATAACTAGCCTAAAATCATCACCTAAAAACTTCAAATACAAATCCATCTTTGCACTTATTGGAGAGATCCCTCTCCGGATTCAGGAGGGCTAGATCCTAGAGTTCCAAAGTGGTTGAAACTATGTTCTCCCTACAGTCATACTTTTTCCAATCTTTCTGATTACAGGGAGCTAACAGAAAGCATAAAGAAGAAGAGAAGGCTAAGAGACATCATAAATATCTTGCTAAGAAAATTGAACAAGATCTACTCAGAGAGAAACAAAGAAAATAATAGATGATCTGCAGGTACAACGGTATAAGATCCAGATATATTTTCCCCCATTAGAAATTCCTCCTTCCACTCCAATCACTAGTGGGAATCTTCCATTACAAGAGCTAGGCATCCTATATTAAGAAGAATAGGAAGTGTTGTACATGACAAGGTTTACTTTTGATCAAATTCAATGCAAGATAATACAATAAATACAAATGTGTTACACAAAGAATTCGACTAAGCCCATATCTTTGGTCACAAAGAAAGAGATTATCATAAACACCACTATGAATCTGAAAATGATTGCATTACCCGTAACTACATTTGTCAGTGCCACATAATTGAATATGAATATATTGAACTAACGATTTGTTGAGCTATAGGCCAAGCTTGTTGTCTCTAAACAAAGAGTTTCACAAGTACATAATGAGAACCAAGACTTGCACATGACTTCTTCAAGAAACAAATAATTACAAACAATTATTGAAGAGGAGGTGGCAACATTATAAGATGTTATGGCCCTGGTATATCAAGAAATGATGAATTTTCATCAAGCTACATCAACATTTCCAACCTTACAAGCCAAATTTAAAGAAAATCAAACCATGCTCAAACACTGCCACAACAACTATCGATAATATATGGGAATGGACCACTCAATATCTAGATGCACCAAGAAATTTCCCAATAAATGACTGGTTAATTGCAGAAGATGATAAAGTTCAAATTCTCATTAAGGTCCATTCACATGACAAGTTAACAAAGCACTTGGATAAAGTGTTAGTCTCATATAGGGATTTGCTGAGTGGGCTAGAATTTATTATCGAGGTGCACAAAGTTCCTTCTATCAGATTGGTCGATGAAATAAAGACAAAATAGGTTTTGTAATAAATCTAGACATTCATTGGTCCTTTTAAGCAAGCTTCTACCATGGAGAACTTATAAGTTACAAAGGAAACAATTACCCAATATGTGGTGGAACCTGTAAGGATATACACCAAGCCCATGGTCCCATTTAATCATATTAAGGTAAAGAAGAAAACTATGTTTCCATATGCCCTAGAATTGCTTCATAGACATGGAGATGAGCAATAACATAAGGCTATCCATGTTGCAAAGGAATGTAAGCTTTGACACACGTATCTTGTACAGGAATTGCATCTTGATGTCCCAGATAAGTCTATAACTATATTAGTAGAATAGGAAAATTTATTTCTTCCATGTAATAAGATAATGGTAGAATAAGCCTAGGATAGAGTATAAAGTCTCATGGGAATGTGAAAGGTCATGGGGTAACTCAAAAGTCACAAGGGTAGAAGAAACATCACTCCTTTTTATATAAATATGTCCTCATGGCACATTGTTAAGGAATTTCAGCTTTGGACTCTTTTGTGCATATTATTTGAGAACTAATATATATTTTTATAAATGCAAGAAGTGATTTTACATTTCCACTCATGGATTTCATTGAATTCTCAAATGATGGTGTTATGAGTATTTCATCTTAATGAGATTTAGTGTGAAGTTCTTTCATGTGTCATCAAGTATTATTGTGGGATTTCTCTTGCAATGAATGAATAGTACATGTTGTGTTTACTTTATGTTTATGTCAATAATTTTTTTTATTGGAACTTTGAGCATTAAATCATTTTGTGATTGAATACTTACTTATATTTTCATGGTTATTAGTCACGAACTTCTTCATAATTGATAAAATACTATTTGTAACATGCATGGGTTTGATTTGGAGCTTTTCTAACATTATTTCTCTTGGGATTCATGTCTCAATATTACATTGTTTCTACTCATAATGGCTCACATGTTGATTTTCCATAAGTTTCTCACTTGCATTTGTTAAAGCTTTATTCTTTCTCTTACATTATTGCTTCTTTTGTCCAAAGCAAATATCAACCAACCCGATGGAAGTCAGGCCTACATATCGGATGGGACTCTTATCCCAAACAATGTAGCGTATGATTTGGATTTTGCACCAGGGATATCCCCTTATCGTTGGTGGTACATTCCAGCCCGTTAAAACAATGATGATTGTCCCCACTACTGGTTTTACAACTGAGTTATGATAATTTTTCTAATTATATTTAAAAACAAACAAACAAACAAAAACCAATCATCATTTTCTAAATCACTTGAGATAAAATAAAAACCTAAAATCATTATCTAAATCATGTTCGATGAAACACTATATTTTATAATTAATAAATAAATAAAATTTCAATTAAAATTACAAGTAACCCTATCCCCTATATGTTTCATACCCCAATAAAGGTTTCCTGTTATATTGGTCTCTAATTTATGTATAACAAGTGCATGATTAATGTCCTGGAACTTTAGATATCAATGGATGAATAGATGAATGGATCTTAGGTCTTTGGAAGTGAACATTAATGTCGATATGGTAGGGCTCTAATCATCCTTCGCTTTTTTAACAATTTCATGCACTTATTTTCTAATATCCTCGACTCTTGTATGACTTGGTCATCCTCAATTCCCTTCACAAACAAAAATATCCAATATACCAATTTAATGTCTAACTTAGTCATAATTTAAAAATTAGATTATTATTAATATTATTCTTAAAAAATATTTTCCTAATTTTTAATATATATATATATATATATATATATATATATATATATATATATATATATATATATATATATATAATCTTGAGTTATAAACATTTACCTATCTTACATAAATGATATCGATTTTCAAAATAATATATATTAAATCAATCTAATTTTTCAAATACATCCTAATGGCAATATGGAAATGCTACCCATCATCCTCGACTTCCACAATAGATTTTTCATGCACTCATATGCTAAGATCCAAAATTTCTTATGTGACCCAATCATCCCATGTCCTCGTGTGATGTGTTTAGTTGAATAGTGAAAAACCTACAATATATTGACAAGTTTTTCTAGGATGTGGACAAGGCATCACACAATCAAAACATTCAATATACAAATATTTATGAAAGATATATAGGAAGTTTTCATAAAATCATTTTATTTTATTTTTTTCTTACATTATTTTTATTTATGGTTTTGTTTTATTCATATGTTATTTTAATTGGTGTAGTTTAATTTATAGATAAAATAATTTGTTTCACTGAAATTTAATGATACAATATGAAATAAGATTGTGAGATTTTGTTATTTAAAATATATTTTGAAATACATAAATAAATTCAATATTTTGAAAAACTCCAAAACATTTAAATTTTACATATTAAACAATTTAAACTTAATTTTAATAAAAAAAAATCTACCAAATTTTAATTAAAATTAACTTTAAAAATAATTTAAAATGTGTCATTTCATAAATTAAACTATACCATTTTTATTATATATATATATATATATATATATATATATATATATATATATATATAGATATATATATATATATCCAATTCTTTTACGCTTCTTCTCTAACTTAAAATTTTGAAAGATTGTCTATAACAAATTGAAAAAAAGTTAAAAATGGTGATGTGTTTATGGTTGAACCATGATTTATAATTAAAATTCGAAAGATTATCTGTAACAGATTGAAAAAAAGTTAAAAATGGTGATGTGTTTATGGTTAAAAAATGATTTATAGTATATTGAAAAGAGTTTAAAATGGTGATGTGTTTGTGGTTGAAAAATGATTTATAACCTATTGAAAAAGAGTTAAAAATGGTAATGTATTTGTGGTTATTAAGAATTAAAAAGATATTAATTGATTAGTATTATATAATATAGATGTAATATGTATTTAATATAGAAAATGAAAATGTAATATGATGTAAATGAGAATTTGAATATGGTTATATAAATTTTGATTTATATTATATTTAGATTTATTAAATACTTAGAATGCTTCTAAAAATTATCATGTAAAAGAATTATGTTTTTAAAAATTTAAAGTTGAGATGGATTTATATTAATTAATCATTTTAATTAGTATTGATATGATTGGCTTTTCATGAAGCTTTCATATTTAATTTGAGATAAGATCACCTACAAAAGCTCGTAAAAATTATTGAACACTTAATTACAAAATTAAACTATCAAATTGGAGGAAGCAAGAATGCATATTCCAGCGTAAGGGTTTTGCATTAACCTCTTTACATAGGGGCACTTAGGAGTAAACTAGTTAATATACAAGGTCATCCTCTTTGAATAAATCCCACTAGGTAGTTGGTTTTGGTTAAGTGATGTAAAAGTGTGATCCTTTTGAATTAAGGCATACTTGGAAGTTGATACTCATTATTTTTGGGGGCAATAACGGTTAGAGTTTGGCTAGGAGAAATTTTTTAGAAAGGTAGGAAACTATACAATGTTTTATCAATCTATTATGATTGTATTAAAGCTCGACTCATTTGGAAGTTTCCTCTCTTTCATGATCTATTTTTGGATTGTGAATATATTAAAGCTCAACTTATTTGGAAGTTTCCTACTTTGAAGAGGCCCACGACATTCTATTTTTGGATTGTGAATATAAGGGTTAATATTTTATAAGTTCAATATTCTTGTTCTCGTTATTTTACTTTCTTTTGTTTATATTTCTTTTGATATCGCTTTTAATTCTCTATTTTTGAACATAGAGAGAATCTCTACTATCAATTCTGATGGGAGAATCTTTACTATGAATTCCTCTCCATAGGTGATGAGGTTTTCTAACACCAGAAAGTAGTATATTCTAAAGGTAATATGCACTTTTACCCTACGTTTGATGTTCTAGGTGAAGAGTCCATTCGTGTTTTTGATGTCCACCTGATTATTATCCTCAATGAAGCTATGAAAATCCTCTGATTTGGTTTCCAAGTGCATCCACCTCCCCTTCTTTTCTCCTAGGGAAGTGATCATATTGAAATCCACTACTATTATCCACTTATACTTGTCCATCCTCATTAGAAGATAATTGAGATGCCCTATCATTCCTTACATACGTGATGGGAGTTGGGGACCATATATATTGGAGAGGAAACCATGCAAATCCATTCCCAAGATATGGAAGGATATCGAGAAAGAAGATAGCTTGAGAAAGAGAAAGAAACAATGCTTATCTAAGTTGTGTTCTAGGCTATTCCCAGTTCCCCCAATGTACCTTTAGCATCTATTGTCACTAGTACATTTGGAGGAAATTCCAACACTTTGGTTCCGACACCTTTGACCAAATGTCGGAAATTTCCCCAAATTTTATCAATTTTTCATATCCTGCCTGTTAGCCACCTATGAAAATTTTGACAAGCAAACAGGTGGCTAAAATGTTTTTGAGCCTTCAAGAAATACATTTTCTCTGAAAACATAACATTCTTGAAGCCTCCATGTGTCTTTTCCCTTTGAACAATCTTCACTGTTGTTTCCATTATAAAGCCCTGCTGTTCTATGAAGAAGAATGCCCAAAAGGCCTCCATTTCTTCTATTTCATCTCCACAAAGCCCCTGTTTTCATCACCTTTTTCCCCTTTACAAATTCCTCCAAAATCCCCCATTAACCCTCCAAATCATCCCAACTCCCTTTTAAACATTACAAATATATTTTGTCTAGCTTAAAAACCCCTTATTCTTTCTACCGAATCCCTCTTTTAGCCTTAAAAACCCTCTTTTTGGATTAAAAACATCCCATTTGCATTTGAGGCTTAAGCCCCTTTCGGCCAGCCCCTTAACCACTTCCCCACCATGTGACCGAGAGCTGGAACCTAGCGCTAAGACCTTGGCTGATTATCACAATCGGAGGTTTGTGCAAGCACATTTTCCTTTGTTAACTTGAATTTCCCCGATGCGAGGTCTTTTGGTCTATAGACCGTGGGTGCGATCCCGACCGTTGATCTTTAAAAGATCGGATGGTTAGTGCTTGTTCCATAATGCACCCATCACCCCTCTACACTAACCCCTTCGATTACATGTGGACCATCGATTTGTTTCCAGATCCGACGGCTGACGCGTAATTGCATCATCGCTAATCGCACCAATCTCGTGTTACCGACCCCTCCCGATTGGCGAGCCCCGATTGAATCCTAGCCGTTCATCCATTCGGATCCAACGGTCCAGATTTCTCCTCACTCCGCTCGTTTTCCCCATCTTTTCCCCTTCTGATTGGATCTTCGCCGTTGATCCCGTTAGATCCAACGACTCTCGTTCAACCCACCCATTTATTTAACCCTTTGCCTTCCCTCTTCCTCCTTTCATCCTCACCGTTCATCCTATAGATCTGACGGTCTACATCAAACCCACTTTTGACTTTCCCTGCCATTACTGACCGCGCATCTTCCCATTTCGCGCTCCACCACACACCGTCCGATCTTCCAACCCTCCATCCGACAGTTCACATGCATATCATGTTATTTTGGCATCCGAGCTTTAACGCTCCAAAGTTACGCGATGAAAGCGGTTTTATCCTGGCACATGTCATGCAGCGACCTATAACGCGTTTTTCAGAGTTACTTCAAAACCATCCTAAAGCTGCACGACACCGCTGGTTTTCCTCTTGAAACCACCTTCCTCCCCCTTTGCTCTCGCAGCCTCCGTAATCAATTTCATCCGTCCATCTGATCAGATCTACAGTCCATATCGCATCGCATCTCCTCCATATTTCTTCCATCGGGCTTCCATAGATTTCATCATTTAACCTCCATCGTTGATCTCCTCCTGAGATCCAACGGTCCAAAGCTAATCGCCCTCTGCCCGCCAGGTCCCACCATCCAAAGGTCCTGATTTCATTTCATTTTGCCCCTTTTCTTTTGCAATTCATCCAAAACGTAACTTTTGTGTTTTACACTAAAGTTATCTCCTTCAGCCTAACTCCTCTATTAACACCCCCATCAACGAATCTTAGTCGTTGATCACTATTGTTTCAATGTCCAATCCAATGGTCTGCGACCTATTTCGCACCAGACTTCCAGCATATCATTTTCTCAACATTCCGCATGTTTTTCCCCATTTTCCCCACTACAGCCACTGTTTCCACAGTTGCGCCACCACTCCACAGGCCTCCACAGCATTTCTCCGCCACCTCCGCTAGATTTCTTAACAAGTTTATTGCATTGTTGCAGGGTTTACAGAGTGGTAATTTCACTCTGTCTCCACAGTCACAGTTACTGTGACTCAGAGCGTAGAGACAACCATTTCAGCAGCGTCAATGTGTATCAGCAAAGGGGATTAAAGGTTTTGGAGCCTGATTTTGAAGATTTAATGCTTTAATTCTGTGATCAAAGGATAAAGACGCAGTTTGAAGACCATGAATATGATAAAGAGACCTATTAAGGTCTAAACACATGAAACAAGCCATATCTATGGCATAACAACAACAGAACGTATTTTCTCAGAAAGTACACCTTCCGACAGAAATCTCCATGTCTCCTCGAGCTCTTAAAAGCCATTTCACTGACAGAAGCTTCTTAAAGATTGTCAGTACCATAGTTATCGAAGTATGGGAGACCTGCAGACTTTCTAGCCACATTTCTTGCTCCAGAAGATAGAACAGAGTGCCTTACAGTCATAGAGGACTCCAAAGAATACATCCGAAGTTAATTTCAACCTGACAGAGACTCCCAGACCATACTATAGAGTACATACATCGATGCAGAGCCATTAAGCAGAGTGGGCTCGACCTTCTGCCTCCACTCTATCTTAATAAGTCAATTTAATTCACATCTACTCCTGTTATTTCATTCTGCTATAAGAAATCACGTAGAACATATTGTAAAGGTTGTTGTTGTTGTTATTAGTTGTAGGGATTCATTTGACTGTTAGAACAGTTTGGGGGGAAAGTAGCTGAGTAGTTTGTAATTTAGTAGGCTGGGAGGAGAAAGTTTGGACTGTATCAGCTATTGAGCTCAGTGTATGTGACTGGTTTTGCACATCAATTAATCAAGAAAATATAACAGGATCCTGGTCTATATTATCGGTGATGTTTGCTTACTGCAATTGTTTTATTACATTATTCATGTTCTCCATTTATTCTCTGATAAGAATTAGTAAATCAGGCTTAGGATATACCCCTGCATGGTACCCTAATGCCCACTGCTCTTCTTATCTTTAATTTTTTCTACTGATAGTGAATCTAATAGAAAATTCATGTAATTTAACCAATTAAAGATGTTGGTCCAGCTCATGCTTACTGATGTGTGAATTCGGGGTTTGTTGCTTAGATGTTCTTGTTGGGTTTAAGCTGGAAGAATTTGGATACCAGGGATTTAGTGTGAGCCCTGTCCACTGGGGTCCTTTTCCAATAGATTGGCCTTTCTAAGATCCCTTGGAGCTGGTGTCGAAAGCATTGAAGGTTCAAAGTCCTTCTGTGATCTTAGGCCTAGTTCTGTGTCTAAATCTTAAGTGTTTTGCCTTTGAGAGTATGTCAAAGGAGTCCTGGAGTTAGATGACCTCTGACCTGATCTTAAGCTTCCCTTTAGGTCTTCATTGAGAGTTGCCTTTGAGTATGTCAAAGTAGGTCTGGATTTAAATGATATCTGACTTTATCTTCAAACTGCACTTGGGTTTTCTTTCCTTCTTCCACCTTCACTCCTTGATGTTCCATCTCACCATCTATCTAGAAGATCCTTTAGTATAGATGACTTGCCCTATGAAAGCCTTGGTGAGTTGTTATGCAAGTAATCCCCTTTCATGACTCCATAGCCTAATGGATGGCACTTTCCTAACCAATCCTCTTTTGCCGAAACATCTTGCTACTTCGTTCTTTTCATTCCACAACCTTCTCAGTTGATGATCTCCAACCCAACAACCAACCAAATCATTTTAAACACCCTTGTGCTTCATACCTAGCCTAATATCTCATTTTGATCTTTCAAAGATATATCATTCTTTGCCTTTATTGGAGATATCCCTCTCCAGATCCGGGAGGGCTAGATCCTAGGATCCAAAAGTGGTTATGATGTTGTCCAGTCTTTTGGTATTGCCAATCTGGCCAAAACACCGGAACCCCAACATAATGGCGACTCCACTGGGGAAAAATATGAGAGTCCTTAACTGCTAATATCTGATCTGGTGTCCCATTGTCGTCACCAACATAATGGCGACTCCACTGGGGAGCAACTCAGATCAATGCCTTTAGATTGGTATTTAATTGCTGATGGTGTACAACAACTCGCTTAAAGCATTCAAATTCATCCACCTGGCGACTCCACGCTCCGCATCTCCCAAAAGACCAAATGAATCCACTGGTAGAAGACCCTGAACTGGTTGAGAAGATACAGTGACCTCTTTGTACAAACATGGATCCAAGTATGTATCAAGATGCAAAGCTAGATGCTATAGCAGATAAACTTATAAGACTGGTGAACAAATTTGGTGAAGTAGTAGTGAAGATGTATGAGGCTAATTTAAATGAAAACGCTAATTATCTAGAGCAGCCCATGCATTTTCCAAAGTAAGGAAAAACTCAAGATCTAGATTACGAGAAAGACATGTATGATGATCAAGAGTCTATAGAAGATGAAGAGGAAAGTGATCAAGAACTTCCTTATTGCTTACCCATGTCTTGTACCACGCTAATTAGAGAACATCATGACTTGATGTCAAAGGCTGATAGGGAACGCTGCTTTGAGGAAACAAGTGACCACATGGAGAATGCAGAATCTGAGGCAGAAAAAGAACCAACACACATAGAGGCTCCCCCTCTGGCTGATAACTCATCTCATATTTCACTAGAAGAGTGGCACCCTGATCATGAGGAATTGTTTTATTCAGAAAGAGATCAGGAAACATCATAAGATCCTCAAAGTTTCCCTATAAGCAAAAATGAAGACGTCACAGAAGAAGCTCAAGAAGACATCCGGCCTCCCAATCAGCTAGTACAAGAAACAGAGGACTGCTACTTTTTTGTCTATGTTAAAAAAGAAATCCCTCCGTTGACAGAAGAAGAGATGGATCGAATATTAAATGCATAGTCCTCCCCTAAAATCTTTTATAGAACCGATACTCTTGCTCATTCATCTAATGAGTTTGATGATACAGATTTAGAGGACTCCTCTGTAAATCATAATGAAGAAAGATTTGCTGAGAATCCATCAGGTTGGATTGGTAACATTACTTACAATTATGATTTTCCTATTTATGATATGTTTGATGATGATTGTTTCCAAAGGGAAGCTGAGCTTGTAGGACCATCATTAGTAGATTCATGGGAGGAATATCAGGGCCAACAACTCCAAAGAAGCAATGAACCAAGTCAGCTTATCTATGACACTGATGAAGAAAGTTATGAAAGCCTAGTAATAGATGAGGATTCATTGAATTTTCACTCTGTTACACCCCAGATCACCAGTCATAGCTTCCATGTGATTGGAAGTCAGCAGTCCTCCTTTTCAGAGGATGAAGAAGAAAGCAAAGAAGATATTTTTGAGCAGACTGAAATTAAGGAGCCTTCTCTTGAAAAAGAGGAAGCAGTAGAACAAACCCTTGCTCAAGAATACATGGATCTCTTCGCAGAGCTCAGCCTATCAGAGCAGAATATATCAGAGCTCCAAGAGGACACAACTGCAATATATGATGAGTCCTCCAGTTCAAATGATGAAGAAGATGAGGGAGATTCTCTTTCTCAAGAGAGTCTTGCTCTTGATCCAGTGGAAGAGGGAGAAATCATGGTTGAAGCCTGCCTGCTTCACAACCAGGTATCATTTCTTTATCCTTATGTTCATTTCCTAGAAACATTTGAAGAAGGATCAAAGGTATTTTTGAGCAGCATGTTGCAGACAACAAGAAGTTTTTTAAAAGCTGTTGTTAAGGAACGAAGAGAATGGGAGTGGCCCTGCCTATCCAGCCTGCTCAAGGAAATGAGCAGAACAGACCAGTCATGGGATCACTGGATGGACTGGTTGTATTGGAAGAGAAGGTTTATAAGATATACTTGTAAATATTTCAAGTTAGAGTAGGGTAGGTAGGAAAATCTCAAATAAATCTCAGTCCATGAGCATGTAGTTAGTTGTTTTTAATTTCTACAAAGTTCAGCAAGCCAAACAATCTAATCCTGGCTTGACTGTTTTTCAATTTGTGTCTTAGAATGTAGAGAAGAAATCTGCTAGATAGTTTAATCCTAGCATATATAGTTTAGGTAGAGAAACTATGAGGCCAACAGTTTAATCTGGTCTCATGGAGTAATAAGGGTAGAAGTAGAATAGGTTTATTTTCTTGTTTGTAAAAAATTGATGATGTAAAGGGTTTGCAAGTCCAAATGCACCCAGAAGAAAAAATGTTAGGATACTAGTATGGGTAGGTAGTTGTTTGGGAGAATGCTTTCTGCTGATATGATGTCTTCATGATTTGTGGCAGCTGATCCAAGAAAAGAAGGGATGTGTCAAGTACCAAGCATCTGGCCTACACCAAAGATCATTTTCTGAATTCTTGACACCTTCAAGAAGATGCCATCCCCATGTGGAGCCACTGTTAGCCACCTAGGAAATTTTTGACAAGAAAATAGGTGGCTAAAATGTTTTTGAGCCTTCAAGAAATACATTTTCTCTAAAAACATATCATTCTTGAAGCCTCCATGTGTCTTTGACCTTTGAAAAATCTTCACTATTTTTTCCATTATAAAGCCCTGCTGTTCTATGAAGAAGAATGCCCAAAAGGCCTCCATTTCTCCTTATTTCATCCCCACAAAGCCCCTATTTTCATCACCTTTTTCCCCTTTACAAATTCCTCCAAAATCCCCCATTAACCCTCCAAGTCATCCCAACTCCATTTTAAACCTTACAAATATCTTTTGTCTGGCTTAAAAACCCCTTCTTCTCTCTACCGAATCCCTCTTTTAGCCTTAAAAACCCTCTTTTTGGCTTAAAAACACCCCATTTGCATTTGAGGCTTAAGCCCCTTTCGGCCATCCCCTTAACCACTTCCCCACCATGCGACTGGGAGCCGGAACCTAGCGCTAAGACCTTGGTCGCTTATCACAATTAGAGGTTTGTGCGAGCGCGTTTTCCTTTGTTAACTTGAATTTCCCCGATGCGAGGTCTTTTGGTCTATAGACCGCGGGCGCGATCCCAGTCATTGATCTTTAAAATATCGGACATCCAGCACTTGTTCCATAATTCGCCCATCGCCCCTCTACACTAACCCCTCCGATTACATGTGGACCGTCGATCTGTTTCCAGATCCGACAGCTCGCGCATAATCGCATCACTGCCAATCGCACCAATCCCGTGTTACTGACCCCTCCCGATTGGTGAGCCCCAATTGAATCCTAGCCGTTCATCCATTCAGATCTAACGGTCCAGATTTCTCCTCACTTCGCTCGTTTGCCCCCATATTTTCCCCTTCCGATTGGATCTCCGTTGTTGATCCCGTTAGATCCAACGACTCTCGTTCAGCCCGCTCATTTATTTAACCCTTTGCCTTCCCGCTTCCTCCTTTCATCTTGACCGTTCATCCTATAGATCTGACGGTCCAGATCAAACCCGCTTTTGAATTTCCCTACCATTACTGACCACGCATCTTCCCATTTCACACTCCACCCCACACCGTTCGATCTTCCACCCCTCCATCCGACGATTCACGCACATATCACGTTATTTTGGCATCCGAGCTTTAACGCTCCAAAGTTACGTGATGAAAGCGGTTTTATCCTGGCACGTGTCGTACAGCGACCTATATCGCATTTTTTCAGAGTTTCTTCAAAACGATCCTAAAGCTACGCAACACCACTGGTTTTCCTCTTGAAACCGCCTTCCTCCCCCTTTGCTCCCGCAGCCTCCGTAATCAATTTCAGCCGTCCATCTGATCAGATCTATGACCCATATCGCATCGTGTCTCCTCCATATTTCTTCCATCGGGCTTCCATATATTTCATCATTTAACCTCCACCGTTGATCTCCTCTTGAGATCCAACGGTCCAAAGCTAATCGCCCTCTGCCTGCCGGGTCCCACCAGCCAAAGGTCCCGATTTCATTTCTTTTTGCCCCTTTTCTTTTGTAATTCATCCAAAACGTAACTTTTGTGTTTTACACTAAAGTTATCTCCTTCTCCCTAACTCCTCTATTAACACCTCCATCAACGAATCCTGGCCGTTGATCACTATTGTTTCATCCAATCCAACAGTCTACGACCTATTTCGCACCAGACCTCCACCATATCATTTTCTCACCATTCCGCATGTTTTTCACCATTTTCCCCACTATAGCCACTGTTTCCATAGTTGCGCCACCACTCCACAGGCCTCCACAACATTTCTCCGCCACCTCCCCTGGATTTCTTAACAGGTTTATTGCATTGTTGCAGGGTTTACAGAGTGGTACTTTCACTTTGTCTCCACAGTCACAGTTACTGTGACTCAGAGCGCAGAGACAACCATTTCAGCAGCATCAATGTGTATCAGCAAAGAGGATTAAAGTTTTTCGAGCGTGATTTTGAAGATTTAATGCTTTAATTCTGTGATCAAGATTCAAAGGATAAATACGCAGTTTGAATACCATGAAGATGATCAAGAGACCTATTAAGGTCTAAACACATGAAACAAGCCATATCTGTGACGTAACAACAACAAAACGTATTTTCTCAGAAAGTACACCTTCCAACAGAAGTCTCCATGCCTCCTCGAGCTCTTAAAAGCCATTTCACTATCAGAAGCTTCTTAAAGATTGTCAGTACCACAGTTATGGAAGTATGGGGGACCTGCAGACTTTCTAGCCACATTACTTGCTCCAGAAGACAGAACAGAGTGCCTTACAGTCAGAGAGGACTCCAAAGAATACATCCAAAGTTAATTTCAACCTGACAGAGACTCCCAGACCATACTATAGAGTACATACAGTGATGCAAAGCCATTAAGCAGGGTGGGCTCGACCTTCTGCCTCCGCTCTGTCTTCCTAAGTCAATTTAATTCACATCTACTCCTGTTATTTCATTCTCCTATAAGAACTCACGTAGAACATATTGTAAAGTTTGTTGTTGTTGTTATTAGTTGTAGGGATTCATTTGACTGTTAGAACAGTTTGGGGGGAAAGTAGCTGAGTAGTTTTTAATTTAGTAGGCTGGGAGGAGAAAGTTTGGACTGTATCAGCTATTAAGCTTAGTGTATGTGACTAGTTTTGCACATCAATTAATCAAGAAAATTTCATAGGATCCTGGTCTATATTACAGGTGATGTTTTCTTACTGCAATTGTTTTATTACATTATTCATGTTGTCCATTTATTCTCTGATAAGAATCAGTAAATCAGGCTTAGGATATACCCCTGCATGGTACCCTAATTCCCACTGCTCTTCTTATCTTTAATGTTTTCTGCTGATAGTGAATCTAAGATAAAATTCATGTAATTTAACTAGTTAAAGATGTTGGTCCATCCCATGCTTGCTGATGTGTGAATTCGGGGTTTGTTGCTTAGATGTTCTTGTTGGGTTTAAGCTGGAAGAATTGGGATATCGAGGATTTAGTGTGAGACCTGTCCACTGGGGTCCTTTTTCAAAAAATTGGCCTTTCTAAGATCCCTTGGAGCTGGTGTCGAAATCATTGAAGGTTCAAAGTATTTCTCTGATCTTAGGCCTAGTTATGTGTCTAAATCTTAAGTGTTTTCCCTTTGAGAGTATGCCGAAGGAGGCCTGGAGTCAGATGACCTCTGACCTGATCTTAAGCTGCCCTTTGTGTCTTCATTGAGAGTTTCCTTTGAGTATGTAAAGGCAGGTCTGGATTTAAATGATATCTGACCTGATCTTTAGACTGCACTTGGGTTTTCTTTCCTTCTTCCACCTTCACTCCTTGATGTTCCATCTCACCATATATCTAGAAGATCCTTTAGTATAGATGACTTGCCCTATGAAAGCCTTGGTGAGTTGTTATGCAAGTAATCCCCTTTCATGACTCCATAGCCCAATGGATGGCACTTTCCTAACCAATCCTCTTTTGCCGAAACATCTTTCTACTTCGTTCTTTTCATTCCACAACCTTCTTAGTTGATGATCTCCAACCCAACAACCAACCAAATCATTTTAAACACCCTTGTGCTTCATACCTAGCCTAATATCTCATTTTGAGCTTTCAAATATATATCATTCTTTGCCTTTATTGGAGAGATCCCTCTCCGGATCCAGGAGGGCTAGATCCTAGGATCCCAAAGTGGTTATGATGTTGTCTGGTCTTTTGGTCTTGCCAATCTGGCCAAAACACTGGAACCCCAACACCGCCCACAACTGTCGCTATACTGAAGTTTGGAGGCAAGTGTCAGTATTGCGACACTTAGAGGTTAGTGTCAGAATCGCAACGTTTGTAGAAAAGCATTGTAATTGCGGCAGATTAGAGCTAAGTGTCGCTATTGCGACGTTTGTAGGAAAGCGCCGCTATTGCGACAGTTTGGGAAAAAGTGTCGGAATTGCGACAGATTAGAGCTAAGTATCGCTCTTGCGACTTTTAGATGAAAGCGTCACTATTGCGATGGTTTGGAAATTAATTTCTTTGGTCTCTCCTTTAATAAATAATAATCTAACGTGGGTCGCCTTTTTGAATGGTTGGAGCAACATAATAAGATATCTTTAGTTGACATATCAAATTGTGATGAAGATGGAAGGTGGTTATGATGGGACTTCTAAGGAGGAACATAAAATATTACAGACATGATGCGCTCACTCCTTGGTTCAATTTTAATGTGTGCCCCCAACCACGGTTGGGCGCGCCATGTCGCGTAGTGTGAGGTCGCTCGACCGGGCGCGTTCAGGTCGGGTCATTTCATTCGAGGGCGCCTGTATCAATTTTGCTAAATTGTGACACCCCGAGTGCCTTGTGCATGTTCAGGTGGCCCATTCGCTGTTTTCTCCCTTATGGCATCGTTCGTTCAGGGGTGCCATGTCGCGCTGTGTGAGGTCGCTCGACCGGGCACGTTCAGGAGGGCTGTTTCGTTCGAGGGTGCTCGTATCAGTTTTGCTAAGTTGTGACTAACCGGGTGCCTTGTGCACGTTCGGATGCCCTGTTTGCCGTTTTGTCCCTTGTGGCATCGTTCGTTCCGGTGCGTCGTGTGAGGTTGCCTAACCAGGCGTGTTTGGGTCGGGTCGATTCGTTCGAGGGCGCCCGTATCAGTTTTGCTAAGTTGTGACCGCCAGGGTGCCTTGTGCACGTTCGAGTGGCCCATTTTTCGTTTACTCCCTTGTGGCATTGTTCGGTTGGGCGTGTCGTGTCGCATTGTGTGAGGGCGCCCGATTGGGCGTGTTCTGGTCAGAACGATTCGTTCGAGGGTGCCCGTATCAGTTTTGCTAAGTTGTGACCACCCGGGTGCCTTACGCACATTTGGGCGGCCCGTTTTCCGTTTTCTCCCTTGTGGCATCGTTCGGTCAGGCACGCCGTGTCTCACTATGTGAGGTCGCCCGACCGAGCGCATTTGGGTCAGGTCGGGCCGTTTTGTTCGAGGGCACCCGTATCATTTTTGCTAAGTCGTGACCACCCGGGTGCCTTCTGCACATTCGAGTGGCCCTTTTTCCATTTATTCCCTTGTGGCATCATTCGTTCGGGCGTGCCGTGTTGCGCCATGTGAGGTCGCCCGACTAGGCGCGTTCGGGTCGGGTTGTTTCGTTCGAGGGTGGTTGTATTAGTTTTGCTAAGTTGTGACCACCTGGGTCCCTTGTGCACGTTCGGGCGACCCGTTTTCTGTTTTCTCCCTTGTGGCATCGTTCGGTCGGGCGTGCTGTGTTGCACCGTGTGAGGTCGCCCGACCGGGCGCGTTCGGGTCGGGTCGGGCCGTTTCATTCGAGGGTGCCCGTATTAGTTTTGCTAAGTTGTGACTGCTCGAATGCCAGCTTGTGCACGTTCGGGTAGCCTGTTTTCCGTTTTCTCCCTTGTGGCATCGTTCGATCGGGCGCGCCGTGTCGCACAATATGAGGTCGCCTGACCGAGCGCATTCAAGTCGGGTCGTTTCGTTCGAGGGCGCCCGTATTAGTTTTGCTAAGTTGTGACCACCCGGGTGCCTTGTGCACGTTCAGGCAGCCCGTTTTCCATTTTCTCCCTTGTGGCATCGTTCGGTCGGGCGCGCCGTGTCGCGCGTGTGAGGTCGCCTGACCGAACGTGTTCGGGTCGAGTCGAGCCATTTTGTTCAAGGGTGCCCGTATCAGTTTTTCTAAGTTGTGACAACCCGGGTGCCTTGTGCACATTCGGGTGGCCTGTTTGTCGTTTTCTCCCTTGTGGCATCATTCGTTCGGGCGCGTCGTGTGAGGTCGCCCGACCGGGCGCATTCGGGTCGGGCCGTTTTGTTCGAGGGCGCTCGTATCAGTTTTGCTAAGTGTTGACCGCCCGGGTCCCTTGTGCACGTTTGGGTGGCCTATTTTTCGTTTTCTCCCTTGTGGAATTGTTCGGTCGGTTGCACCGTGTCGCGCTGTGTGAGGTTGCCCGACAGGGCGCGTTCGGGTCGGGTCAGGCCATTTCATTCGAGGGCGCTCGTATCAGTTTTGCTAAGTTGTGACCGCTCGGGTGCCAGGTTGTGCATGTTCGGGTGGCCTGTTTTCCATTTTCTCCCTTGTGGCATCGTTCGGTAGGGCGTGCCGTGTCGCGCAGTGTGAGGTCGCCCAACCGGGCGCGTTCAGGTTGGGTCGTTTCGTTCGAGGGCACCCATATCAGTTTTTCTAAGTTGTGACCGCTTGGGTGCCTTGTGCATGTTCGGGCAGCCCGTTTTCCATTTGCTCCCTTGTGGCATCGTTCGGTCGAGTGTGCCGTGTTGCACTGTGTGAGGTCGCTCGACCGGAACATTTGGGTCAGGTTGGGCTATTTCATTCGAGGGCGCCCGTATCAGTTTTGCTAAGTTGTGACCACCCAAGTGCCTTATGCACGTTCAAGTGGCCCGTTTGTCGTTTTCTCCCTTATGAAATCGTTCGGTCAGGCGCACCGTGTGAGGGCACCTGACCGGGCGTGTTTGGGTTGGGCTGATTCGTTTGAGAGTGCCCGTATCAATTTTGCTAAGTTGTGACCGCCCGGGTGCCTTGTGCACATTCAGGCGGCTCGTTTTCCATTTTCTCCTTTGTGGCATCGTTTGGTCGGGAGCGCCTTGTCGCGCCATGTGAGGTCGCCTGACTGGGTGTGTTCGGGTTAGGTCGAGCCGTTTTGTTCGAGGGTGCCCGTATCAGTTTTTCTAAGTTGTGACCACCTGGGTGCCTTGTGCACGTTCGGGTGGCCCATTTTCCGTTTTCTCCCTTGTAGCATCGTTCGGTCGGGCGCGCCATGTGAGGGCGCCCGACTGAGCACGTTCGAGTCGGGCCGGTTCGTTCGAGGGCACCCGTATCAATTTTGCTAAGTTGTGATCGCCCAGCTGCCTTGTGCACGTTCAGGCGGCCCGTTTGTTGTTTTCTCCCTTGTGGCATCGTTCGATTGGGCGCGCCGTGTCGCACCGTGTGAGGTTGCCTGACCGAGCGCGTTCGGGTTGGGTTGGGCCATTTCGTTCGAGGGTGCCCATATCAGTTTTGCTAGGTTGTGACCACTCGGGTGCCTTGTGCACGTTCGGGTGGCCCGTTTGTCGTTTTCTCCCTTGTGGCATCATTCGGTCGGGTGTGCCGTGTGAGGGCACCCGATCAGGCGTGTTTGGGTCGGGCCGATTTGTTCGAGGGTGCCCGTATCAGTTTTGCTAAGTTGTGACTGCCCAGGTGCCTTGTGCACATTCGGGTGGCCCGTTTTCTGTTTGCTCCCTTGTGGCATCGTTCGGTCGAGCGCGTCGTGTGAGGTCGCCTGATCAGGCGCGTTTGGATCGGGTTGGGCCGTTTCGTTCGAGGGCGCCTGTATCAGTTTTGCTAAGTTGTGACCACCTGGGCGCCTTGTGCACGTTCGAGTGGCCTGTTTGCCATTTGTTCCATTGTGGCATCATTCAGTCGGGCGCACCATGTCGTGCCGTGTGAGGTCGCCCGACTAGGCACGTTCGGGTCGGGTTGGGCCATTTTGTTCGAGGGCGCCCGTAACAAATACTATAAATTAATAAACAGATAAGACATGGAAACAAGCTGCAACAATACTTACAAAATTGTTACATTAAGACGCAAAGAATAAGCAACTAATTTAACCCCTAACCCATTTAGGCACACCTAAACCCCCAAATAAACCCTAACCCATTTAACCCCATAACCTTAAACCTATAAACCATTAACCCCTAACCCTTAAACCCTAAACCATTAAACCACATAATAACCCCTTAAACCCTAATTCGACCCACACTAACCCATCTAACCCTAATTCGCATTAGCCCCTAACTTCTAACTCATAAAATCCTTAGCTGCTAAATCCACTAACCGCTAAACCCTTAACCCATTTAACCCCCTAAACCCTAAACCTATAACCCCTTAACCCCTATTAACCCATTAAACCCTAATTCCCAACCCCTAACCCATTTAACCCCCTAAACCATAATCCTCTAAACCCCTAATCCATTTAACCCCTAAACCCTAAACCTCTAAACCCTTAACCACTAACCCTTAAACCCTTAACCCCTAAACCATTTAACCTCCTAAACCCCTAAACCCCTAACCCATTTAACACCATAAACCCTAAACCTCTAAACGCTTAACCCCTAACCCCTTAAACCCCATTTCCCAACCGGCCTAACCCATTTAACCCCCTAAAACCTAACCCATTTAACCCCCTACCCTAACCCTTAACCCAAAGAATCCTTAACTACTAAATCCCCTAAGCCCCTAAACCTTTAAACCCCTATAAACCATTTAAACCCCTAAACCCTAATTCTCTAAACCCTAATTCCCGACCCCTAACCCATCTAACCCCCTAAAACCTAACCCCATTAGCCCCTAACTTCTAACCCCTAAAATCCTTAACTGCTAAATCCCTTAACTTGACCCTAAACCCCTAACCAATTTAACCCCTTAAACTCTAAACCTATAACCCCCTAACCCCTATTAACCCATTAAACCCTAATTCCCAACCCCTAAACCATTTAACCCCCTAAACCATAAACCTCTAAACCCCTAACCCATTTAAACCCTAAACCCTAAACCTATAAACCCTTAACCACTAACCCTTAAACCCTTAACCCCTAACCCATTTAACCCCCTAAACCCCTAAACCCCTAACCCATTTAACCCCCTAAACCCTAAACCTCTAAACCCTTAACCCCTAACCCCTTAAACCCTATTTCCCAACCGGCCTAACCCATTTAACCCCCTAAAACCCTAACCCATTTAACCCCCTACCCTAACCCTCAACCCAAAAAATCCTTAACTACTAAATCCCCTAACCCCCTAAACATCTAAACCCCTATAACCCATTTAAACCCATAAACCCTAAATCTCTAACCCCTTAACCCCTAACCCCTAGCAAAAATCCTTAACTACTAAATCCCCCAAGCCCCTAAACCTCTAAATGCGTGCCTAACCCATTTAACCCCCTAAATCCTAAACCTCTAACCCTTAACCCCTAACCCCTTAAACACTAATTCCCAACCCCCAACCCATTTAACCCCCTAAACCCCTAAACCCCTAACCCATTTAACCCCCTAAACCCTAGCCCCATTAACCTGTAACAACCCCTAACCCCTAAAATACTTAACTGCTAAATCCACTAACCCCCTAAACCTCTAAAACCCTAACCCATTTAACCCCCTAAACCCTAAAAATCTAACCCCTACACCCCTTAACCCCTTGATCTGCTAGGGGCCGGTTACCTTGATATTAACGGTGTTGTATTCATACGCCTTCTGAATAACCAATAAAGGGTCAAGGAAATTCACCAATATGTTGTCAAGTTTTATCTTATCCATCTCTAGGGTAAGCTTCTTTTCAACTAAATCCACTAATTTTGATCTTAATTTTTCCAATTTCTTCCTTCTCTCATATGATACTCGAGCCTTTGCCTTTCTCTTCCCTTCTAATTCCGTAATAGTGTCATAGTGATGCCAGCCAACTTCTTTGGAAAGCCTTCCTAGCAGACAATACTTGTGACCTGGCTGAAGCCTCAACACTTTCAGAGCATCTAGAATGACCTCTCTCTTCCCCAATCTCTCTCTCTCTCTCTCTACCCTCCAATCCTCTCACAGCTATATTCCTCCCTCTATCCTTCTTTCTACCCCCCTTCCATCTTTGTGTCACTATCTCCCTCTCTTATCCTTCTCTACCTCTCTCACTCCTCTCCCTCTCTCTCTCTCAGCTGATCCATTCCTTCTCTCCCCTCTCCTTTAGTTTATCTCCATCTCTCCCTTGTTACTCCCCTTGTCTCGCCACCTCTATCAATCTATGTCTTTATAATTATTCCTTCTCATATATATAGAGAGTTAATATATATCATGACATATTGGGACCTACGATTGGGTTAATTCCACCTTGTTGGCAAGGTTAAAATGGTTAATCTTCGATAGACAAAATGTAGATCAAATATTTCATCAAAAAGAGGGAACCATACCCTATATTCTTCCAGGCTATGCCTATCAGTCGCTTGGCCTCTTCTTGCTCTCACATGAATGTAGTCTTTCTTGACTGGTACAGAAGAAGGTTTCGCATTATCAACTATTTGTTTGGGACAACTTTTAGTTGTTTCAACACTGCTACATTCTAATTCAAGCTTATCCTTTAAACCATCTTAGTCTTTTGTACTCTCTTCAACTTTGTAGTGCTTTCCATTCCTCTCAGTCACATATGTTTCCTTGGTCTGTTAAGGGACAAGGTCGACAACATTAGGATGTTTTTGCCATAAACAAGGGTATTTCCAGGACATAGTCAGGTGGAGCAAGAGTATAAGAGCCAAATTTCTCATGAATATGGGACACTCGAACTTAAAATTTTTTGGAGTAGTCATGAGGTGCAGTCTGTTTATTAAGACTTCATCATATGGCCATTCTTCGGACTTAAATTGTGTGACAACACTGTGGCTGAGTTTGAAATTGGAGATTGAACATACATTTGGTTTGATTGCAATAGACATTTTCATCAATAAATGTAAAGCAATGGCTAACAAATACTATAAATTAATAAATAAAGAAGACATGGCAACAAGCAACAATACTTACAAAATTGTTACATTGAGACGCAAAGAATAAGCAACTAATTTAACCCCTAACCCATTTAACCCCTAAACCATAAACCTCTAAATGTCTCTTCACCCCTAAATCCTAAACCCTTAACCCCTAACCCATTTAACCCCCTAAACCCATAGTAAACCGCTAAACCATTTAACCACCTAAACCCTCAACCCCTAACCCCTTAAACCCTAAACTATTAAACCCTTAACCCTAATTCCTGACCCCTAACCCATCTAACCCCAAAAAACCTAACCACATTAGCCCCTAACTTCTAACCCATAAAATCCTTAAATTTTAAATCCCCTAACCCCCTAAACCCCTAAACCATAAACCTCTAAACCCCTAACCCATTTAACCCCTAAACCATAAACCTCTAAACCCTTAACCACTAACCCTTAAACCCTTAACCCCTAACCCATTTAACCCCCTAAACCCCTAAACCCCTAACCCATTTAACCCCCTAAACCCTAAACCTCTAAACCCTTAACCCCTAACCCCTTAAACCCTATTTCCCAACCGGCCTAACCCATTTAACCCCCTAAAACCCTAACCCATTTAACCCCCTACCCTAACCCTTAACCCCAAAAATCCTTAACTACTAAATCCCCTAACCCCCTAAACCTCTAAACCCCTATAACCCATTTAAACCCCTAAACCCTAAACCTCTAACCCCTTAACCCCTTAACCCCTAACCCCTAGCTAAAATCCTTAACTGCTAAATCCCCAAGCCCCTAAACCTCTAAATGCACGCCTAACCTATTTAAACCCCTAAACCCTAAACCTCTAACCCTTAACCCCTAACCCCTTAAACACTAATTTACCCAAACCAGTTTAAATTATTTAATTTATTAAGTTTTAATTTCTAAAGAGATTTTTAAGGTGTTTAATTCATTTATGTATTCAAAAATTGATTATAAACAATAAGAAATCACAATCTTGATTTTCCCAAGTTTCAATCAAGAAAACCATTTCATCTATTAATTAGACTACACTATTATTTGTTATAGAAAATGTATCTAATTTGAATGAATGAATACATATATTAATATCATTAAAGAAAAAAAATGTAAATTTCGCTTTTAAAGTAATACTTAAAAATAATGAAAAAATAATACATAAATTATAAAGAAAATATATATATATATATATAAAAAGAGATTGAAATTCCAAATATTTAAAATACAACATAATTTAATAGTGTAAAGTTTAAAACTCCTTTTAATAAAGCATGATGATTTAGTAGGGTAGAAGGATTACTATATGCAAAAATCAGTCCATTATTTACTCATATAACTTTAATTGCTTCTAAAAAAGATATGTTTTATTTTTTTTATTGTAAATATTTTTAAACAATCAAAATAAACAAACATTTAATTATTTAGAAATTATTTTAATTATTTAAAATTACTATAATTATTAAAAAATATTTATTTTTAAATTAATTTGAGTGGCCTTAAAAAAAACACATGTGTTTCATTTCAAAATGTCAAAAATTTTGAAATATCAAAAGTTTTAATTTCCCTCGTTCATTTCCCTCTGGTTGCATGGTTTGTCCAGGGAAGGAGGGAGGATCCGATCCAAATCTGAGTTTTGTCGATAGAAAAAATGCCAGAGATCCTTCACATTTAGGGGGGCCAATGTGGCAACCAGATTGGCTCTAAGTTTTGGGAAGTAGTCTGTGAAGAACACGAGATGGATCCTACTGAGAGATATCAAGGCACTTCATATCTACAGCAAGAAAGGGTTATGGACAGGTCTTCAGACCTGATAACTTCATTTTTGGCCAATCTGGGGCGGGAAACAACTGGGCCAAGGGGCATTACATGGACGGAACTGAGCTCATTGATTTTGTGCTTAATGTCGTTAGGAAGGAGACTAAGAACTGTGATTTCCTGCAAGGTATGTGTCTTTTTCAGATTCAAATCCTTGACCTTGTGTTTTTGAAATGTAGGATTTCATTTGCTAAAATGATGTGGGTTTTTGTTGTGTATAGGGTTTTTGTTGTGTACAAGGTTTTTGTTGTGTGGGTTTTTGATTACCTAAATTTCGTATTTTTATCACCAATTAGATTTTCAATTAATATGTCAAATGTATCTTATAAAATTTTCTGCCTTGTGATATTTCTTCGTTTGCGAAAAATTCTCGACGTGAGAAGTTTTTCAATGAAGATATTAGGGTTGATGTGCTTTACCCTGCAAACGAGAAGTATGTATCCTGCTTGTCGGTTAACTAAATGCGATCTAAAGACTAAGGATCATATACAGCTAAACTAACAGAAGCAAAAAAAAAGGGAGAATTTTGCAAGATGAAGAAATACTGATGAAGTTGCCTCAGAGATCAGTGCAAGATTAAGTCATAAAAAGTCCCAATCTGAAGCCGCAGAGTGTTTTCATTCGTGTCTCTGCAAGTCCCAATCTCACGCCGTAGAGGTACGATCTCGTTCATGCTTTATGTTTTTTTTTTTAATGCATGAAGTAAACTGTTGATGTGATTCTCTGTGATGCCAAATTTGATGACGAGTCTGATGCACATAATACTTGATGCGAAATGAGGAATTTGTCTAAGAGGTTACAAGTCTTATTATTGCTAGCCGCCGTATGGTGAAAACAACTTGTTTTTCAAGACGGTCGAGTTTTACCCTTTTATGTATTTTTCGTTAAATGGGTGCCTTTGGTATGACAAAAAATGAAATTTTTCCCATCATTATGTTTCGATGGGTTTTAGATTGTCCCGTAATTCTTGGAAAAATTAAATATCAACATCATGAAGAACGATTCACCAGAAGGCTTGAAGCCACAATCATGGATTGACCAACTCTTGCAAGATCTTTAGGTATAAATAGCCAAGGAAATAAAAAGCTGGTGGCATTATAGACTTCTTGCCATTATGCCTGTACATAAGCCTAAATACAAGAATTGGATAGGTATTGGCAAGGAAACTTCTAGACTTTAATTATCAACCACTTACCCACTTGTAATTGACCAAGTTGTCCACTTTGTATTTAAGCAATGCATCCAAACATTCCTTGCTGCTTCATCATACAAGGCATTGGTATACTGATTACAGTCTTGCATTTGCAGCTATTATCCAGTATTCATCTGGTTAATTCCTGCAGAACTGTACCATTCATTATGAATATATGGGCTACAGAGAATCAAGATTGATCCCATCCAAACATTATATGCAGGTGAGATATATTTCCTGTTGGTTGTAGTTCTTCATGTTATACTTTAAGAGCATGATTATTGTTTCGATCACTAATAATGCGTACCTAAGGTACTATTATGGATGAATTAAATTTATATCAATAAAACTATAAATTGTTACAGAAAAGAAAACCATGAAATATTAATTGAACCAATAAGCTCAAGGATGGCTTAGGCAAAAGAAAAGGGTCACTCTTAGAATTCTTCATTTGTAGACACTGTTAGTTGCTCACTTGCCAAGCTTGTAAAAATGTACAGTAAATGTGATGTAATATTCCCAAATTTTTGCAGTTCATGGGAATATTGCATTTTATTATCAGTCTGCTTTATTCACGAATAAAAGTATGTGAAGGAGGCTTATTAAACTCCTAAGTTAAGAATAAATACATGCCCAATGTGAAAGGGGACAAATATGGGCTATTATATTAAACACCCCTAAGTGTGAAAAGGGGACATTCATTTGAATGGGTCAAACTTGGCCCCACCTACAATGCAGTTTGGAGGGAAGCTTATCCATCAAGCACAACGTACTTCTAGAAGGGGATATCTTGTGTGAAAGAGGATAAGTTGAAGAAGATGGTTTAGGGTTTTGGCAAGCCCTCATGTTATAAAAATAAGGAGAGGCAGCAAGCAATGGTTGTTGAAGAATTTTAGAAGTTGCTGCAACAACTCTATTCTCTTGGTTGTTTAGCCTAAGGGAAGAGGATTTCCTATTTAGGAATCCTCTCTCCTTCGAGGGAGTAGCTCTTTGGAGGAGATTGTGATGCATCTCTCCACTATCTAGAATTATGGCCAAGCTTCATATCTATAGCAGCGCTGGTCCTGTTAAGGGTTTTGCAGCTGCTTGTGAGTTGGAGCAAGTGGGTGAACTAGATCTGCAAGATCTAGTTGTTTAGAGGAGATTTCTCTCAGGGAGGGTGTCTTGTGACCACCCAGAAGAGGATCTAACTCTCATTTTGATTTCAGATCTGTAATTTTTATCTTCTCTATCAGTTCATCCTAGCTACTGCGCAGTCCCTTCCATGAACTACGTTATTTTCATGTACATGTTTCACTGTTGTCTAGATTTCTCATTGTACTAGATTTCTGGTGATTGAGGCTTGCCTCTCACTTTGAAGATTTGTAAAGTAGCTTGCTGATCTATTCATGTTCAGATATGATATGTAATGTAATGAAAGCCATCTTCAGAAATATCTGAATTTTTCTGCAGTTCAGTGTATTAAAAGCTAGATCGACACTTTGTTATGCATTATTTTGGAAAAACCCCAAGGGGATCTTGTTAAGAAGGATGAGTAGTTTCCAGATCTGGTATGGATCTTATGTTTCAGTCATTTATCATTTTTAGATCTGATTTTTAACCTACAGTAGCTGAAGCTCCTCATATAGGACGTTGTCAAGTCTTTCTGCAGCTTTTCCATGTGTTACTGCTATAATTTCTGAAGGTTTCTTGCTCTTGCTTCATGTTAATCTAATGCTTCTACAAGGGAAATTCATTATGGATCTGATTTCTTGCTGCCATACTGTAATATGAGTTTCATGGCCGATTTCCAGTGACTCCTAGCAGAAACTGCACAATTCATGAAGGAGGGTTTCTCTATTAACTCAGCCCTCTCCTTTAGCTGATTTTCAGCTAGTGTTGATTGTGGGAGATCTGTTTAAGCCCTCTAAACCCATTTTTTTTTTCTAAAAATCTGTATGGAGGTCCCACATAGCCTAAAATAAGGGAAAACAACCCTGGTCTGCGTTATTTTAACACTGGCTTGCTTATACAACGTCCTCCTTGAGCCTATTGCAGATTTTCCTGAGAGTGGAATTTCCCGCTTCTCACTTTTTTGGTTTTTGATTCTCTTTGGATCCATTCTTTAGATATGTAGATCTAAGGTTCCCAAGGGCAGAAAACTCCAATAGTATTTTTTCATTCCCACACTTGCTGTGTTTCACCAATCTTCTATAGACATAGTCTGGAACAGGCCAAGAAGCCTCTGGTTTTCACCCTCCCTTTAGAGGTGATACAACCAGTAAATGCCCTACCAGTCTATCTATATTTTAGATATATTGTTATGATTCCATATTGTTGTGATTCCATAGTGTAATATCTTAATATATTCCCTACTGAGCCTATTTTCCCCCATTTGGAATATTACAGTGGCATCAGAGCATGACCTCTGGCACAGCCTATGAGATCAAGCTACCAGTGAATTAAAGAGCAGAAGAAAAGATCAGCTTGATGGAGCAGATGATATTATTCTCATCATTTTTCAGATCTAAGAAGAGCCTCTCCCAAGAGGTAGATCAGAAGAGAGAAAGAAGAAGCACCAAGACTCCTAGAGGGTTTCAAGAAGAAGCAAGTTGCAGTAAGAGCTGCATGGGATTTCAAGAAGAAAAAGGAAGCCCTAGCACTTCCTATCAGCAAAGCAGAAGACCGGAGAATCCTAGATATCCTCATAGATCCACTATGCCCACTTTCTTTGAAGAAGGTGAGAGGTATAGCAATGAAGAAAAAAAGATGCAAAGAAACTCCTAAAAGGTTTCAAGATGAAGAGGAAGAACCATACCCTTCCTTTCATCACAAGGCAGGGAGAATGAATGAAGAAGAGATCTCATTACTTATTTTTCAAACATTGAAGAGTATTGAAGAAAATATCAAAGAGTTTGAGGAGAAGAGGAAAAAGATGAACTACAAAGAGACATCTCCCAAGGAAACAAAGGAGAATGTCAATCTTGTCACTTGGGGCAAGAGATCTCCATTTTCACTTCCTGCTGCTAAGGAGATTGCATCTGGAGAAGAGGCACTTGCATCTTTGCAAGGTAGTCTTGAGTTCTTATCATATGGGGTCCCATGCATGAATCAAGAGATGCATGAGGAGGAGAAGAAAGATTCCAACGCTGGTACACTGGAAGAAATGAGGCCATCATTCTTACCAGCAGTTGGAGGCATCATTGATCCGGATGGAGGAACCCTTGTGTTTTGTCAAGAGGTTCCCACATATCAGTTGATCCAAGGTATGGATAAGATTCCAGCACATATTTTTTCAAGATCTATGCATAGCCAAGGGTTAGATCAAAGTGTTGATTTGAAGAAAAGGTATATCACATCGCTGTCATATAGTGGCTGTGACAAAGAGGCTTCATCATTCTTGGAGCATGTTGGAGGTATTGTTGCAGATCCAAAGGTTCACTGGTTTTGGAAGACCATACATGAGAGGAAGGTCTCACTAAGAGATCTCAATAGAGATGCATTTCAGTATTTCATGAGATGCAAATTTCTTCAGTGGGTTCAAGGAGATGGTATTCTACAAATGGAGAATGCCATGATTTTGCAGCACATCACTCAACTTCCATATTTGAGTGAGTGGATGAGGATGGTGAGCAAGGGGTCACATGATCACTTGCAGACATATATGCACCAGCAAGCTTGGTTACGCTGGTTTCCCTTGGAATACTCCTATGACTCTCCAAAGGCACCTATTTTTCTGATCTATGCCTTGAAGACCAGTTATGAAAGGTATAAGGGGGCATGGCAGCGCTGGTTGCCTTGGGGTGAGCATGTTCTCTACCCAAAGATTCTCATTATCTTATCTCATGCTTGGTACATCATTAGTATATTATATGAAGAGGAAGCATGGATGATGTGGTTGTTAGAAGGAGAGTTGGACATCACAAAGTTAAATCTTATGTCCATGTATTCTCCTATGCTTGAAATATGTCTCATATGTCCACATGCATTTCTGTTGGAGGTATATTTCATGCATGAACTTTGGTTTGGGAGGAGGGATGACTCCCACATGATGTGGTATGAGGAGCTTTCTTGTACTATGTTGATGAGACATTTTACATGTTCATCATTATGTTGTTGCTCCAAGTTCCACATGTTGATGAGGCAAGAAGGCTGCAAAGTCCTTGTTGTTATGGCTGCTTTTGGGTGAGTATGGTTGCTACCCAATAGCTCATTATTTTCTGAATCATGCCTTGGATTTCAATGTTATGTTGCAGCAAGAGAAGGCATGTACAATTTTGTTTCACTTGAGAAGGAATGGCCACCACATGACATCTCCTATGTTTATGTGTTTTGCATGGTGAAAAAATTGGCATGATTATCTCAAGATGTGTATTGATGATGGTACTTTGTATTGGGCTGATGTGACATATCATATGTCCATTAGCATGGTTTGGTTTCATGATGCACATGAGGAGGAAAGAGGGCAACAATATCACTTGTTGCTTTGGTGCTTTGAATGAGTATGGTGACCACCCCATGGCTCATAATTTTTTGATTCATGCCTTATGTATCAAACATAACTTGCAGCAAAGAAAGGCATGCACATCATCTTTTGGGAAGCATGGCTTGTCCATCTTACATGGAGGAGATGGAGGATGGTAGCAAAGGGCCTTGCTTTGGTGGTTGATTTGGGAGAATATGGTTTGACATCTTTTGTTTACCCATATTACTCCTTTCCTTCTTCTTTGCATAACGCTGAAATGATGGAGTTTGGATCCAACAAGTCCAACAGGGCTAAGAATGGAGGCATAGCAATGCTTATTCAAGTTCACAAACATGGGATGGAGGAATGTTCTGCATGATGAAGCTTCTCCTTTATGGCAGGAGCTACCTTAATTTATGTCCCACATGTGTTTGTGATGGTGTTGGACATCATGTATTTGTCATCTTGTGCTTCATGGAAAGAAGAGGACATCTAACCTCACTGTTGGAAGTCATCTCATGCATGGGTAGAAGAAAACTTTGGAACCAAACATACATAACCTATTGAAACAAATGGAGGAAGCTTTCCTTATGTGAATTCCATTTGGAGGGAATAGATGGCTTGCATCTACAATAAGAGTTGCTTGAGGGCAAGCAACATTTTGCCGGGGGAGACTGTAATATTCCCAAATTTTTGCAATTCATGGGAATATTGCATTTTTTTATCAGTCTGCTTTATTCATGAATAAAAGTATGTGAAGGTGGTTTATTAAACTCCTAAGTTAAGAATAAATACATGCCCAATGTGAAAGGGGACAAATCTGGGCTATTATATTAAACACCCCTAAGTGTGAAAAGGGGAAATTCATTTGAATGGGTCAAACTTGGCCCCACCTATAGCGCAGTTTGGAGGGAAGCTTATCCATCAAGCACAAAGTACTTCTAGAAGGGGGTCTCTTGTGTGAAAGAGGATAAGTTGAAGAATATGGTTGAGGGTTTTGGCAAGCCCTCATGTTATAAAAATAAGGACAGGCAGCAAGCAATGGTTATTGAAGAATTTTAGAAGTTGCTACAACAACTCTATTCTCTTGGCTGTTTAGCCTAAGGGAAGAGGATTTCCTATTTAGGAATCCTCTCTCCTTCCATGGAATAGCTCTTTGGAGGAGATTGTGATGCATCTCTCCACTATCTGGCATTATGGACAAGCTTCATCTCTATAGCAGCACTGGTCCTGTTGAGGGTTTTGCAGCTGCTTGTGAGTTGTAGCAAGTGGGTGAACTAGATCTACAAGATCTAGTTGTTTAGAGGAGATTTCTCTCAGGGAGGGTGTCTTGTGACCACCCAGAAGAGAATATCACTCTCATTTTGATTTTAGATCTGTAATTTTTATCTTCTCTATCATTTCATTCCATCTACTGCGCATTCCCTTCCATGAACTGCGTTATTTTCATGTACATGTTTCACTGTTGTCTAGATTTCTCATTGTACTAGCTTTCTGGTGATTGAGGCTTGCCTCTCACTTTGAAGAATTGTAAAGTAGCTTTCTTATCTATTCATGTTAAGATCTGATATGTAATGTAATGAAATCCATCTTCAGAAATATCTGAAGTTTTCTGCAATTCAGTGTATTAAAAGCTAGATCTACACTTTATTATGCATTATTTTGGCAAAACCCCAAGGGGATCTTGTTAAGAAGGCTGAGTAGTTTCCAGATCTGGTATGGATATGATGTTTTAGTCATTTATCAATTTTAGATATGAGTTTTAACCTACAGCAGCTGAAGCTCCTCATATAGGACGCTGTCAAGTCTTTCTGCAACTTTTCCATGTGTTACTGTTATAATTTCTGAAGGTTTCTTTCTCTTACTTCATGTAAATCTAATGCTTCTACAAGGGAATTTCATTATGGATCTGATTTCTTGCTGCCATACTGTAATATGAGTCTCATGGCTTATTTCCAGTGACTCCTAGCAGAAACTGCAAAATTCCTGAAGGAGGGTTTCTCTATTAACTCAGCCCTCTCCTTTAGCTGATTTTCAGCTAGTGTTGATTGTGGGAGATCTGTTTAAGCTCTCTAAACCCATTTGTTTTTTCTGAAAATCTGTATGGAGGTCCCACACAGCCTAAAATAAGGGAAACCAACCCTATTCTGCATTATTTTAACACTAGCTTGCTTATACAGCGTCCTTCTTGAGCCTATTGTAGATTTTCCTGAGAGTGGAATTTCCTGCTTCTCGCTTGTTTGGGTTTTTCTTCTCTATGGATCCATTATTTAGATCTGTAGATCTAAGGTTCCCAAGGGCAGCAAACTCCAAGAGGATTTTTTCATTCCCACACTTACTTTGTTTCACCAATCTCCTGTAGACAGAGTCTGGAACGAGCCAGGAAGCCTCTGGTTTTCACCCTCTCTTTAGAGGTGATACAACCAGTAAATGCCCTACCAGTCTATCTCTAGTTTAGATCTATTGGTATGATTCCATATTGCTATGATTACATAGTGGAATATGTTAATATATTCCCTACTGAGCCTATTTTCCCCCATTTGGTATATTACATGTGGGTACAAAGATCTCAGGTTCAAATCCCCGATTGTTTATTCGTTAACACCTGCATTCATGATGGATACAGGGGAGTGATTATTTTGGGGAAAAAACCCATAACTGACATTCTATTGATCTGTGTGTCCATGTAGTTGGTGACTTGAACCACCTGATCTCTATAACCATGAGTGGAGTTACCTGTTGCCTAAGGTTTCCTGGTCAGTTGAACTCAGATCAAATCCAATGTACTGTAAAACGATCATTAATATATCTCTGAGGCTCAGTTACTATCAAACATCAATGTTGTTTCCATATCAATGTTAATAAGAGGACATATTGTTACAGGTAGAATAATGTTGTTAAGTGTTGTCAAATTTAATTTTGTTAAGTGAGGTCACACCTCAAAGTGTCACTGTTAAACTGTTGTCAATGTTTACACCATAATTGTATACATGGAGCTTTAAAGGACTACACATCTATTAATGAGATTAAGGTGTTTTGTGCTTGAAGTATGATCATAAGGATACCCTAAGGATGGCCGAAGTTGATTGCATTAAAATTTCTTTCATAATCTTACAAACACTCCAAACAAATCCTTGTTTACTACGCCACAACTTAAAGAACTTTTCTCCCCAAGGTTCACTATCCTAGAGGGCTGAGTGATGTTCATAATTTTCAGTATTAAAGGAGGTCTCATGGCCTTCGCAAGTCACAAGACTCATTTTTATATGTTATTGATGTCACCAAGATAAGAATTTATATTTCAGATTAGGTCGTATGAACAAACTTTAGGTTCGATGCCCTAACAAGTCTCCAAACACAGTCTAAGGATGTTCGAAATGAGCATAACTAAGTCCTCAATTTCTTCGTTGATTTGAGAAAGGGATCATCATGAATTTATTAATTTTTTGTAGTGGATTCTTTGATGACGAAGAAATAATAGTTAAATTAAAAGCAAAGGGATCTGTTCATCCTTCACGCCTTCTCCAATGCCTCCTCATCCTTCTACTTCAATTGGAGCCTCCCTCTGATATCAATCCTATGATCTGGTTGAAAGGAACAGTAATCCAATTGATTGTTATTCTAATTGCACAAAAAAAGATAGGCACTGCAAGCCAAGAGAAGCATCAGTGAGTAGCAATTAGAATAATAGAGTAACTTGTAAAAAAGCAAACATGTGAAACAGACTTGTAACAGACTTGTAATTCTAGGTTCTAACAGACTTGTAATTCTCTATAAATATTCAATTTTTGACTTGTAACAGACTTGTAATTATATTTAAATATTAAATTTTTGACATTTGTTAAAAACCAACAAAAATAATATGGATAACTATAATAAGGGATACTTACTACTCTCTAAATTGTCAGCAATGCATTCTTCCTTCATTTTATTGAAGGGTTTTATAAATTTAGGGACATGTGTTGAGTTTACTTTACCCTTGTTTTAGATTATAGAAATTTCATTGGAATGTAAGATCATAAGAAGAATTTTCTTTTCTAATCTTATTGCGGTGGTAATTGGTACACAGGTTCACATTTTTTTGTCAAAGGGTGAAAATTTTCCCAACTTGCATGGGAAAATTGATGTGAGAGGATTGGAGTTTCAAATTTTGGATGCACCATCATCCTTTTCTATATGTGCCATGCATTGTTTCTATTTTAGTTTACACATAGTGAATGTGTTCTGTGGAAATGGAAGTGCCAGGGGGTTGCATATCAATTATGTTTTATGGGTTTGAGAGGTTACAAGAACCTCACAGGAGATGCCAGGGAAGACTGATGCAGCTATCAGTATAGGTTTTTGCCCTATTCTTGGGCTTCCATCTACTTTCCTTCAATAGGCCGAGGACCCCTTAACTTTCCCCTGTAACCACAATATTTTGGAAGAGTGGGTATCTGTAGTGATGGAGGTCTGATGAGATATTATATATGGTCTATAAATAAGGGTTTAGGGTCAGTTGTTCCTGAGGTGGAAGGAGTTGGGTATGGGTATTTGGCATGATGGCCCAAGTTCTAGAAGCCAAAAGTCTTACCTAGACATAGCAGAAGCAAAATCCAAAACGGACCTATCCTTTATGAACGAAAAATCCATTGTTAGAGTTTCTATGGCAGTTTAACACCTCGTTAGGTGCAAGCCATGATTGTCATGTCTTTGAATATCTAGGTGATGGGAAACACTTCAAAACAATTAGGCCTGAAGAGGCTTGTGGAAGCCCACAACCAAGAAATTTTTTTATTTAGGAATCTATGATTGAAGTCTCCAGACTCCAAAGTATATCGAGAATTAGGGAAGCATTCTGTAACATTAATATACAGAATTAATATTAATGACTATATATAATTAATGAATGGAGGAAGTATAGTTCAAGTTTTGTATACGCTGAGGAAGTTTTTATTTTATGTCTTCTGGATCATAGACTTAAGTGTGAGAATGTTTATTGGATATGGTTTGAATGTTTCATTAATGTAGCCCTAGTTCGAATCGTGGGCGATGTGTTTTTCTTTTTGTTGGAAATCATAACCATATTTTGGTGAAACTTGGTAACAACTCATCACAGAATTTAAAAGTTTATATGTTGGTGAGACCTATATTAATTCGGTTGAGTTTATAATCGACAGAAGCCAAGCATTGTTATCATAGATACAACTATAATTGGTGTAAATGGCATGGTTTTTGTTTTCGTTATGGTTGAAGCTTGGTGATTCTAGGAACACCCTATTTTGATTCATTTCCATTGGTTGGAGAAACCACGTAAATGAAGACCAGACTAGTGGGTCATGTTGATAGGCCACAGGAGTGGCACTTTGGTAGGATTGCCATAATTGAATATGTTTCTAGCACAAGGACTATCCACAGGAGTGTTCACATCCTTGGCTCCATTGGAAGTATAGAATACACAATAACATTAATAATAATGACTATATATTAATTCATTTTTTTTTAAACTTATCGTCGGTATTGCGATGCTTCCAAAGCATTGGTCTTCCAACGCTTTCAACCTACAAAATTTTTTCCTTTCGTCGCTCTTGCGACGCTTCCTAAGCTTCAGTCTTCCGACGCTTTCAACCTACGAAATTTTTGCTTTTCGTCGCTCTTGCGACACTTCCTAAGCGTCGGTCTTCCCACGCTTTTAACTTACGAAATTTTTTCCCTTTTGTCGGTATTGCAATGCTTTATGAAGAGAGAAGTTTAGGAAGAGCAACATTCTAAATGTTGGATGACATATCATCGGAATTGTGACAGTTGAAAAACTTCGGGAGAGTGACGGTTTGTAAAACGTCGGAAGAGCGACGATTTGGTATACATCGAAAGAGCGATGGTTTGGAAACGTCAGAAGAGCGAAGGTTTGGAAAACGTCGGAAGAGAAACAGTTGTTTGGAAACGTCATAAAAAGTGTCGCTCTTCCGACACTTTATTGAAGTGTCGGAATTGCAACGTAATGGCTAACCACGTTTTGCCCGGCCTCAAACTGTCGCTCTTGCGACGCCTATGTGTCGGAATAGCGATGAAGTGGCCGTTGGAAATTGGGCCAAATATACTAGTGAGATATAGTGTTATCCTTTCTTGATAGGTGAGATAGCAATGATAGCCCATGGAGGATTTGTTTTTGAATTAGTTGATTTTGGTGCTTGTTACACTTCTTTTGGAAATATTTTAGCAATGATTCACCATTTTAGAGAATGTGTTGATGTATGGAGATTGTGCAAATGGGTTGTGGGTTAAGATCCATTGAAGGGTGGCAGTGAAGAGCTTATTGGTTTCCCCAATCCACCAAGTAGAATGGTGGGTTTATGGTGTGATTTATGTTGTTGAAACCTAGGATTGAGCTAGAGAGAGAGAGAGAGAGATCCCATCATGTGCAACATTCCATAGCTTCGGCTTGGGGATGGAAATCATGTATGATTGTTTGTCTGGGAGGTCAAATTTCATAAGAACCATTTGGTTTGCTACAAATGTTAGAGATGAGTGTTAATTTTGGGGAGGGAGTTTATGCTCTATTGAAAGCTTGCTTCCACATGGAGCCTGAAATCTTGAAAACAAGGAGTGTTGAGTGGGTATGGGCAGACCATATGTAATAAATTTGGTTGGTGGGGTATAAATTTGAATTTTTCTAAGAATATTCTTTAACTATAGAACATGTACATATTGTCATCAACATATTTTCACTTTTTGTTGACAAGACAAGCATAGATATTTTAACAGTGGAGGTATAGGAGAAAAATCAAAACATGGTATGGATTTACTTCTCCTCCCTAACCCATGAGATGATAAAATATTAAGTGTATCTTGGTTGGATTGACCACAAGATTATTTCGTCCTCCCTAGTATCTTAATACCCAATCAAAGGCATGGGTGGTCTTACCAGCTGGTGATTTGGTTTCTCAGAACTTGCCTTCTATGGTTAAATATACAAATGGTAGTCTATAACCGGAGGCCTTTGGTGGTATCCACTTCCTAATCGACAAATAAAATAAAATAAAAAATTTAGTGACATTGATTGGTGTAGTTGTGGACTTTGTGTGTCCAATCAAAAGGATATCCTTTTCTACTCCCTGATCTCCAGGTGTTCCAATGACCAACAAAGTACATGCATTCCATGGTGTAGGCATATCAATGAACCAATTATATTTCTATGAAGGAAGATTTGACCATTTGAATCTGCTAACGGGTGGAGTATTTTTTCGGGTTTTTTTTTCTACGAACAAGTATTAATATACCTCAGAACAAGGATTGGCATTCACACCTTGGTGTGCACATATTGTCGAGTCTATGATCATATAATATGATAAGAGGGTGGGCCATTCTCCACTTCTGTAGGGAAAATCCTGTCATCGAATTTTTCATATGGTTGCCATTGTAAAACTACCAATTGATAATCCATTAAAAAAAATCTTGACTAATATTCATCAGTTGTGCAAAATATAGACTCTCTCACGGAATGGAGATCCAGTTGACATTTGATGAATTAGCTCTTGACATTGAAAATTTAATTGAAGTCATGGTGGTGGCCGAACAAGATTCAGTGAGGTCATAAGAAAAATTCAAAACAAGTGGGTGCAGTGGATCGGGGATCACACAAAAAAGAATTGAACATCGTAGGTGAACGTAAAGGGAAAATTTTAAAGGAAATCTCCAAAATAAGGTTGTACAAAGGAATCCCCTCCTCTAATAATTTAAACACATTTTCGGAGATCCCTCTACATAATCACCTCAATAAGAATACCAATGGAAGAGATAAGGGCAAGAAACCCATCAAATATATGTAGGAAGTCCAAAAATTGATATTAGAAGTCAACCTATACTAGGAAAATGTGGTCATACTAAGAAAAAGAATTTTGGTGGGGCGATGGGAGTTCATCACGATGAATGGGGTTTAGATGAAGGATTGGATTAAACAAATTTGGTTTTCTCTCCTTGGATATAGAACCAAAGTCGGTGTTATGGTAAATGTTTGGTTTAGGTTTCATTTTCTCAAGGAAGAAGAGGAAACAAATATGGTTGCATTGCCCCAGGTCAAAGGGAGGGGTTTTCTAGTTCTTTAGAATTGGAAATTTGGTTGTGATCTATTGATGGAGGTCCCTAAGAGGAAAATAATTTGGGCCAAATTTCATGGTCTTCCTATATAATTATGGGCAAAGGGGGCGATTCATGAAATTTCCAGTGAAATAGGTAAACTATATTATGTATACGAAGGGTGTATGAGGTTGCTTGACAAGGAGGCATCATGGTTCTTGGTGGATTCAACTAGTATATTAGATATATGCCTGATTATAATTGTTTGGGATTTAAATTTTACTACAGGTAAGAGGGAATTTTGGGGGTAGAAATTAATCCTAGATCCCTTGGCAGGCTATTTTAAGGAGCTCTTCGATCATAAGGCTCTTATAGACGTTCTTCTTTTCCCTCTTTTCCCTACTCGGTGCAATGGGCGTATTGGGAAGGAGGGAATAGAAAAACGGATTGATATATTTTTTCTTGACTGTTTATGGCACCAGAAGATGAATAATTTGTAGTCCTACAACGTTTTCTCTAATGTCTCGGACCATGATGCAATAATCCTAGAATGACATGTTCATCTAGAACAAATCAAGTTTCCATTTAAATTTAACCGAGTATGGTTAAACAAGCCATATTTCCAAGATTTGTTCAACATTAATTGGACCCTTCTAATACCATTAAGTATTACTGACCCTATACAACTAATCTAATTCAAGTTTAAGCAACTGAAATAGAGGTTGGAGAATGGTTGAGAAAGCGCAAAAAGGAGTACAATTAGGACTGCTCAATATAGAAAATGAAATTGCTATTCTAATGGACAATATAGCTCCTGCCTACTTCTTTGATCAACAAAAAAAAATTAAATCTGGTGATGAGAAAAGAGAAAAAATGTCAAGCTGCAAGAGGAGGAATGACATCAAAGAAGCAGGAGGGTATGGATTAAAAGTGGAGACAAGAATACTAAATTGTAATAGACCCGAGCTAAAATATCATGCAATAAAATTTAATAAAATAAAAACATAAGACCACGGTTAAGGGATGCTTATTCCAAGCTTAATGTTGAGCAAATTTATCCTATTTGGAATCACTGGGTGTGTTTATTGCTAAAAGGAAATGGCTAAGGCATTAAAGAGGCAAAAATTATTTTTGGCACATTTATTCATGAAAATAAAGGAAATTAGGAGAAAAGGAAGGTAAATGGTCATATGTTGAATGTGAGGAGGAAAATGAAGGAAAATAATGGAAAATGAAGAAAATAGAGGCTTAATTGATAAAAAGGCTCATGATGATCAGTTGGTACTTTTTTTAGTTCAGTTTTGGAACTCTCTCATTATTCTCTCTCTCTCACACACTTGGATACTTATATTTTTCTTGGATAATTTCATCATTGAGCCAAGAAAGAGGAAAGCAAGAAAAGGAAGGACAATGAAAGGAAAGGAAAGGAAATATCAAGCAAGGAAGAGCAGGATCTAGCAGCTTCGGCAGGAATACTTGCAGGTAGCATATTTCATGTGTGATTTCCTAGGTAGTTTGGACATGCATGGCTTATGCATGTTGGTATTTGGTTCTCTTACTGTTGGTGGCA
This sequence comes from Pinus albicaulis, assembly GCA_034641835.2. Taxonomy (NCBI): domain Eukaryota; kingdom Viridiplantae; phylum Streptophyta; class Pinopsida; order Pinales; family Pinaceae; genus Pinus; species Pinus albicaulis. The sequence continues at coordinate 538,310,954 of CM076579.1, read as the reverse complement.
TGGTTTTTCTGCGTTTTGATAGTAGTTTTCAGCCTTGCCTAGCCTTTTTCCGGATAGCCATGATGTGATAGGATTTGATCTTGGTTTTGAGCTTTGGAATTTTTGGATGGATTTTGGAATCCTGGACAGAGGTGGTCTCAAGAAAAATTCCCAAAGGCCTAGGTGTGCCTTGACCGGTTTTGGCGAGATACATGGTAAATACTGAGGGTGGTGTCTCGATTTAGGGCCTAGTGATCCGGTGTGGGTGGCGGTAAATCCTAAGAGACAAGGAAATGGAAAATTCCTCAAGGATAGTAATGGATTCCGGAGGAATTCCAAGCTCAGTTAGGTTTTGTGATCTCGACACCGATTTTGGTGTGATCACGGTATGGTGAGGGTAGAGGTGGTTTAGCCTTTGGATTCCCTTGTTTTTTTTATTAGTTTATCCATCAGATCCCACATTCATGCTTGGAATATGGCACAGGGGTGAATGGTTGAAGAGAGATTTGGCTCAGCCATGTCTATGGTCGGGTGGTACGTTGAAGTCCTGAATCTGGTCAGTTATTACCTATGTTTAGTAAAAGCTAATTTCTCTTGATTTTGTACTTATTAATGTGTGGATTTAATGGTTGTTGTATCCTTGTTATTTACATGATTTTATGTTGGTTATAAGTATGGTTATATGATTGGTTCAAGTCATGGTTATTTCATGTATTTACTTGTAAATTTTAAAATAATGGATGCAAGACCTAATTGATGCCATAACAATTCAAGGAAGAAGGTGGTGATCCTTCTTGCCATGTCTCATAAGATTGTTTAGTCATTCATACTTTGTCTTGTATCCTAGACCTATAGATTGCATTGATGCCAAGTTTTTGACAGAATGTCAGTATCGGTTGGGGATGGCCAGGTCTAGTTCTGGAGGCGGTTTTGTTTCATTAGCATTTTCATCATGTGTTTGAAGGAATTTGGAAGGAACAAGAAGTTATGGTCAGTGCCAACATAGTTACCGATCAAATAGGCAGTTTATTTGGTACCTACTTTTTTGAGGTAGAAAAAAAAACACCCGATTTTGAAAAGTGGTGATGTAGAATCACTCTTTTTTTTAGAGCATGTTTTTGACACTTTAATTTTTTTTGTTTTTTATTTTTTTTTATGTGATGATTTCATGTGGATTTTGAATAGTTATAGTGCATCGTCACCTAATTTTTTTTAGAGGGTTGATTTTGACACTATACATTTTCTAATGTTTTCTTCTTCCCTGAGATGTTTATTTTTAAGTGCATTTATGTACTTGTGTTTAAAAATAAAAATAAAAACAAAAATAAAAATTGTAATGAAATCTTCATTTGTTCACATAGATAAAAAATTTTAAAAAGGTTCAATATTTTAAAGTTTATATTTTCTGTATGTTTATGTATTGTTAATTAATATTTCAATGCACATCAAATAATTGTCACTAAAAACCCATTTTTTTGAGCCATATGACAAAAAAATACACATTTTCAATATAAATACAATGGAAAAAATACACTTTTGGAAACTTTTTGTTAAAAAAACATGTCAAATAAACTATTTTTTGGGAAAATTTAACAAAAAAAACTTAATAAAATAGCATTTTTTATGAATTTTATGTCAAAAAATAATAGTAATCATAGGTTTTTTGCAAAAAATAAGGATTCTTCTCATAAAATATCAAAGTCTAAACATTATAAGTAAAATTGATTAATAGCTCTGAAAACTGAGCTTTATTTGCAAGCATACTTAAAGATCATCAACAATTTCAACTAATACATCTTCAACATCTTCTAGAACATCATTAATGTCTTCTTCCACAACATTTTCTTCTTCATTTTGGTCATTGTCATCTTCTAATGGATCTTTCATGTCTGCAAATCTTCCAAAGTGTCCTTTTCCAATCATTCCATATAATGGTGGTTGAGGTTCCTTTGCTTTTTTTGCCATATGTGATTCATTAAAATCCCCTATCTTCAAACCAACTTCTTGCTTTGCATCTGGAAGAAATTCAAGAGTGTTAATTCTTTGTTGAATAAATTTGCATTGCACTGGGTCTTTCTCAATGGCAATGCAATTTCTTCCTTTTTGTAGGCAACATGCTAGTGTTGTACATAATCATCAAGCAAAAAAGAAATAAATAAGCAAATTAGTATAAACACATAAAAAGTAAAAAAAAAAATATTTAAATGCAAATTTGTATAATAAAACTTACCTGAACCTGAAAATAAATCCAAAAACCAATTTCCTTCATTTGAACATAGATCTATAAGATAGTTAATCAATACTTGTGGTTTCTGATAAATGTTAACTATATCTCATTTTGCTTCTTTATCCTCATATTTTAGTTTTCTTACAATAGCATCATGAACCAATACTTGACTATGACTCTTCTCATCTCATTGATTCATAAGAATACTCTTATAGCTATCATCTTTTGTCCAACATTCAACATGGATGAACTCACAATAATTTATAATAGGTTGATCTTTGGAAGAAACAAGATTTGACTTCTGCCTATAACATAACATAGTAAAATTTCAATTAAATTGTACATAAATAAAAAAAATTAACAGTAATCAAACATACAATTTCAATGTCTTACCATGTAAGTTTCATCATTGAGTTGTTTTTCCCTTGAAATTTTTTAATAAGATTGCAAACTGTGTCTGAATGAAATTTCACAAATCTCCACCAAAGTGGTGATGTTGTGACTTCTTGAAAACCCGTAACCATTTTAATAAAATCTTGATAAGTATATGGTTCACTATCATATTCAATGTCTGAGAAATTGAAACCATGAGGAATGTCTGCAATAACTAGGGCATATTCCCTTTTAGGTATTAGTTTTGCAATGCCTTCACAATCACCCTTATTATTTGATATTGGATATTGTCGAGCCCATTCCAAATGAAATGATTGAGAGTAGGATCAAGTTCAACATTCATAAGACACTTATTTCTCATCTTTTCCAACTTAATTTTTTCAATAAAGCTTTTGAAAGTATCTGGTACTCTATTTCCATCCTTCTTCGACATCTTTAATGACATAAACAAAAATATATATGTATAAGTAATAAAATAAAAATAGTTTACATATAAATAAAATGAATGTATAAATCAATATATCTTATTGAATGCAATATAAAAATCTTTAAGTATTGCTATAGAACTTGATTCTGGGTAGTGGCGCATAACATCATCCCGACTATCTTCATTCAACATTTTAACCATATGTTCTTGTATTTTCATATAAATCCTCTGACTGAATAAATAAATTTAAAATTGTTAATATAATGACATGTATAACAAATTCTACCAACAACATTATGTTTTATTTAAAATAAAATTATAATCAAAGGAAAAGTAGAAATAATTCAAGAAACTTAATTTTGAAATTCTGCGCACATTTCATCTATTGATAATTCACCCGACTTCACATGGAATAGTACTGATTTGACTAGTTTCTCATCCTTCACTCCTTGCATTTTTCTCCAAGATGTGATATTCATATTCTCTGGAAATTGCTTCATTTCAAGACATGTCTTACTGTTGGTACTTATTATGGGTTTACTCTTTTTAACCTTGTAATTTTTTATGGAAATATTCTCCCACTACTCGAAAATCTCATCAATCAATTCCCATATCTCCCCAGTTCAAAATGCCAACTGAAAAGTTGTATCCATGCTTCTGAATATATTTGAATGCATTTTTCCATCTTTTGATTTGATTTTTTCATCAACTTGATAGCCTGTTTCCATTAAACATTCCTTTCGAAATGTTAGAATAACTTGTGCCTTATCCCCCCCACATTTTTCTATGAATTCATTATGAATAAATATGACCCTTTGGATGAAAGTCATTTTCATTTTGTACTCATTATATGCATTATGATCCCATGCCAATAACTTTAATTATGTTTATGTTAAACCAACGTAAATGATGCATTTCACCGTTTGAAAAAGATAGTTATTGGGATATTCCTCAATTAATTGTCTTTTAGCCTCTACCGAATGGTTCCCTCCAATTACATAATATTTATAATCAAAAAATTGTGCCTTGTCAAATTCCTGTTTTTCGGGAACCTAACATGGATCAACAAGAACCACATTATCCACCACATGCGCATATGGATCGAATCTAAACAATGTTTTCAAATTATATACATGTAGGTGATGTGCCTTTCTAATTTGATATTGAGATTGTCCTTCATCTGGCCTATAAAACTGGTTGACATTAAGCTCAAATGTTTGGCCACCACAAATTAATTTATTCTTCCTCAACTCGGATTGAATGGTATTTTGTTTTGTTTTAATAATTCCATCCTCTAACTCAGCACCTGGTGTTATGATTTCTTTGCTTCCTTTAGAGCTTTCAGTTTGTTCTTCACTACTGCTCATGAATTTTACAGGTTGACCAAGATTCGATTTCTTCTTCTTATTGGTTAACATATTAGTTTTTTTATCAACAAGTTCTTCATCATTAGGTAAAAGAGAGACATATTTGGCCATTTTTCTTTTTGGTACACGTCTGATTTGTTTTCTCTTTTTTCACAACAGTTCTAATCTCCTCCTCACTAATTCTATCATAATTTTCACTTTCATATTCCACATCTTCAAAAGCAACATGTTTAGGTTTACTAGATTGACCTACCTTAGTGACTCTTGGTTGATCCCCTCTTTGTACTTTTGCAATGTCACGAGTTATTGATCTTTGCTTCATTCTCCTTTCCTCTTCTTTGTTTGTGTGGAAAGTGTTGATCATAGTCATAACATTTGGTTCATATAATAAATACCCTCAAACATGTTTGAAAGAGGTGCAACAAAATCCTATAAAACAAAATAAAACATGTCAATGATCAATAATTTATAAAAAATTGAATGATCCTTACAATAATGCATAGAAGAAATATAAATATACATACTTACAATGTTATTTGCAATGTTGCTTACGATTTCTGCAAGCAACTTTGTAGATGTTTCATTTGTATCATACTTGAACTTTGATAAATGCTATCTAGCCTTGTCATGTTTATAAGCCATTCTTGCAAGAACATAAATATTGTTTGTATTTGGCACCAAACACGTCTCATACTCTGCCCATCACCTAATATGATTCATCTAAGTCAATCATACCACAAATTAGATAGATATGTATATCATCCTCTGTTTCATTGTCTTCAAGACACCATGAAAATCAATTTTATTTATTTTCTCTATGTTCTTCCATTCAGAAAAAAGCTTTAATGAACTGAGTGGGCCACTTTCTTGACTTTTATTACGTCTTTCAAATTTTTATTCTTTAACAATATGCATAATGTGTGCAACAATATCCTTATTGCATCTAGTAGTGTCCATAGTGCGTCAAACTGCAACTTTAGATTTCGCAGTTGCTGCCCTAGGTCCAAAAATATTCGCAAAAATATTTTTTGATGTCATTTTCCTGATAAAAAGAAATATATATATTAGTTAATGAAAAAACATATAACTTAATTAATCAATTTTTATTTTTTTAAGTAAACAAATAAAATTAACTATATAATTTTTTCATTTAAAAACAAAATATTTAAAATCATATATATATATATATATATATATATATATATATATATATATATATATATAATGTTTTTAATTTTTTTTAATGTAAATTTGTTTTGTAAAACAATTTAATAACAAGAATTTAAAAAAAAAATTAATTTTAATTTTAATTTTTTTTAATTAAAATTAAGTTTTTTTTTTTTTTTTTAATTAAGAAAATAAAATAAAATAAATTCAATGTTAGATGTTTTTTAATATTAATTGTTTTTATTTTATATATTAAATTAATAAATTTAATTTTAAAACGTAAAATATAATTATGAAAATTTAAAATTTTATTTTAAAATATAAAATATAAATTTTAAGTTTTAAAATATAAATTTGAAAATAAAAAATGTTATTTTGAATTTTAAAATTTTATTTTTAAATTATAAAATTTTAAATATAAATTATTTTTAAAATTATAAAATTTTATTTTATTTTAAAATTATTAATATAAAAAAAATATTTTTAAATTTTAAATTTTACTATAAAATTATTATTAAAAGTAAGTTTTTTTTTCTTTAATATTTTATTGTTTAAAAAATTAAAAAAATAAATGTTTATTTCTGCCTGCCGGGGCTAGAGGCCACCCGAACGACAAAATTCAATTTTTATTTTTATTTTTTATTTTAAGTAAACAAAAAAATAAAAAACAATAAAAATATTAATATTAAATAAAAATATTTTAAATTTTTTTATTTTTAAATAATTTTTTATTTAAATATTAAAATAACATACAAAATAAAAGCACCTTGTTGCTACGGCCATGTTGGTTAATGCTAAACCAACACGGGCACAATTGCCCTCTGCCCTAGGGCTGTCGAGCCCTCTCTGCTCCTGTGTCTCTGCCGCTCCCTGCCATGGAGCCCTCCGGGGGTACGGCTCTGCCTCCTCCCCCGGAGGTTCTAGCCTTCAAAGAAATGATCGCCAAAGGCCCCAAGCGCCCTCCCTCTGTGAGTCAGCAAAAATTCGTTAAAAAGATGGATTCCATTCCCACGGTAGCTCTCCCCGAGGAAGAAACCTGCAAAGCAGCCCTGAATCTGGCAGATCGTGGCTTAATAGGTCAGTTCACGGGCCTCTGGCCCTCCCCCAAGTCAGTGGAGGAGTGGACTCAAAGGAACTGGAAACCGCTCACGAAAGAAGGAGTCAAAAGTTACTTTGTCGGCAAAGGCTTCTTCGTCTTTGTCTTTGACAGTGCAGAGGACAGAAGCTTGATCTTCAGGAACGGTCCTTACTTCATGGGGCCGCAAGGACTTTACCTCAACAAATGGACGCCTGATTTTGATCCAACCCAGGACGTTCCATCGGCCGTTCCGGTGTGGGTGCGGCTACCCCACCTCCCCCTCCACTGCTGGAACCCTAAGTCTTTGCAGATCATAGGCAACACCCTAGGCAAATATATTGATCAAGCCCCAAGGAAAGATCAATACTCCTGCGCTCGCATCTGCGTCGAAGTAGATCTGGAGGAGGGCTTACCAGAAGCCATTAACCTAACTGTCGCAGGGTGGACGCATGTCCAAGAGCTGGATTATGAACAGCTCCCATTCAAGTGCAGACATTGTCATGGCTACGGGCACTTCGCCAAACATTGTAAGAAAAAGGCAGAAGATCATCCTGAAAACCAAAACAGAGAGCAATGGACTCTAGTCCAAAAACCCTCACATCAAAAAAAGGGCAACGGGAAAGACCCCCTGAAAGAGGCTCCAAGCAGCTCCAATCACACTCAAGGTATAAACTCAAACGGCAAAGAAAGCAGTCAGAATAAGGCAGCCACAGCAAATCAGGAATCCTAGGCTCAGCCTGGACCCCCCACCACTCCACAAGATGGTGGGGCAAAGCCTCCCCCTGAGGCCACCCAAGGAAGCCCTTCAAACCCCTCATATGCAGATGTCACAAGGAAAAAGCCTATAGACAGTTCCGAATCCTCGGAGGATGAAACCTTCGAACAACCCTCAAAGAAAGTTGGCAGGAAATCGCGCAGAGAAGAAAGGGAAGAGGAGGCTGAAAGGCTCAAAACCCAAGGAAGCCAGCCTACTATCGAGATGTCAATTGGGAGAAATACCAGGACCAGGCCTCCCAAGGGAGGCTCTCTCCACCTCCCGGGTAAATAATGCGTCTCGTCTCTTGGAACTGCAGAGGCCTGGGCAACCCCACGAAAGCTGAAGCGATCAAAGACCTGCTCAAAATGGAACCCTCAGATATCCTCATGCTCCAAGAGACAAAGATAGAGGGCAGCGCCCTCCTAGACATCAGCAAAAAGAAATGGAGAAAAAATGCAGGAAAAGCCGTCAGCTCAAGAGGCTCTTCTGGAGGACTTGCAACTCTCTGGTCAGAAGAGCTCTTCCAGCTAAAAAACACTCATGAAACACAACACTGGATCTATACTGAATTATTGCACATCCCAAGTAAGTTAAACTTCTCCCTTTTTAATCTTTATGTTCCTGTTATATATTCAGAAAAAAGAGAATGCTGGACTTCTCTAATAGCTTTCCTTGAGAAGCACTCCCCCAAAAACATCATTCTGGCTGGGGACTTAAATATTGTCTTGAAACACAAGGAAAAAAGAGGAGGCAATATTAGTAGAGATCCTTTCCTCCCTTTAGTTGAGGGTATCATTCAGGATTGGGACCTTGTCGATTACATCCCGGCAAAAGGACTCTTCACTTGGTCCAACAACAGAGTGGGAGGGGATCACATCTCTGCCCGGTTAGATAGATTTCTGCTCCAGGGGGCTCTAATGACAACCAACAAGATCATCACCACCAAAATTCTCCCCAAACTGACCTCAGATCACAAGCCTGTCCAGCTCTCTTTTGAAGAAGAAGAAGACTTGGGTCCTATCCCTTTTCGTTTCAGCCCTCTCTGGACTGAAAGAGAAGACTTTTTTGACACAGTGAAATCAGCTTGGAACAAATCTTTTTCAGGGTCTCCTAGCTTCGTATGGGAACAAAAACTCAAAGCTACAAAGCAGGCCCTGAAGGAGTGGATCAGAAACCCTATCCCAAATCCAACTAGTCAACGAAAAGAAATTGTGCAGACCCTAGAGGAGCTGCAAATGGACATGGAAAACAGAGATATCACCCCAACCTTGCTGGATAAAGAAGTTAAAACCCAATGCTCTTCTTTCCAATCCTTCCGGCGAGAGGAGGAGTATTGGAGGATCAAATCCAGAAGTTTGTGGCTGAAGGCAGGAGACAGAAATACTACCTTCTTCCACCGTCAGTACCGAGCAAGACTTTGCATAAATCACATCTCTGAAATCACAACTGCAGATGGGCAGATCTGCAAAGGTTTCAACCAGATTAAAGAGGCAGCGGTTAACCACTACAAACAGCTTTTTACTGCAGGAAACCAAGCAAATGAGGAGGACAATGTTGACTTCCTCTCTAACATTCCTCTGCTGATCAGTCCGGAAGACAACTCAGCCCTCAACAGACCCTTCACGGAAGAAGAAGTTATAAAAGTGATCTGGTCTATGGACCCAGACAAGGCCCCTGGACCTGATGGTTTTACCATCCATTTCTACAAGATGTGCTGGGACATCATCAAGATTGATCTTTTAAAGATGATTAAAGGTTTCAGAAATAAAGCCAAGGTAGGGGGAGGCACCAACTCCACTTACCTGGCCCTCATCCCTAAAGAATCTAACCCTGAAACCTTTGCTAGATTCAGGCCCATATCATTGTGCAATGCCTCCTACAAAATCTTGGCAAAGCTTCTAGCAAACAGGATCAAGCCTCTCCTCAACAAACTCATCTCCAGCAATCAAGGAGGCTTCGTGGAGGGCAGACACATTCTGGACAATGTAATCCAAGTCTAGGAGATCATTCATTCAAGCCAGAGTCGAAAAGAAAAAGGGATGCTAATCAAACTAGACATGGCCAATGCCTTTGATCGAGTCAATAGGGCCTTCCTGCACAGAGTCCTCCTTGCTTTTGGTTTCTCCCCTCTCTTTGTTTCCCTCATCAAAGCCTGCACTGATAACCCTTGGATTGCCCCCCTAGTCAATGGTCGCCCCTCCACCTTTTTCCAAGCCCAGAGAGGTCTCAGGCAGGGTTGCCCCCTCTCTCCCTTCCTATACATTCTGTTGGCTGATACCCTAAGCAGAAAACTCACTGCTGAACAAGCTGCAGGCTCCCTCCCTGGTCTTAAACCTTCCTTCCTCTCTCCTGCACAGAACCATGCTCTATTCGCTGATGACTCACTCCTGCTTGGAGGTGCCTCCTCCAGAATTGCCAAAGCCTTTGACAATGTTTTAAAGTCTTATTGCAGGGTTACGGGAGCCTCCATAAACGAAAGGAAAAGTGAAGTATATGGCTGGAACATCGAACAACAGGAGCTCTCTAATATCTCTTCCCTCCTTGGCTTCAATAGTCAAGTCCATTGGGAGAAGATAAAATATCTCGGTCTACCTATTATAAATGGCTATAACAAGAGAGGGCTGTGGTCCGAAACCATCAGCAAAATCAAGTCAAAGATCACTAATTGGGGAGGATATTGGCTCACCTACGGAGGAAAAGTCATCTTGATCAAGTCTGTGCTATCAGCTCTCCCAATCTACCAAGTTGCCTTCCTCCTTGCGCCAAAACAGGTGACAGAGCATATCTCCAAGCTGATCCGAGACTTTCTGTGGCAAGGTGGGAAGGGCAATGCCCATAAAACACACCTGGTGAAATGGGAGCAGGTCAAACGCCCCTTTGCAGAAGGAGGACTGCAAATCCGGGACCCTGCCACAGTCAATCTAGTGATGGGAGGAAAAATTCTTTGGAATCTTCATAACAATCCCACGCATCCTGTGTGTGAAACTCTGAAAGCAAAGTACGCTCACGACATCCCTCTTCGAAATCTCCAGGCGTCTCAAGCAACCAACGTCTCCCAGGTATGGAAATTATGCAGCAAAAGTCTGAGTTTTTTTAAAAATGGAGTATATAAGATACCAGGTAATGGTAAACACTCAAAGTTGTGGCTCGATCGTATAATGAATAGAGCCCCCCTCTCAGAAGACGACGAGATAGCAGATATAAGAAACTGGCTGGAGCGTGCTGGCATCAACAGCGTGTTCGATCTCTCCTTATGGGACTGTCGTGGAGCATGGAAAGGCTGGGATTTCCATGGCATCCCTCCACGCTTATTCAACCAGAAAAGAGCGCTCGAAGAGAGGCTGGAGGACGCAGCCCCTGTGAACAGAAGGGCGAAGGACAGGTGGGGGTGGGGGCCATCCGGTACCTACACAACAGCAGCAGCGTTCAAAGCGCTTCAACCCAACAAGAACAGCATCAGAAATTCAGAATTCTGGAAGAGAGTCTGGGAGCCTCTAGCGTTGCCAAAAGTCAACTTCTTCTTTTGGACGCTGGCACACAATAAACTGTTAACCGGAGACAATCTGATGAAAAGAGGAATATCTGGCCCTCATAGATGTGCGCTTTGCAGAACCAGTGCAGAAACTGCCAAACATCTCTTCTTGGACTGCAAGTTTGCCAAAGAGGTGTGGAGCCTCATTCTACAGGAGCTACATATCACTGCTCCTGAGTACAACTCCGTAGCTGATCTTTTCGACTCCTGGAACCAAAGCTACACATATGAAATCCCCAGCAAATCCTTTTGGAGGAAAGTCTGGAATGCCATACCTAAATTCACTTGCTGGCAGACTTGGTTGGCCCGGAACGACCAGATTTTCAAAGAAAAGGAACACACTCCTTTTGCTGTTGCTGTCAAAGCGAAATCACTCCTCCTAGAAGCTTCCCAGAAGCAGTATTTCTCTGCCGATCCCTTGCTCCGTCCTGAAGAAGAAAGATGGCTGAGGCCTCTCACCCCTTGCTCCCGGCGGCTGCTTTCAGTTCCTCATCCGGTGAGACCTGTTTGGAGAATAAGGGAACCTGAAGAGAACTTTCAAGAGTGGTGGAAAAAACAAAACATTGCTACGATCTTCTTCGATGGTGCCTCAAAAGGCAACCCCGGGGTCGCTGGTGCAGGTGGGGTCATCTTCGCTCCTGATGGCGCCAGAAGGGACAGCTTCTCCTGGGGCATTGGGTTGAAATCAAATAATCAAGCTGAGATTTTAAGCCTCCTCAAAGCCTGCCAAATAGCTAGAGATAGAGGGGATAAAGAAATTCAAATCTTCGGAGATTCTGAGATCTTAATCAACAAGTTAAATTCGGAGAACTTATTCACCAATGCAAGCCTAAACAAAACCCTGAGCAGACTAAAGGATGTACTCCTTGACTTTGAATCCTTCAAATGTTTCCACGTCCTCAGAAATCTGAACAGTGAAGCTGATCTTTTGGCAAACAAGGGCTGCACCCTTGAAAAAGGCCATATTCTCATAAACGGGGAAAGCTCTATTCATCTTTGCAATCCATGAGGAATTTTCTGTATATAACATGAAACAGAGTAGTATGAAATGTAATGATGGCAGCAGTGGCGTAAGTCCAAATTCCTCCCAAAAAAAGTTACAACCGTTTAGGTTAAAAAAAAAAAATAACATACAAAATAATAAAAAAATTAAAAATTAAAAATTAAAAATTAAAAAAACAATTTAAATAATAAAATTAAATTAAAAAAAGTTTTAAATTAAATTTATTTTTTTTAAAAACAATAATAATAAAAAAGTAAATATTAAAAAAACAAATAAAATAATAAAACTTTTAAAATAAATTAAAATTTTTGAGAAAAAAACAATTTAAATAATAAAAGTATATAAATGAATTAAAAAAATTTCAAATTTTTTTAAAATTAATTAATTTTATTAAAATTTAAAAAAATAAAATAAAATACTAAAATTATTTTAAAATTAAATTGTTTTTTAATTTTAAAATATATTTATAATTAAAAAAAAAACAAGTTTAATAAAAACTAGAAGAAATCTGTATTTTCCTATTAAAAAAAAAAAAAACATTAAAATATCTAATGCTATTTTAAAAAATGAAATTTCATGTTTTAAAATAATATATATATATATATATATATATATATATATATATATATATATATATATATATATATATATATATATATATATATTGAAAAAAAATCTTTCGGTAATAATCACATTACAATGAACAAAGTCGACGCGTTTCGAACCAGCCTGGTGTAGGTTTCATCATCGGGACTAGATGAGGGTTCAGTTAGTCGTTGAGTTTAAATAGATGTAGAAAAGGCAAGAAAACGGTTAAATATAGCTGTTTTTTGATGTGCATGGTCATTTTTAGGTTTTATTTCGTGGAGGAACCCGGTAATTTTCTTTGTTATAAAAATATAAAAAAATGAGTTCCGAACCTAAAACCATAAAAAACAGATTCTCCCCAAATTCATCTTTAAATGGAAAAAATACAAGGAAAAATAACCTTTGAAATGCGAAAAACTCTTGTTACCAATGCCAACGCAATGCCTTCAATGCCAACGCAACACCTCCACAAAATTGCTCCAACAAAACCCAAAAGACTTGATGTGATGTGAGGAATATAAACAATGATTGTTATTATATAGCGAAGATTGTGTGATTGGTTTACCGTTTTGCGAATGTGGGATTAAAATTTAAAATTAGAAATATTTACATGTAGTTAATATTATAGGTTTATATTAACTTTTATTCAATGTCGGCAAAAAAATAAAACATAAATTTTAAAAATTTATTATAATATGTAGTCAATGTTAAATCATTCAAGTAAGAAATTTATTTTAGTTTGGAAGGCATGCATGAAAGGAATATTTTGTGGATATTTTGAATAGAAAATAGGGTGAAATATTTGAAGACCGACAGTTTATTAAAATGTTTTGAAAAGAATTTTAGACGAATATTTTGTATATAAATATTTCAAACGAAAACTTTGGAGGGAAAGTTTTTAGCGAAAAAAAATTGGGGGAAAAATTTGGAGGGAAAACTTTTAGCATTAATTTTTGGGGGGAAATTTTAGAGGGAAATTTTTAGTCTTTAAGCTATATATTGTAATTGGAATAGAGCACATTTGTATCATTCAACATCTTCTTGTTGAAATCAATGGGTTCTTCTGATAGCGAAGTTTTGCTTTCTGCAACATCAACATCTTCGTCACGCAAAAAATCTATTCAGATTGATGAATATAACAGGAGTTCGTTCAGAATAGAGAGTCAAAAATTCAACTTGGTCGTAATCCTAAGGATCATGAGAACATAATTGATGAAGGGCAGCAAAAAGAAATTTCTTTAAATCGAGAGTTAGTTATTCCACTTACTCTTAATCCTAAGGATTATGAGAGCACCAGTGATGAAGGGCATGATGAATAATTTCGAGAGTCAAAATTTTCACTTCATCCTAATCCTAAGGATTATGAGGGCACCACTGATGAAGGGGGGATGAAGAATTTCTAGAGTAAAAATATCCACTTCATTCTAATCCTAAGGGTTATGCGAGCACCACGGATGAAGAGGGGAATGAAGAATTTTCAAAGTTGAAATATCCACTTCATCCTAATCCTAAGGATTATGCGAACACCACTGATGAAGAGGGGAATGAAGAATTTGCAGAGTCAAAATATCCACTTTGTCCTAATCCTAAGGATTATGTGAGCACCACTGATGAATAGGGGAATAAAGAATTTGTAGATTCAAAATATACACTTCGTCCTAATCCTAAGGATTATGCGAGCACCACTGATGAAGAGGGGAATGAAGAATTTCCAGAGTCAAAACATCCACTTTGTCCTAATCCTAAGGATTATGCGAGCACCACTGATGAAGTGGGGAATGAAAAATTTCCAGAGTCAAAATATCTGCTTCGTCCTAATCCTAAGGATTATGCAAGCACCACTGATGAAGAGGGGAATGAAAAATTTCCAGAGTCAAAATATCCACTTCGTCCTACTCCTAAGGATTATGCCAACACCACTGATGAAGAGGGGAATGAAGAATTTGCAGAGTCAAAATATCCACTTCGTGCTAATCCTAAGGATTATGTGAGCACCACTGATGAAGGGGGGGATGAATTTTCAGAGTCAAAATTTCCACTTCATCCCAATCCTAACGATTATAAGAGCACCACTGATGAAGGGGGGATGAGTAATTTTCCAATAAATAGATATTCAAGGCATCCACTTATTCCTAATCCTAAGGATTATGAGAGTACCAGTGAGGAAGGGGAGGGGTGAGATGAAGAATTTATAGTGAATACAGATTCAAAGCTTCCACTTAGGCCTAATCCCCAGGATTATGAGAGCACCACTTAGGAAGGGGAGGATGAAGAGTTTCTTGCAAATGATAATTTTAGAGACACAGATCTGAATAATGCATTTTCTCTAAGTGATCGTTTCAAAGACACTCATGGTGATGAATAATTGAATCCTCCAAGGGAAGAATTCGAAATCATGGATCAAGATGGTGAAGAATTTCGTCTGAGTCAGGGTTACAAAAGCGTAGACGATTCTTGTGAAATGTTTTCTTCAAGTGAGGATGGTAATGAACATTTTCCAGGCAATGATGTTGATGAATTTCTTAACAATGTTGAGAATGATGATAGTGGAGATAATATTCCTCCTAATGGTGGTGAAATTGCTTCTACAAAGGATAATGGAATGATGAAGCCATTGCAAGAAAATATTGTAACTAAGAGTAGGAATATACATTTTCATATCAATCCAAAACATTCCAGTTATACAAGGGTTAGGACAACATATCTCACAAAAAGAAGTTATGTCGTTCATTTTATTTCAAGTGAATGTTGTCGAAGGGATTTCTTGAAACATATGGATTTCAACTTTGCTTTGGAGAAAAGGAAAATATATTTTTCAATGAATAAAAGCATGAAAAATTCATATTTAGTGAGTTGCATGCAATCTGCACTAGCAAGTTATGATTATCATATTGGGAATGTATTGCTCTGCAGAAAGGATTTCAAAATGTTGCATTCAATTGGTAATTGTCGTTTTTCAAGAATCCAAGAAAGTCTGGAAAAGGATCCCACGTATTATTCAGAAGAACATTATAAACGGGAGGTTGGGCCATTAGCAAATACTGCTATGTCATGGATGAAAGACTTATTTTTATAGCATTGAGAGTATATGCCAAAGAAAGACACAATACATATTCTAAATAATTTCTTGAGACAAGAAATCTTTAGCTTATACAAAGATTATGTGGAAGTTGTTGAAGGAGTTGGTAATTTTATTACATATTCAAATTTTACAAGGGTATGGAAAAACGAATTCAACAATGTTCATATTCCTACGAAGACAAGGATGGGGGTTTGCAGCACATATGCTTCTCTTAAAGCAAAAGAGATAAATGTCAAGGGGCAGAAAGAGGTATGCATTCAAAACATTATTTTTAAAAAATGGATAGTTATCAACTATGAAAATATATTTATTCATATGTTTATTTTATTTGTGTACATATTCCATTGTCAAAGAACTTCAAGAGCATCGCAATCAACAAATAAGTGAAAGGAAAAAATTGTATAAACATTGAAAAAAGTGTTATGATAATCCAAATTAATATTTGGATTTGATAATCGATGGTATGGACCAAAAGAAAACACTTTTGCGACATTTTTTCCGCGCACCAAAAAAATACAGGAGGAAAATTTCATTCAGTTTCACTTGGTTGGTTGTATGGTCTTTAATGAGAAGATGTTTCTAAGGGTTTACTTCACAGCTCCAAATATTCATAATGATGCAAATCTGACCATAACTATAATCCATGATGCGGTTGCTCATTTATTTGGTATTCTTCCTGAAGTTTTGTATGTACAATTAGACAACACAAGTCGTGAAAAAAAAAATCAAGTTCTTTTTAGGTATCTAAACATGCTCATTGAATTGGGAATTTTTAAAAAGATAAAGTTTGGTTTCCTTCTTATTGAGCATATGCATGACCATATTGATCAAATTTTCAATCGTTTTTCAATAACATTGAGGAGGAAAGGTGTTGGGAGCCTGCCATCATTAATTGAATGTATTAAGAAATCCTACATTCCAGAGCCTGTTTTCATGTGTTGGAAGAAACAATTGACATGCGAAGGTTTATTCTAGGATCACATGGCGAGGAGAAATTCATTGAACAACTTAACGACATTAGATTCTAGCATCAATTTCGTATCAAAAAAATTGATGGGATAACACTTATGGGGAAATAAGTATTCAACTACTACAGAATGGGGGCCATCATCAAGTTTAGCATCTTTGAATTTGATTCTAGAGCATCCAATATTTTCATCAAAGATATTGTTATTACAGTCAGTTGGTGAACTCCATAATGCATGAAGGCATAAGAGAGACATAAATTATTCTGAATGTCTGGAGAAAATTAAAATATGTATTAGAGATACATATAAGTACTTTGATGTTCCTGATTCTGTTTGGTGGGAGTATTTTTTCAATAATCAAAGTGATATGATTTCAAGATCAATAAATGAGGATACGCTTTTGAAGACTCCATTTTTTTGGCCACAAAATATGCCAAATGAACATGAGGAAACACACATTGTTGAAAAACAACAGTCTCAAGCTATTATTAATTCTCCACAGGTAGAGGAAAGAAAAACCTATATTGGTTCTAGAATATCATGTGCACAACGTGAAGCCATGGAAGACCTTTACAGGGGTTCTGTGCAAGATGTTAAGGAGGGTTGCATGATAGCAGTATTAGCAAATGAAGATCCACTTGGATATCCATTCTGGATTGCGAAGGTTATAAAGTTAATTAATGAAAATGAAGATATTACAGTTGTTGAAGTACATTGGTATGCCACAAGTACCCACCATTTCAATGGTGTGTACAAGCCAGAGATGGTAGTTGAAAAAAAATTGGAAGAAAGAGAAAAAGAAAGGGAAAAAATATAAATCGGCGCCGCACAGATATCTTACAATTGGAGGATGTTGGCATACTTGTGTATGACTTCAATTTGACAAAGAGAGGAACTCTTCGCTTGAAGACCATAAATATTTTAAAGAAATTACTACCAGAACAAATATTGTTGAGATGGGACTCTGCTGAATGTAGTCGTAGATCTAGAAGACTTTTGAACTCTGAAATGGTGGGCATGCATGTTGACTCAGATGGAGCACTAGTTGATGAAAGAGAATAATATGGATCGTCTTCATCTGCATCCAGTCATTCATTTGAAGATGTAGGTTTTGATGGTGTGCCATATTCTACGATTGATTTTGAATAACTGCCTATGACATTTTTATGTAATTGATGTTTTCATGGTAACTTGAAATAAATATTTTGACTTCCATATGATCTTTCATGAAGTTATGAGGCATTTCTATGTTTGTTGGATTATATGTTTTAATTATGAGTAATTCAACTCTTTAGAATATCCATAGCGCAACAAGGAATTACAAAAATAATGTATGTTATATTTAATATACCAATGTTTATATTTTGATTAAAAGTAAAAAAAAAAATAGAAATTGATGTTGAATTTTTAGATTATGTAGTGATATTGCCATGATATTATGTATTGTTACCATTTGGTATAAGATACTTTTAAAAAATTTAAAAATTTTATGGCTCATTGAAAGGGGACACTTTGTTTTGATGGTTGATTTTTAGGTTTTGGTTGCAATTAGATTTAAAGTTGTCTTAGGCTAAGTTTTGAAAAGAGATATATTTTTATCCTTTAAAATAAAAATTACTCTTCTAATAATAAATATTTCATTTACTTGCTCATTTTTAAAAATTGTTTAGGTCATATAATTTCTTCATAATTTCATGGTTCAAATATGTTGAAAACTTAAGATTTAAAAAATTGAGATTTAAAACTTGTCATTAAGGTTTTTATGCGCTACGATATTGTATCTTTAATGTTATGGTTGAAAACAATTACAATTTTAGGATTTTTTAGAGTCAAGATATTTTATCTTTAATAGGATGGATGAAAATTGTTGGAAATGATAAGGCCTTTAGACATGATATTTTTATCTTTAACATCATGTATCAAATTTTTTAAAATTTTACGATTTTTCAATGTCCTAATATGTTGTCTTTAATTCCATTTTTAAAATGTGTCAAAATTGTGACACAATTTTTTTTTTTTATTATTCTAGCATCAACTCATTTTGTTTCGAGGGTGTTTTTTCAATCCTTCTTTCAAGAAACAATTTCGTTTTCAGCATAATTTAAAAAATGTTGAAATTTGACCCTGAGAAAAAAACAAATGCATTCTGGAATACACACTTTTAGTTTTTGGGGTGTTTTTCATGTTTTTTGAGTCTTTTTTGGCTAGAGTTCTTGTTTTGAGGTAATAGTTCCTGTTTGATCGGTAATTATGTTTGCCCAAAATTCTAGGCTTAAAAAGTGTCATAAATCTCATGGACACTAGCACAGGTCTGAGGGAAAAATTCCCTCGATGCACACATGGCTTTGTTGTGGGAGCGTCCAAAGCCTCCAAGACACACCCTTGCCCATATCAAGGGAGCGTTTGGGGTTTTCTTTCATTAAAATTCAATGGAACCCAGGGAAGAGTTAGGTGGATGACTGGGATATCCTCTGGGGGTCCAATAGCAGGTACAAGGGGTTTGAGTTATGGTTTTCTTTGTTTATTCCACTTCCTTAAAGTCACCAAGGAGTTTGACTTTGCTCTTAACTTCCCTAATCTCATGTTTACCCCAATTGGCTGGTTACTTTGGTAGATGTGAGGGGAGGCATACATTATAGGTGGTATCAAAGCGTGGTTGCGCTCTCCTTGGGAAAATTCTAATGTTGTCAAGATTATTGTCATCATGTACTCATGTCGATTGTGTATGTTTTACTAATACTTGTGGTTTATGTACTTGTTGCATCTGCACGGTGTTGGTCATGGTGGCAGTGATGTCGCCATGGAAGGGTTGATGGTGTTATTGTAAATGTGTTTTCATGAGAATATGACTGGTTATACATGTTATGTGTTTAGATGTTGTCAAGTGTGCATTGGTATGGTTGAGGTTGTCATGCATGAGTTCATGGTGTGTAGTTGATATGGTCATGCATTGATGACTAGACTCTAACTAAAATGATGTATGTGTGCTAATATGTCTATGCATTATAAGTCTATATGTTGTTATGATTATGTCTATACATGTATTACATTGATTGTTTGATATTGTAAATGAGATATCCTCCTTGAATTATGCTAAGGTACGTTGGTTTATTGTGATTTGGTTTAAGCTAATGATATGAGATGCCTTGCACAAAGAAATAAAAGATGGCTAGCAAGATGGTAGACTACAAATATTATCCTTATGAATCAGATGAATAGCATGGTTTTGGGAACTCTTTTGATTTATAAGATACATTGAGAAGTTTGAAGGAAGAAATAAGGAGTTATGAGGTGGGCAATGATTGAATCATACAGGCACAAGAAAAACAAGCAAAAGTAAATGCAACAATCCTTCAGATTTTGTCAGATTTGCAGTGACAGGGACCACTTCGGATCAGCTATGGACAGGAGGATGGAACTAATGGGGCATATGGAAGTAGGTCCCCTGGTGGTCATAGGTGGGATAGAGATGACCCAATTAGAGATGGTAGGTTCTTGGAGACTTCGGATAAGAGAGGCGAAAAACACAGGTATTATTCTAGTTCTGGTTCTGACAAGATTTATGATCGTCATCGTTATCATCCTTAGAGGAGGAGTGACAGGGGGTATTTTCCATATGAGTTTAAGAAAGCAGAGCCACCTACCTTTGACAGAGAGATGAATAAATCATAGGATACACATGCATGGTTGCATGGTATGACGAAATTATTCAGGTTGCATGACTACTCAAAAAACATGATAGGCAGAATAGCTACGTTTAGCCTCAAAGGTAAGGCAAATATTTGGTGGGAATATGTGAAGAATGTTAGGGGTATTTATGAGGAGGAACTAACTTGGAGTGAGTTCAAGAGGCTATTTTGAAAGAAGTATCTGTTAGAGAGGTACTATGATGCTAGAGCTAAGGATTTTTATGAGTTACAGATAGGTTCCATGATAGATGATGAGTATACTAGCAGGTTATTTGAGTTGTTAATATATGTTCCTTATCTTAAGGAGGAGAAGGCCAAGGTTCAGAGATTCATAAGTGGGTTTCCAGTATCCTACAGAGACCAGATTGAGTTCAATGAGCTTAGATCATTAGAGGAGGCCATTTTAAATTTGAAGCATTGTTATGAGCAGTCAAAACACAAAGTTGAGCCTAAGTGTGATTTGAAAGGAAATGAGAAAAATAAAGGAATATGGCCACCAAAGCGGGAAATACTGCAAGATGTAGGTGAGAAATAAATTTTTGTTCCTTACAAGAAGTTTAGTACAACTGGGAAAGGACCTAGAGAGCAATAGACTAGAGGTGATGTTAGAGCACTTTTACAATGTTAGATATATGGCAAGGATCATCGCAAGAGATATTGTCTACGGTATCATGGTGGTAGAACCTAGATCTATAGTGCAAAGGAGGCGCAGATAGTTTGGGATGTTGGTCATAGCATTCCTCAGATTTATGCAGATGTGGACAACATGCAAGCAAATTATCTGACATTTATCATTGAGATGGACGTTAAGCTTTGTGATCAAGTTGTTTCTATTTTGATTGATCCTGGATGTAATTATATTTATATTAATCCTAACCTCGTGGATAAGTGTGGTTTGAATAAATAAGTGCATGCAAAATCTTGGTTTGTATAGTTGGATACAGGTACAAAGAAAAGGGTTCACCATTGGGTAAGAGCTTGTGCATTTGAACTAAATGGTATGCCTACAACAATGCACTTGAATATATTTTCGTTGATATCATATAGCATGTTATTGGGTATGTATTGGCTATACCTTCACAGGACCAAGGTGGATTGTTATGAAAAATACATTGTGTTGAGAATGCAGCAAGATGATGGAGCTTAGTGAAATGAAGTCGCCTTCACTAAGTGGGCCCGCAGGCAAATTCTGGCGCAAAGTCTATTTTTAGACTATGTCTATTTTTAGACATACGGAGCATAATTTGGGAATTCTACTTGGAGATTCTTAATGCGACATGTCGATAAAAATAGATGAGACCCTTATTTTTAGGACCCAGGCTATTTTTAGACTGATCTCCTAAAAATATGGAAGTCAAATATTATTTACCCTTAATAATATTTTGACTATAAACAGCAGTTTACTCTCTTGGCGCACTTCGGTTTGAGTCATGGAGGTGGCTCATGCAACTGACACAAGGAATCACGTGGTTCCTAGGGTTTGATGGCATCTTGCATGGTTGGCTTCAGTTAGACTTCAGTGGCAGGAGGTTTGGAGGAGTTAACGGGACAGATAGTGGAGTTGTGTTCTGTTTGTTTTAGTTGAACTAGTTGGGATTAGTTAACTAACTAATCAACTAGATATGAGTGGAGTAAATTAAATAATATTTAATTTACTAAATATTAACTCATTAGTCAACTCAAGAACACTTCAGTTCACTACGGTGCATGATCAGTTCAGTGGAGACCAGTGGAAGAGGTAGATGAAAGGGTGAGTAAAGCTATCAGTTGGAGGATTAGTTTTGCATGGGATTTGCATTACACTTGGAGGAATTGTCCATGACAATTGCGCAGTCAAGCCAAGGGGATTTGAACCTTGGATCTCTTCATATACAGGCCATGATTGCGCAATAGAGGCAAGGCAATTGGCAGGGAGTTTTGAACCAGTGACTTGTTCAAAACTAAGCTAGATTGTGTGTGACTTTATGAGAAAGTACTGAGTACTTGTGAGGGGTATTGTACTTGTTTGGTTACATGATTTCTCCATTATAATATACACAATAGCTGCGGGGTTTTCAGCTATAGGCTTTCCCCATACATACTGAGTTAATGTGTGATTGATTTGATGTGAGATTGCTTCTATTATTTCCGCATGTGACAATTAATTGTAGAAGAAGGTTATGTGTTATGTATGCAATTCGAAATTGATATATGACCGGGTTAATCTTCAGTGAATAAGTGATTTATTCAGCTAATTTCTACATGGTATCGGAGCGAGATTAATTGTCGAGATCTATTACGGTGATTGCAAACTTATTTCCTCGGACGGAGTCTGCATGCGGGCCAGGTAGCCTCCGGAATATTCATCCTTCTTTGTAAGGTGAAAGATCTGGTGAATGCCCTTTGCAGTCAATCTCTGATTTGGAAATAATTTGTTTTCAAGTATAGATCGGAAGCGATAGAGCTTGGAGTTTGGAATTCGAATTTTTGCAGAAGGTTGTTCTTCTTGGTGCCGGTGTTGAAAGATGTCTTCTTTCAATGGTTTGCGACTCGAATATGCTCTTGAAGGCAGTTCGAACTATGTTGCATGGAAGGATCGCATGGAAGCAGTGTTAGAAGATAATGGTCTGAAGGAGTTCGTAGATGCGGATGTCCCAAAGCCCACTGATGCAGCTGAAGTCGATGCATGGCAAAAGAAGATGGCGAAATGTCGAAGGATCCTGTTGGAGGGCGTCAAGGATCATATTGTATCCAGCCTGCATGGAAAGGCTACTCCATATTTAATGTGGAAAGCTTTGACGGATCTATTCCAGAGTAAGAGCAACCAAAGGAAGCTGGCGCTCAAAGATAAGCTCGGGAACATCAAGATGGAGAAGGGCGACAGTATCGCCAAATACCTCACGAAGTTCACTCAGTGCAGAGATGAGCTGGGAAGTGTGGGGGTGACTATCGATGAAGAGGACATGGTCGACCTGGCTCTCCTTGGTCTTCCGAAGGCTTGGCACTCATATCAAGATAGTGTCAATGGTCGGGAGAAGCTGCCGGGATGGGAGCGCCTTTGGGCGGATCTCATGCAGGAGGAGATAAGGAGGACTACTCGAGATGGATCTTCATCGAAGGGAGCTGATGAAGAAAACTGCGCTTTGGTTGCCAAAGCAAAGAAGGGGAAGGGTAAGAAAACCTCTCATTCTGGTGCAAAGGGCAAGAAGCAGGATATGGCGAAAGTGAAGTGTTTTCACTGCCATGATCACGGACATTATGCTACCAATTGTCGAAAGAAGAAGAAGAACAAGCAAGCGGGAAGATCTGCAGATGGAGAAGCTTTGGCTTCACAGTTCGAGCTTGACTTTTCACTGATTGCATGCTTGGTTTCAAGTGTGATGGGATCGGTGTGGTTCTTGGACAGCGGTTCGTCATTTCATATGACGGGAGATCGGGAGTTGTTCTCAGATCTGGAGGACAAGGATTTGGGTATGCACATCGAGATGGGCGATGACGGTAGATACAGTGCGACTGGTATCGGTACCGTATCCTTTCAGAGGGAGTCTGGTAAACCCTTTGTCTTAAAGGATGTCATGCATGTGCCTGGATTGAAGAAGAACCTGATTTCAGTAGCGATGTTGGAGGATAAGGGTTATGATGTGGTCTTCAGCGAAGGAAAAGCTTTTTGGCGCAGTAAGACTACTGGAGAGACCCGGAAGATAGGGGTTCGAACTCAGAACCTTTATCAGTTGCAGGTAGATGACTGCGCAGCTATGGCATGCAAGGCTGGAGATGTGGTGAGCCGGGATGATGAGGGCGAACTATGGCACAGAAGATTGGGCCATCTTCACCATGGAGCTTTGAAGATTCTGCAGCAGATTTCTACTGGACTTCCTAAAGGCACTCTTGCGCAGTCAGATCAATGCAAGGGGTGTACTTTAGGGAAGTATGTGAAAGCCACCTTTCACGAGAAGGATAGTCGCGCCACGACGATCCTTGAGAGAGTTCACACGGACGTGTGTGGTCCTTTCTCTGTTGCTTCGACAGCAAAGCACAGGTATTATGTGATCTTTGTTGATGATTTCTCTCGAAAGTGCTGGATCTTCTTCATGTCGAAGAAGAGCGATACATTCGCAAAGTTCTGTGAGTTTAAAGCACTGGTCGAGAAGGAGTCGAGGAAGAAGGTGATTGCTCTAAGGAGTGATAACGGTGGTGAATTCATCTCGGCTGAATTCAAGGAGTTCTGCAGCGCAGAAGGGATTCGGAGAGAGCTCCTCGCACCCCATAACCCACAGCAGAACGGGGTGGCTGAGCGGAAGAACAGAACGATCGTGGGTGCTGCACGGGCGATGTTGCATGATCAGGGCCTACCCCTTCACTTGTGGGGTGAGGCATGCAATACAGCAGTGTATGTGCAGAACCGTTGTCCTCACAAGGTTCTTGGCATGAGTACACCAGAGGAGGCTTATTCTGGCAAGAGGCCTGATATTTCCCATTTGCGGATTTTCGGATCTCTTGTCTACATGCATGTGACGAAGGATGCGAGAAGGAAGCTGGATCCAACTGCTGAAGTTGGAATATTTGTGGGGTACACTGATACACCTCACAACTATCGGGTGTATGTGCCAGACAGTCGCAAGACTGTTGTGCGACGGGATATAAAATTCGAGGAGGAGAAAGCCATGCAGTGTTCGCTTGAGAGGGAGCTACACTTGCATGCAGATGAGGAGCTGTTAGTTCCTAAGGAGGAGCTTCCGGATGTGGATCAGCCACAAGAGGAGGTTCAGGAGGTGGAAGAAACCACCGAGGCAGCGCCAACCATCAGAGGGCGCATGCGCACTACAGAAGCTGAGCGACTGGCTCGGGATGCAAAGAAGGTTGTAGGACCACCTACAGCACAGCGCAGACAGAGACAGTCACCGGATCGGTACACTGGATACATGGCTCTTATGAGTCAATGTGTTGTGACAGAGCCATCCTCTTTTGAGGAAACTGTGGAGGAACCCGCATGGGTTGATGCCATGATCGAAGAATATGATTCGATCATCAGGAACAGTGCATGGGAGATTGTCCCAAGACCGGTTGGGAAATCAGTTGTAGGTTCGCGATGGATCTACAAGGTGAAGCAGGCGGCTGACGGGAGTGTGGAGAAGTACAAGGCGAGATTTGTCGCCCGTGGCTTCTCACGGATCGAGGGGATTGGACTATGAGGGGAGACTTTTGCACTGTCGCAAGGTACTCTTCCATACGGACGATCCTTGCTCTCTCGGCGCAGATGGGGTGGCACATTCATCGGATGGATGTGAGGCTTGCGTTCCTCAATGGAGTTATTGAGGAAGAGGTGTACATAGAGCGACACGAAGGTTTTGAGATCTTCAACGAGTGAGTCGCATGTGTGCCGACTCAAAGAGAGCTACGTACGGGCTGAAGCAAGCACCTCGTGCTTGGTACACTCGGATAAACGACTACTTCACTAGGGCTTGGATTCTCCAAGAGTGAGGCGGATCAAACACATGCCAGATTGTGGTGGAGGGAAGGCTGGTGATCATCGTCTTGTATGTAGATGATCTGATTTTGGCTGACGACGAGCGATTGATACTTTCATGCAAGGATGATCTTGCACGGGAGTTTGAGATGAAGGACACTGGGGCATCCTTCATTATTTCCTGGGATTGGAGATTTGGCGGCGCGGTGGAGGGGGCTGTTTGTTTCTCGAGGGCAAGTATGCCGGGAGATGCGGAGAGGTTCAACATGCAAAGGCTGCAAGCTGTTTGATACCCCTCTTCCTGGAGGATGGAGGAAGGGAGATGCTACTTCGGAGGAGGTAGTGGATGCCACTGTCTATCGACAGTTGGTGGGGTCGTTGATGTATTTGGTCAATACTCGACCCGATATATGCTATGCAGTTAACCAGCTTTCGCAAGCTATGGTTAAGCCTACCAAGCTCTTTTGGAAGGCGGGCAAGCATGTGTTGCGCTATATCAGAGGCACATCGGGATATGGTCTATGGTACAGACAGGAGGATGGAGTGAAGCTTTCTGGTTTCACTGATGCAGATTGGGCAGGGAGCCCAACGGACGAGAAGAGCATGCATAGGAGGAGTTTTCAACGTTAAGGTCGGCAATGGAGTTTCAGTACCCAGGAACGAGAGATCCGTGGCACTCGGTTCGACGGTCGGTACATGGCGGCAAGTTTGGGCACGTGCGAGGCTATTTGGATGAGGAAGATCCTCGCGGGGATTGTTCGAGGTTGCATTTCGAAGGATCCGGTGATCACTGTGATAAACCGAGCTGCATCAAGCTCTCGGCTAATCCCGGTATTTCATGATAGGTCCAAACACATCGACATCGGTACCATCATATCGGAGATTGTGTTCGAGCGGAGGATCATGGTGCTTTCATGTGTTCCCACGGAGGATCGGAATGCGCGACATCGACGAAGCGCTACGAGGAGCAAGTTCGAATTCCACAGAGGCAGGATAGGGGTTGCAGATAATCCATATCTCGCTGAGAGGGAGTGTTGAGAATGCAGCAAGATGATGGAGCTTAGTGAAATGAAGTCGCCTTCACTAAGTGGGCCCGCAGGCAAATTCTGGCGCTATGTCTATTTTTAGACATACGGAGCATGATTCGGGGATTCCAGTTGGAGATTCTTGAAGTATGCGACATGTTGGTAAAAAATAGATGAGACTCATATTTTTAGGTCACAGGCTATTTTTAGACTGCCTCTCCTAAAAATATGGAAGTCAAATATTATTTACCCTTAATAATATTTTGACTATAAGCAGCAGTTTACTCTCTTGGAGCACTTCAGTTCGAGTCATGGAGGTGGCTCATGCAACTGACAGAGGAATCACGTGGTTCCTAGGGTTTGATGGCATCTTGCATGGTTGACTTCAGTTGGACTTCAGTGGCAGAAGTTTTGGAGGAGTTAATGAGACAGATAGTGGAGTTGTGTTCTGTTTATTTTAGTTGAACTAGTTGAGATTAGTTAACTAGCTAATCAACTAGATATGAGTGGAGTGAATTAAATAATATTTAATTCACTAAATATTAACTCATTAGTCAACTCCGAAACACTTCGATTCACTACGAGTGCATGATCGATTCGATGGGAGGCCGGTGGAAGAGGTAGATGAAAGGGTGAGTAAAGCTATCGAGTTGGAGGATCGATTTTGCATGGGTTGCATTACACTTGGAGAAATTGTCCATGACAATTGCGCGATCAAGCCAAGAGATTCGAGACAACCAGATCTCTTCATATACGAGCCATGATTAGGCCAAGGCAAGGCAATTGGCGGGGAGTTTTGAACACGAGACTTGTTCAAGGTCTGTCGGTGTGTGTGACTTTGTAGGATTGTGAAAATCTTGAGTACTTGTGAGGAGTATTGTACTTGTTTGGTTACTTGATTTCTCCATTATAATATACACAATAGCTGCGGGGGTTTTCAGCTATAGGCTTTCCCCATACATACTGAGTTAATGTGTGATTGAATTGATGTGAGATTGCTTCTGTTATTTCCGCATGTGACAATTAATTGTAGAAGAAGGTTATGTGTTATGTATGCAATTCGAAATTGATATATGACCAGGTTAATCTTCGGTGAATAAGTGATTTATTCAGCTAATTTCTACACATTGAGTGCTTGGATGAAAATGGGGAACCAAGAGCCTTACAGGGAAAGAAGAAATCCACCTCAGTTAGGATGGTGACAGCTATGCAGTTCAAGTGTAGTTTCGGGAAAGGGTACGTGTTATTCATAGTACATATCTCTAGTGACAATGGTAAGGAAGTGGAGGATGTATATTTTTTGAGCAGGTAACCAGTTCTACAACAGTTCCAAGATGCATTTACTGTAGAAATTTCAGATTTGCCACATCACAAGGAAGTAGACTTTTCTATTGAGTTGGTACCAAGGGAAACACCATTATCAAAATCACCTTACAGGATGAGCACATCTGAGTTGGTAGAGTTAAAGTTGTAGCTGAAAGAGCTTCTTGATAAGGGATACATTAGGCCAAGTGTATCGCCTTGGGGCGCACCCATGTTGTTCGTGAAGAAGAAGGATGGTACTCTCACACTATGCATTGATTACAAGAAATTGAATAAAGTGACCATCAAGAACAGGTACCCATTACCTCGAATTGATGACTTGTTTGATAAGATGAAGGGAGCAACAATGTTCTCTAAGATCGACTTGAGATCAGGATACCATCAAGTATGCATCAAAGAAGAGGACATCTACAAGACAACTTTTCGGACCAGGTATGCGCATTAAAATTTTGTTGTAGTTCCATTCGGATTGACTAATGCTCCAACTACCTTTATATGTTTGATGAATAGTGTGTTACATCCTTATTTGGACAAGTTTTTTATTGTATTCATTGATGACATATTGGTATATTATAAGAATGAGGAAGATCATGTTGAGAATTTGGCAGCAGTGTTGATATTCTTGAGAGAGCGTCAGTTGTATCTTAAGCTCAGCAACTGTAGTTTCTTTTAGACTAAGTTACATTATTTGGGACATGTTGTCTCCAAGGAGGGCATAGCAGTGGATCTAGAAAAGGTAAGATCTATCATGGATTGGGAAGCTCCTAGAAATGTAGATGAGGTGAGATCCTTCATGGTATTGGCAGGTTATTATAGGAGGTTCATCAAGAACTTCTCATAGATTTCTTATCCTATTACATCGTTGCAGAGGAAAGGTAAGAAGTTTGAGTGGACAAAGGAGTGTGAAGCTAGTTTTGAACAGTTTAAGCAGTTATTGACACATTCTTCAGTGTTAAAGATCTCAGATCTGGACAAAGAGTTTATAGTATGTACAGATGCTTGCAAAAGATGGCTTGGTGGAGTCCTTATGTAGGATGGACAAGTGGTATGCTATGAGTCACGGAAACGAAATGAACATGAGAAGAACTATCTGATGCATGGTATTGAGCTAGATATGATCATACATGCATTGAAGATGTGGAGGAACCATATTATTGGCAGGAGGTTTGTACTCATGAGTGATCACAGTGGATTGAGGTATTTTTTTGACCAGCCGAATCTAAACGCCAGACAAGCTAGATGGTTGGCTACGATCAGTGAGTTTGATTTTGAGATCAAATACATAAAACGTAAAGAGAATAGGGTCACAGATTCTCTTAGCATGTGGATACATGTAAATCACATTAAAACTATGAGCTCCTATGGGACAAATTTACGGGATAGGATCTTGTAGGTAGGTCAGCAGGATATCAGGTATATGGATCTTACGAAAAAATTGCAGCAAAGTAAATGTATAGGTACATGTACAGGTAGTGGTATAGGTACAGGTGCAGGTGTACAGGATGTGGACTATCATCTCATGGTAGATGGATTGGTCAAGTTTAGATACAAGATATATGTGCCACGTAGTAGCTAGCTCAAGAAAGTGATATTGAGGGAGTTTCATGTGAAACCATATTCAGGTCACCCAGACTATCATAAGACATTGAGTACAGTGAAGAGGCTCTATTATTGGTTTAATATGAGGAAGGATGTAGCAGAGTTCATGGCTGGGTGTTTGGACTGTCATCAGGTGAAGGCAGAGTGTAGGCATCCAAATGGAATACTACAACATATTGTGATTCCATAATGGAAATGGGAGGTCATTTCCATGGAATTTATCACATGTTTGTCGAGGACAATGAGACAACACGATTCTATCATGGTTTTTGTGGACAGGTTGACTAAGGTAGAAAACTTCATTCCAGTGAAGACTATATATTCAGCTAGCGATGTGGCACATGTGTTCATCAGAGATTTTGTCAGATTGCATGGTGTTCCAAATAAGATTGTGTTAGACATGGAGCTGAAAGATGGACACACTAAGAGGGTCAACAGGATCTTGGAGGACATGTTGAGGATGTATGTGATGCATCAACTGTAGAAGTGGGAAGATTATCTACCATTGGTTGAGTTTTCATACAACAATGGGTATCAGGAGTCACTGGGGATCAGTCCCTTCGAGGCACTGTAAGGGAGAAGTTGTAATACTCCCATTAGTTGGAGTGATCTAGTTAACAGGGTGTTGATTGGACCGGACATGTTGGCAGACATGGAACATGAAATACATGTTATAAAGAAGAATCTAAAGGTAGCACGGGACATATATAAGACTTATGAAAACCAACACAAGGTATTTAAGGAGTTTCAGGTTAGGGAGCATGTTTATCTTTGCATCAATCCCAAGAATAATTCCTTGAGGATCGGATCTTGTGCCAAGTTGGCACCATGGTATTATGGGACTTTTGAGATCCTAGATTGGACAAATAGCCTATCGACTTGCGCTGCCTCCAAAAGTGAAATTCCATGATGTGTTTCATGTTTCATTACTTAAAAGGTATATAAAGGATGTTGATCATGTTATTGATTGGTTTGTATTGCAGGTGGAGAAAGAAGGAGAATTATAGCCAAAACTTCAGTGCGTATTGCAGCGGAAGCATCTCATGCTTAGGAACAGAGCCATCGATCAAGTTAGCTCAGGAATAGAGCCATCAAGAAAGTTAAAGTGCGGTGGAAGCACTTTGGGCCCGATGAAGCTACATGGGAGGTGATAGATTAGATGCGGGCTATGTATCTTTCATTGTTTGTTGGTTGAGGCAAAGCAGTTTTGGTATGATGTTTGGTATATTTATGGCATATGTTTTGGTGATTTTTTTGTATATGTACATATGTATATGGATGTAAATACCACCATGAGCTAAGTTATAAAGCTCCAATAAGCAGTATGGATGTTATATGGTCATGTTATCATGGTGTTTTGTTTTGAGCAGGTCATTCATTGTAAATATTGCAATGAGCTAAGTTATAAAGACCATGGGCAGTATGTTTTCTTCTTAGTAGTTTTGTTGAGGTGTAGGTGTGGTTTAACATTGAGGACGGTGTTCCCCAAGGGGAAGGGTTCTGTAACAAACCCGAGCTAAAAGTTGATGTAATAAAAGTTAATAAAGGGAAAAAATAAGGCCACGGTTAAGGGACACCTATTCCAAGTTTAATTTTGGGAAAAGATATCCTAGTGGGCATCACTGGATGTGTTTATGGCTAAAGGGAAATTGGAAAAGGAAATGGATAAGGCAGTAAATAGGCAAAAAAACAAAAATTGCCACATTTATTTATGAAAATAAAGGAAATTAGGAGAAAAGGAAGGTAAAAGGTGTAGAAATTTAAATAACTGATATGTTATCCACCGAGATTCTCCCGATCACACACTATTTTATCTTCATGCACAATACAAAATCTCTTCTACCATTGATCATCACATGCGGAAATAAAATCAATTGCATGCACACATTAAAACCATAAACAATCACACATATGAACACAGTATGTAATGGGAAAGCTTAAGTGAAAACCCCCAACTATACGTATATTATATATGTCATAGAGATCATGCGGCAATCATTATACAAAACCTCCTCACAAGCTCTCAATATAATCTCCACTTGCTACACACTAATCAGGCCCGATCTTGCAAATCCCATGCACCGATCTTTGCCAGCCTTTAGCCTGCCTCTACTGCGCAATCCCTGCTGAAGAATGCCTCTTGATGAGAATGTATTACCCCAACCTTGCTCACGCAGTCTTGATAGGAATATATACTAAGTGTTGGATGCAAACCGTGCATCACTTATAGTCACAACCGATAGTCACACTTTCCCTTTCACCTATCTTTGCACTGGTCTCCATTGAAACTGTCCATGCACTGAAGTTAACTGATGTATTCTTTAGTTGATTAATGAGTTTATAATTAGTGAATTAATTAATAATTAATTCACACCACTCTCACTAATTGTATCAATCAGTTAAACTAGATACAAATAACTCAACTATGTTTAGATTAGTTAAACTGAATACAACTCCACTAACTTCCTCAATCAACTCCACCAAACTCTGTCACATGAGTTCTAACTGAAGTATCCATGCAATAGCTCCACTTAACCCTCAGGAATAGCGTAATTCCTTCTGTCAGCTCCTGTGCCACATCTGTGCACTTAACTGAAATGCTCCAAGAGAATAAGATAATGTTTATAGTCCAAATATTATTAAGAGCTAATAATATTCGACATATCTATTTTTAGACTGGAAATCTAAAAATAGATTCCGCCCAATATGTCTAAAAATAGAAGTCCATCTATTTTTCCAACTTGACCAACCATCCACAAATAGCATCCCACAACTCATAGAATATGATCCATATGTCTAAAAATAGACATAGTCTACCAATAGACTTTGCGACAAAAATCACCTGTGTGGCCCCCACCTAGTTTAGGTGATCACTTTCCAACTAGGATCAGGAATGATGTTTCAGGATGCCTCCTTCACTGTTTCTTGTTGCAATATTCAATAAAAGGTCACATGTTTCATGTGAGGAGGAAAATGAAGGAAAATAATGGAAAATGAAGAAAATAGATGCCTAATTGATTACAATGCTTCTGAGGATCAATTGGTACCTTTTGTCAGTTCAGTTTTGGAGCTCTCATTATTCTCTCTCTCTCTCACTCTTGGATACTTAGATTTTTCTTGGAGCATTTCAACATTTAGCCAAGAAAGAGGAAAGCAAGCAAAGGAAGGAAAAGGAAAGGAAAGTAAAGATCAAGCAAGGAAGAGCAAGATCTAACAACTTCAACAAGAATACTTTCAAGTAACATATTGCATGTGTGATTTCCTAGTTGGTTTGGACATGCATGGATTATGCATGTTGGTATTTGGTTCTCTTGTTGTCAGTGGCATGGTTTTCCCAGGTTTTGATAGCGGTTCTCAACCTTTCCTTTCCATTTTTTGGATATTCATGGTGTGATGGGATTTGATCTCGGTTGTGAGCTTTGGAATTGCTAGATGGATTTCAGAATCTAGGGCAAAGGTGGTCTCAAGGAAAATTCCCAAAGGACTATGAATCCCTTGACCGGTTTTGGTGGGATACATGGTAAAGCCTGAGGGTGGTGTCTCGGTTTAGGGCCTAGTGATCTGGTGTGGATTGCAGTAAATCATGAGAGACAAGGAGATAGAAAAATCCGCAAGGATAGTGATGGATTCCATAGGCATTCCAAGCTCAGTTCAGTTTTGTGATCTCGGCCCCGGTTTTGGTGTGATCACGGTATGGTGAGGGTGGAGGTGGTTTAACCTCTGGATTCCCTTGGTTGTTTTTGGATTGGTTTATCCATGAGATCCCACATTCATGCTTGGAATATGGCATGGGGGTGACTAGCTGAAGAGATATTTGGCTCAGCCATGTCTATGGTTGGGTGGTACGTGGAAGTCCCGAACCTGGTTGGCTATTACCTATGTTTAATGAAAGTTAATTTCTATTTCTTTAATACTTATTAATGTGTGGCTT
Organism: Pinus albicaulis; assembly: GCA_034641835.2. NCBI lineage: Eukaryota > Viridiplantae > Streptophyta > Pinopsida > Pinales > Pinaceae > Pinus > Pinus albicaulis. The sequence continues at coordinate 538,277,373 of CM076579.1, read as the reverse complement.
TAATGGTTGTTATCTCACTATTATTTACATGGTTTTATGCTAGTTATAAGCATGGTTATATGACTGGTTCAAGTCATGGTTATTTCATGTATTTACTTGTAAATGTTAAAATAATGGATGCAAGACCTAATTGATGTTAGAACAGTTCAAGGAAGACGATGGTGATCCTTCTTGTCATGTCTTATAATAGTTTTAAGTCATTCATGCTATGTCTTGTATCTTAGACCTGTAGATTTCATTGATACCAAATGTTTGAAAGAATGTAAATCCTGGTTGGGGATGGTGAGGCATAGTCATGGAGTCGGTTTTTGGTTCATTAGCATTTTCATCATGTGTTTTATGGATTCTGGAAGCTACAGGAAGTTCTGGGAAGTGCCCGAGATTCTGGGCTTAAAAGGTGCCATAAATCCGATGAACACTGGCATAGGTCCGAGGGAAAAGGTCCCTGGATGCACGCATGGATATGTTATGGGAGCATCCAAAGCCTTCCAGGCACACCCTTTCCCATATCAAGGGATCTTCCAGGGGTTTTCTTCATTAAAATTCAGTGGGACCCAAGGACAAGTCAGGTGGATGACTGGAATAGCCTTTGGGGGTCCTGTAGCAGGTACAAGGGGTCTGTGTTATGGTTTCCCACATTGATTCCACTTCCTTAAAGTCACCAAGGAGGTTGAATCTACTCTTAACTGCCCTCATCTCATGTTTACCCTGATTTTCTGGTTAATTGGGTAGAGGTGAGGGGAGGTGTATGTTACATAAATTTTTCCACCGTACTGCAACTAAAAATAAACAAAGTAATATTATATGGGAAATAAAAAACAATGATGGGATCATTCACTACAAAATAGAGGAAATAAAAAAGGACTTTAGACACTTCATAAATCAATTCAAGGAAGCAGAGGGAATTTACATGGAAAAAAAACTAGAGATGGTCAATTTGTCCCCACAAATGGTAAACAAGGAGAACATAGCCATGATGGATGAGTTTATCTTAAGCGAGGAGATACATCAAACTCTTAAGGAAATGGCCAAGGACAAGAATCCAGGGCTAGATGGATGGTCTATTGATATATTTCTATTTTTTTTCAAGTTGATGGGTCAAGAGCTGGTCCAAATGGTGGAAGCTATTAGAATATCTGGGAAAATTCCAAGTGCCATCAATTCTACTTTTCTTGCATTAATTCCCAAAAAGTATAACTCTATTTTGTTTCATGACTTTAGGCCCATATCATTATGTAATTCAATTTATAAGATGATATATAAGCTCCTAGAAAACAAAATCAAACAAATATTATCTCCTCAAATTTCACTAGAGAAATTCTACTTTTTGTCTAATAGGAGAATTCATGATGCAGTTGCAATTGCCTAGGGGTGGATTCTCTCGATCAAAACCAATAAATTAAATACATGTATGTTGAAAATTGACCTAAATCGGGCATATGATTGTGTGGACTTGGAATTTCTCATCATGATTTTATATAAAATTGGTTTTTCACATAGGCACGATCAATGGATTAAGGCATGTTTCTCCTCTGCTTCAATGGTAGTTCTTATCAACAGTGAACCCACACATTTCTTCAAGATACATCAAGGGATTCTTCAAGGCTATGCATTGTCTCCCTTTCTCTTCATTCTTGTTATGGATGCTTTCAGTAAAGGTATAAAAGCCAAGATGGAGGTTGGTTTAATTGTGGGCTATAAGGTTGCCATAAACTGCACAATGTCTCATATGTAGGTCTATACATAAACATCATCAAATCAAATATTATCATAGATGAGGTTGACTCGAAGCAGATCCAAAATATAACTTCTTTATTTAGTGTGAGAGTCTGTCCACTTCATTTCAGCGTTAAGTACTTGGGTTGATTTTTAAATCCATATAAACACAAAAATCAAGATTGGGATTGGCTGCTAACAAAATTCGAAAATAAACTTCACTGTTGGGACCATACGTGGCTTTCCCTTGGGGGCCAGGTCATAATTATTAAGGTTGTTTTACAAGGTATTCTAGTTTTTTGGATGCACCTTTTTCACATCCCATAGGAAATCATACACAAGATTGATTACCTCATCTCAAAATTTCTTTGGTTTGGTTCTGGTAGCGCTAGCAAGATTCATCTCATAAGGCTATTTGTGATCTCTAGGCCTGTACAATTGCGCAGATGGGGCATTCTAGATTCCAGAAGATTTAATGTGACTCTTTTGGCTACAAAATTGTGGAGGGTATTCAATGAAGGTGGCCTATGGAAGAGAATTTGTTTTGGCAAATACATCTACCAACAAAGCATGGAGGAATGGGTTAGAGTAGGGGCACCCTCGAATGCTCGATCCTCTATCATATGGTGAAGCCTCGAAAATGCAATCCCATGTTTATGCAACAACCTTTGTTGGCTTGTAGAGGATGGGAAAAATATATTTATTAGGAAGGATGCCATTAAGGGTGTGTCTAGATGCCATATACTCTTAGACCCTTTGATACATTCCCTAAATCAACAGGGGACATTTACTTTGGCCAGCATCGGGATGGAGGGTTATATCCCGTTGTCTTCCCCGGTATGGCCCCATGCATGGAAATTAGGAATTCCTCAACACTTTAAAGAGGAGTGGGAGAGCTATCAAAATGTCTTCTGCCAAGTGGGCATCACACTCTCACAACATAGGGATCAGCTAGTTTTGGGGTGGTCACATTGTGAACGAGAGGATATATGCCAAGGAATCATATGCATTCATATCTTCAAACCTCAGGCCACTTCCTTAAGTTGACTAGACAACTCATATGTGGGGTTGGCACATCCCTTTGAAATTAAAATGCCTTGTTTGGTTAACCATCCACAACCGCAATTTGACTTGGGATAGACTGATGAAATTGGGATATATTGGACCGGGCAGATGCATTCTTTACAAATCTGATTTGGAGGACTGCTCTCACTTATTTATGAAATTCGCTTTTGTTGGTGTTGTTTGGGAGGAGGTATCCCTTCTCATGGGGGTTTATGTCATCGTGAAGTATCATCTATCTCAAATTGTCTCATATCTTGGGCCCAATGTGCCATTGCATACAGGGCTGTCCCATTTTATACGCTTTGGGGTATTTGGAGAGCCATAAACGATCTCATCTTTGAGGGTGAATTCCCGGTTATCAAGGTGGTTCCCTTTATGATTGTTGCATACTTCCAAGAAATTGGGCCTTCGATTCCCAAGGAAAATTCTCGATCTATCACTTTGGTTGATTTGGATAGCATCTTCCCCATATGTTACTTTGATGGAGCATCTTCAAGGGGTAGATGTGGTTGTGGAGTATATCTTCGTGTTGACCTCTCTTCCCTATATCACTTTTGTTGGTTTGGTGGGTTTGGGGACAATTGTAGGGTTGAAATGATTGCTTTATGGGGTGCTCTTCAGTGTGTCTCGTGGGTTAGTATTGAGAAGGTCAAGATCATTGGAGACTCCCTCACTTTTATTCAATGGATACAGTGAAGGAACGAGTTAGATGTCCCTACACTATGCAATTGGATGCAACTAATCTTGGACTTAAATGCCTTCTTATCTGAAGTGTCCTTTCAACAAGTATACCGGTAACAAAACCTTGAGGTGGGCACCCTCTCCAATCATGGTTTGGATCTCTCCGATGGGCATATGATGTATGAATTCTGTGTTGATGGCAACATTTGTGGTCATGGCCATTTTGAGATCTGAATGAGGGTCTCTCTGATCATATTCTTCCTCTTCTAGGGAATTTTTTGCCTCTTACAAGAAACTTTTTTATATTTTGTTTGTCTATCTCTATTAGTGATGATATTTGTTTTCTATGTGGGTATACTCCTGTGATAGTCTTATAGTGATGTACTGTTTACATATTTGTGTGCTAGCTATTCGGTTTTAATATATAATTTGGAGGCTCGAGTCCTTGGTCAACAAGGTAGATTAGGCAAGATCTGCAATAAACATATGCTAATGTAAAACAATCCTCATTTTTAATAAAACATGTCTCTGTCTTATTCTTCAACAAACTACACATGTAATTCATAGAAAAATTGTTTGATTTTTATAAACATAAAGATATATCATTTCAATGAGTCAAGCCATTATTGGAAATCATACACATAAAGATTACAAAAGGCGACACCTTGTTAGACACCATTATACATCTTTGTAAGTACATAGTTTTAGAAAAAATCCTAAAACCCTTAACCACTTAAACTAATTTATTAAACTATACTAATATTTTATCCATATACTTTTATATATATATATATATAATTAAAATAACTAATTGTTAATGGTTAAAAAACCCAAAACATAAAACATCCTAGAATTTATATTTGGTATATCCTTTTCTTGCAATCACGCTCATAATAGTGCCTGAATCGCATAAACTTTTCCCACCGTGTACTAAATCCCTAGGTCCTGGTCCAACTCCTCCACCTTTGCCGTGATAATAAGCCATGCGAAATCGAATAGAAAAAAAGTTAATTAAATATAACATAAATAAAATTAAAAAATATATGATTTAGAAGCGATCAGAATATAAAAGTACTTCAGAGCAAAACAGTCCTATACGGGAGGTGCCTCTTAAAAATTATACACGTGTCCCTTTAAAAAATGCCCATTTATGTTTTTAAAAATTTGAAAAAGCAAAAAGCCTGAGCTCAAACATGAGGTCTGCACTGGGCAGCGGGCAGCCTGAACTTTTCCGTCGCGTCTGCAGTCGGTCAGCGGTGGGTCCCAGCCGCTCTATTTGTTTTTCACGGCAGGACGAGCCTCAGCTTCGGGACGAGGCTCGGATTTGGCTGTTTGTAGGGCTACAGTCAAGCGGGTGTGGGACCGACCGCCGTTCGCAGTTGACCGTTGAAAATTTCGGCGGGAGATATAAGAAGGGGTATGGATATAATTTAATATCCGACCATTTCTTTAAAGAGAGTTCCTAGTGGACGGAGTCCATTTTATGAGGATCTCTGTTTAAGTTATTTTAAAATATATTAAAAATAGTTTAAAAAAATTCTTATATTAAAAAGAGTTAAAAAAAAAAAAATTTGAGATGAAAGTTTTTAAAAATCATAATCTATCATAAAAATATTTAATATATATATATATATATATATATATATATATATATTTTAAATTACCTATTTATAACTTGCTAAATTTTGAAGCAGGAAAAAGTGGAGTATAAAGGTATACATCGTACTCTAGATAGACGAAAAAGCGGTTCAAAATGTTATAATTTATTATAACATTTTTAATATATTTAATTTATTTTTTCATATTATTTATTATTTAAGTTAAAAAAATTTAAACGATAAAGGAGCCGAAGAAAAATTATAATTTATTATAACATTTTTTAATATATTTAATTTATTTTTTCAAATGATCTATTTATTAACTTATTAAATTTTGAACGAGGAAAAAGTGGAGTATAAGCCTACGTTGCATTCTAGAAAGAGTAAAGAGTGGTAGATTATGGCACGTATTGAAAGATATTTATTGATATTTATGAATGTTGCGTGTATGATTATGGCTAAATATCCACCACCATTAATGTGATAAGAAGGCTAGTTTGATGGGGCCAATTGGAGCTTGAGTGTGTTGTAGTATGGTGTAGCTGCCCTTTATAATGGCCTTTCCCAACCATTACATGTATATGTGTGATTAGTTGTTTCTAGTTATGGGTGGAGTATGATATAAATACATTAATGGAGTTCGTTAAGAGGTATAAATAATAATTAGTGGTGAAGTAGTTATGTCATCAATGGAATTTTAAAACAAAGGCACTTCTTAGAATCAATCAGCCACGTTCAGCCATGATAATGTGAATTTGATTTAAGTTTATAGAATAAGATGTTTTTTTTTAATGGTATTATGGATGTTTTTTTTTTTTTTTTTTTTTTAAATGATATTGTGGATAGACAAATTATTTACATTATAAGGATTTTAAAGGTCATGTTAAAGAGATTGGACCACATTTAAAATTGAACCCTACGGAGAGATAAGGAAGACCTACATCACATTATATATATATATATATATATATATATATATATAGATATATTACGATTACTAGCCATTCGATCAAGAACATATACTGTACCTAAATATAGTCGAAGAGAGATATTATTAGAGTCTCATGGTAGTGGCTTAGTGTTAGATCCAAATACCAGGATTGGGCTCATTGAATCACCAACAGGTCTTGGTGTCGTTGGCGAGAGGCCCAAGTGTTGCTCAATGCAAGCTAATCTCTAGGTCATCTTGTCAAGTCTACAAACATTATGCCTTAAATGACCATGGATATGGTCCAAAGTTTGAAGCAAGTTCCCTCTCACTTCTTGGCCATCCATAATCACTCTTCCCAAGAGGAATTTAACAGTCCAATAAAGATTTATCACCTGCATCTATATCCCCGTCCTAGTTTGTATTTGTACATTATCTGAGGCCCAAGGTGCCTATTCCACTCTCGCTGCAAAATCTGAGATGGTTTCCTGCTACGTAGTTGCTTCCTACTCGACTTGGTTCATTTCCTTCTGCACATGTTGGGGAATTTGATCCCAATACCTATTTGAAGCTTCTTCAACTCCGTCCTAGAGGTTAAGGTTGCCACTTTGGCCTCTTAACACATAGGACGTAGAACCCCTTCATGCACATCCCCTTTCTCATGGCATGTATGACTTTTTTTCGTGCATAAACACTAAAAAAAGGGACCGATCTTGCCCAAGCCAAATTGTAGAGTCTACCCAATCAAGGATGGTAGATTTACAACCCACCACTTCAATTTTCCTTGTGCCTTGAGAGATGAATAAATATGGCCACGTTATACTCCTTCCATGGAGCATGACTCGGGTCTGAAACTGAGGTCGAACACCACTACCACTGCCACTACACTAGCAGAGAAATGGGGGTTGGATCCAACTTCATCTAGACCCGACTTGTATAAATATGGATCCAACCCCATAACAAGACAACAAATATTAGAAATATATATCAAAACAACAAAAAAATATATCCTCTATTTTTTTTTGCTAATATTACAACTAACAGGGATGTGAGTTCGATACTGGAACTAAAAATAAATAGTGTTGCCTTAATTTGTCAATAGAAGCCAACTGTCAAGGTACCAATTATCTGGAAGAGGTGATTTTAGAAGATGTTGTGATCATCGGAACTCCCACCTCTTCTGGTTCACAAAATTTACCTCGCTTGCCCAACAACTGTGTCAAGAAGGCTTTAGAATATTTCTAGTCACCCCCCCCAGGAAGCTCGATAAATATGCTTGGTATCAACCACCCTCACTAATTTCTGGCAACATATGCCAGGATGGACCTCTCTTCTCTCCGCCATCTATGTAATTCCTCTCCTCCAATTGTGCTCCTTCGCTCTTATTCCTTGTGCTTGCATTTGACACTATTTCTTATCTTTCAACACCAAGACTTCAATCGATTTAATGAGTTGCATTTGTTATGGATCCAAATCCTCCTTCATGTCACACCTGTGCCCCATTGTTCCATGGTCCTTCATAGGAATATGGCCATCTCATTCCACTATTTGGCAACCATTCCTCTACGTATTTTTTTTTCACCTTAACTTTGTTGTCCTGCTCCAACCAGTAATTAATACTTTTTTTTTATCATTCACCCTCGTACCATTGAATAACATTTGCAAGGCTCAATCTCCCAACAATAATCCCCCATCATCGTCTCAATTACATACCACATTGAAGTATGTAATAGGTACATGCCCAACAACACCTACATGGTTATCCTCCACCATTTGTAGGAATTGTGTTGGTTAGGGGGGGTGGTGGTAACTTTCCCTCCCCCCCAATCCGTCACCCCATCTAGGGGAAGAAGGTACTCTTGAACAAGTTCCCAACAAGCTCTTTTAGTAGAGGACATCGACCAATGAATCCCAATGTGTTGCTAGAGATGAGGTAGTTTCCAAGAAACCAAGTTTGGCTAGCATGTCTGCCACTTTGTTGCCTATTCATTTGATATGGACCAAGATTAAACCTTGGGTGTTAGAGATTAGAGTTTTAACATGTTCTATCACATATTCTAACCACCAACTTTGAAAGACCTTGTATAACGGAGAGCCCACTTGCAGCTTACAAATCATGTTAATAATTAGTTGGGAGTCCCCTTCTACATAGAGATTCTGAAATCCATGTTGTTGGGAAAGTTCTAGACCATTCCTTAGCCTGGAGAGGTCTATTGCATTATTAGTATTAAGGACTATTGTACCAAAGAATATGAATAGATGTTTTCCATTATGGTCCCTTAGAATGCCTCCAAAACCTGTCGAGCCATGATTTCCTTTGGTTGCCCCATCGAAATTTAGTTTAAAAAAAGGGGGTGGGGGAGGAGATGATACCAAAGGGCTAGGGACAACCCCAGGAGAAGGGAGAGATGTGAGTAGGCCTTCGGGTATAGAGAGGAACCATTTTTTCATTACATATATTTTTGCTTCATCTACCTGCTAGTCTTGGGTTGACCATCTCAAGGCTTTGATCGTTTCTTTCACATTCTGGACGAAGTTGTTCCATATTGTATCCAGTGAAAATGTTCCTCCTTTAAATATCCTTTTGTTCCTTTCTTTACAAATGATCCATAGGAGAAAGCTAGGGGAGATCCTCCATATACTATTTAGAATGGGGTTACCAAATGCAACAAGTCTCCAGTTCTTGATAGTATTCTAGGCACTCTACTAGATCCAATCATATTTTAAGAGGGATTCCTCTAGTTTCCTCCATAGGCCTTTTGAGTATGAACATGGGCTTAGAAGGTGTTCCAAGGTCTCGTTGCTATGCAAATAGAGGGGGCACCGAGAGGGTCTCTGGAGGCTTCGATTTTTAATGTTATCCCATGTAAGAGACTTGTTCTAAATCAACAAATAAATGAAGATTGATACTTTGGGCCATATGTTTTGTTTCCAAACTTGTAGCCATACCTCCTCTGCTTGATGTTCCTGATGCCTTGCTTCCAAATGATAGGCCTCTTTTACTGAGAAGGTGCCTTTTGTTGGAAGATGTAACTAGTTTTGGACTTCATAATTGTCATTGGACTCATGTCATTATGTATATCTTATGTAACAAACAAAATAAGTAAGAAAATTATTATTTTCAAGCATGTGTTTCAGGCTCCATTTGATTGTTCATTTAGGTCAAGTATACATTTTTATGCTTCTAGGATTTTTTAAGTCAAAATAAAATTTTTCATAAGTCAATAAAGTCATTATCATATGTATAAGACCCTTTTGGGCAAGTTGTAACATGTAAAAGATATTATTTTTGTGTTTAGAAAGTCATTTGTAACCTCCAAGACCAAGTTGGCCTTGCCAGAGAAATTCGACCTAAAAGAGGCCTATTCGATCTCATGAGAAGCATATATATATAGAAGGAACTTTGAACTCATTTAAACACACAATAATCAAGTTTGATCTACAACAAGAAGTAAGAAGAAGAAGAGCGAAGGTCAAGGAAAAAATAAGAATATCAGGAAGAAATAAAAAATTTGACTTTTGTAGAATATATGGTTTCTACAATCTGCTAGGGGCCTAAGTTGTAGGTTTGAATTCCAGACCAACGGTAGAGGGCCGAAACTATGATTTGGAGCAAATTAGAGGAGGTCTGACCTTTGTTGACTTGATTAATATTTGAATTTTTTGTAAGATATTTTTGAGGGCTGACTCGGTGCTTAGAGCATGTCTTGGTCTTGAGGTTTGGGTCTTGGATTTATCATTTTAATTGATTCTATAAGGAAAGAAGAAATTTCTTTTTTGGTTTTCCCCTTGGAGGGGTTTTTCCCTAGGTTGGAGCCTACATCTTGTGTTCATTTTTTTTTTAATCCTCATTGTTTATGGATTGGTAATTGTTTGATGATAAGAACAAAATAAGTAAGAAAATAAAAAATCCATAATTAGAAAAAGAAGAAGAACACGTTAATATAACATCATAATCAAGTATCAAGTTAAAAAAAATCACCTGAAGTGTTGCCCTATTGATTGCTCAACATGGTATCAGAGCTAAGGTGAAGGAAGAGGTAACTTGAAGATCACTCTTGAAGACATAAGAGAATGACATTCATTCTAGTCACCTTGGAAGGATATAAGAAAGGACACAAACAAGGATACAAGGAATAACATAAGGAAGGATATAAGGAAAGGCTCAAGGAAAGAAGGCTCCTCAATCACCGTGAAGGAAGGCTACTAGATTTTAAGACTCTTGGAAAAGGACATTTTGAAGGCTCTTGATTTATATAAAGCATCTTGGGAAAAGAAGATCTCTCTCTCTACATTAGAATATCTCTTTTGGAATATCTCTCTCTATTTTGGAAGAAAGAATCTTGGGAAGGGACATCCATATCTCTTTGTCTTGGAACATCTCCTTGTGGATATTATAATACATCTTTGAAAATGTAACAAGCATCTTGGGATCATCATTCAAGAAAAATTGAAAAAGTTTCAAAGCACCTTATAAGTATAATTAATGCAAGCTTGAAAGGATACTATTGAAGAACTCTTGAAGACATCAAGGAGATCTCATCTTCAAGTAAGTCTATCTCGTTACAAGTAAGTATTATATTTCCCTACATGTCTCAAGCTACAAATCAAATTCATTCATTCTGTAAGGAAAGCAAAAAGCTTGATGGAACATCAAACTTCCAAGCATGGAAGAAGATGATACACTTGATACTCATAGAAAATGATGTCATGTACTACATTCAAGGAAAAGTTGCAAAACCAGAAAAAAGCAAAACCCAAGAATGGACCAAGTAATTTAAGGAATAAAAAAGGGCTCAAAGGATCCTTATTGAATCTATCAATGATCATCATGTTCCATTGTTGCAAAAATGAGAAAATCAAAAGACATATATGATAAGTTGACAAAATTATATGCAGATAGCACTTCAGGACAAAAGATATCTTTGAGGAGTTGATTGTACAAGATAATAATATCATTTGATGAAGACATATCTCCATGTATTTTAAATATATCTCAATTAAATTATCAACTTATATCACTTGGTGAGGTTGTTTTAGATACATAATTAACAACTTGCATACTACCCCATAAATGGAGCAATTTTGTAACTAGAATTTACTCAAGGAAGGACACTTCAGGCTTCGATGAACCATGGTACCAATTCATTCTAGAAGAGATTAGATTGAAGGAAAAGAATGATACAGAACCTAATGGAAATTCTCAAGCCTTTGCTACTAAATTAAAGAAGAAGAAGAAATGGACATTTGGAAAGTTGGAACCTCGTCAAAAGGGAAGATTTGATATGTCCAAAGACCTCGTCAAAAGGGAAGATTAGATATGTCCAAAGTACAATGCTTTGAATGAAATGAATATGGACATTTCAAAAGAGATTGTACTAAGAATCCTCAAAATAAGATGAACAATAAAAGAAAGGAAGGGTATGGTGTTCACATGGCATAATATAATAATGAACCTGAGAAGAAGCCCAAGGTTGAAAATCCAAAGGATCTTTATTATTGAGAAACTTCATCTCTTTCAAGTTGTACAATTTGTTTTCTTAGTAGATGGTCGTTAACGTAGAACATGTAGATGCATTGATAAACGAAGTCTTGATTATAGAATCATAAAAAACATACATATTTGGAAGAATTCAAGTGCACATAGAGTAGTTACATTGGAAGCAATAATTTAGCAAATAAAATGGTACAAGAAGTTGGACCTATTCATGCAACAACAATTTGACATCATGTCATGGAAAGAAAGGATCACAAATATCCTCTACAAGAACAAAATTGTGAGGAGATTCTTCAATATGTATAAGAAGAATCATTAAGACATGGAAAGAGTACACTATACTCAAGGATTATGGAAGTAAGCTTCCTAGAAGTTTGCAAGGAACTATTGCAGCATGAAGGAAATCCTACCTTCAAGATGATCCAGGTGGAATAATCAGGTACAAGTACAGGTGGCCTGAGTAAAAGGCTCAAAAATCAAAGTGTTCGGATTTTTCTCGAACCAAGTTCAAGTTGTAGATCTCGTAATTCTGAATCCAACGGCGCAGACGACACTCAATTCCGAGTCCGTATGAAGAAGTTATAAGCGGTCAAAGTTCCAGGTTGACTTGGTGACTGGACAACCTTAAGGAAGGCACAAATTAGACTTTTTCCGGCCACCGGATTCCGGCAAGCTTAGGCCAGATTCCGGGCAAATTTGTGGCCTGTTTAAATTGCCTCCTTCGGTCCAAAACCGAATTTTTAAAAAAGGCGTAATTTGTCTTATTTAAAACAAAAATTTATTTTAAAAAAAAGGGGGTGGGGGCCGTGACCCCCGCCACCCCCGTCAGCATATGTGGCACCATATATAAATGGGCCGGCGGGAATCGAACCCGCCCGGCCACGTGGGCCGGCCCACTCCACGGGCGGCCCAACTTAAAACAACCAACATATCAATACAAACAACGACCAACACTATTATTTAATGTTTGAACCGTGGGATGTTGAGCGGGCCGCCCAATGCGGGCTCGGTCCCCACAACGTACCACTTGGTACTAAAATTAAATATGTGGGGTTTTAAAAAAATGCCACCGTTATGCATAAAAAGAATTCATGTGCGGATTTTGTGTAGGAGGCGGGATTTGACCACCCGACCTCCATCAACCAATTTCCTTTTCTTTACCATTCGACCAACCGAATTTTGTTGGTAATTCCGCCAGCAGTTGTTATATAAACCCAGATTTTTACAGTGCGCCCAAGCCATGGAGGAGCGGGAGAGCGCGCATGGAATTTGAGTTTAATATTTTTTTTAATTGCAGACCAGTGCGCTCAGGGAATGGAGCAGCGCGCACGGAATTCAAGATTTATTATTTTTTAATTGCAGGTGCAGTGGAACCATGAGCCAGAAAAGAGGCATGCGGAACCTCGATTGAGCTCAATTTTCAGGAGGGCGAAATTTTGACTTTGTCCAAATGGAACAAATTTTATGTCGTTTCAGCACTACTCAGCGCCACGAGTCTGATGGCGTACTCAGTTTCTGCATCTGAGTTTTTGATTTTCCAGCCACTTTTGGAAGTGGACTATGCCGGTGTTAGATTTTTCCATGTGAGCAATCATTTTCCACTTTCTCGATGCCACAAGATTGATGGTGTTTTCAGATTCTGCCGCAGAGCTGCTCGGCCTTCAGCAAATGGCAGCATGAGGTATATGATGTGTATTCCATGTACTTCTTCATTTATTTCTCGTTGAGATGCATTATGTCTTGCAGATCCCGGTTGATACATGAGTCGTGGGATCTTGCTTTGTGTTGTTATTGATGTACTTTCAGCTATGGATTTGTGTCATGTATGAGCCCCTTTTATGCCACATTGGCGGGATGCTCTTATTTGCTATGTGTATTTTTGAGATCCCTTGTTTGCCAGGGTTGGCGGGATACTCTTATTTGCTACATGTCAGCTATGGTCATACTGATAGGAGTCTTTCTTTATGTATGAGAGTTCTGCAGTAGAACATCTCTTAAAGAAGTCAAGCCACTCCTGCGTGAGGGAAATTTTTCCTTGTATGTCATAGGGAAACATATCCATGTACATCTTCTTCTCACAACACATAATGCAGCGGCCTACACCATCTTGACACCGAGGCCCGGAGATGTAGTCCCTCCTGGACGAACTCCGTCATCAAATGATGTGTTCTTATGATTGCTGATCTTGTTCATTTATGTTCCTCTTATTTACAGCTACAATCATTCATTTCAGTTCTTTAATGTCTTTAATTAAATGCAATTCTATTTATCAGCCGAATTAAAAGGTCTTGGTTAAGGGGTATCAAGATTTTACCCTGGATCAAGTGGTATCGGAGCAGGTATTCTTGCTAATTGGATTGCAGAGCGTGAACATTGAACGTTTGCTGAGTTGAGCCATGGAAAGTGTCAAGGACATGTATGAAACCATGCGCAGGGTGTCCGAGAAAGCGGACATATTGTATGAGGCGTACGAAAAACAAGCAGTAGAGAACGAAGAATTGAAGACCCTCCTACACAAAGAGAAGGAGGATAAACAACAGTTGCAGCTTCAGTTGCGAACCACAACAGAAGCGTTGGAAGATTGGAAGCACAACAATGAAATTCTGCAAGTAGATCATGATGCCTTGAAGGCATTCCTACATGAAAAGAAGGAGGAGAAGCAGCAGTTGCAACTTCAGTTGCAAGCCACGACAGAGGCGTGGGAAGATTTGAAATGCAACAACGAAACTCTTCAGAGAGATCATGATGCCTTAAAAGCATTCCTACAGAAAGAGAAGGAGGATATGCAGCAGATGCAACTTCAACTACAAGCCATGTCAGAGGCAGTGACAGAAGTGAAGCGCGACGAAGGCTTACAACAGCTTTCTTCATCTGTTTCGCAATCAACACCTAAGGTAAATAGTGTTGATTTTTCTTCAGTTTCTTCAATTGATGTCATTTCAGTTGGAAGTGTGGAGATACCCCTCACAGGTATCGGCGTGAGGCTCCTCAATAAAATGGGGTACAGAGGAGGAGGACTTGGCATTCGTGGCCAAGGCATCACCGAACCATTGGAGGTTGTGCAACGACCTCGTTATGCAGGTTTGGGGTACATTGATGAAGGATGTTCGAAGGGCATCAAAGGCAAACAGATACTGATGAACTCTCCAGGGAAGAGGAATGATAGGGACACTTCGCCATCGTTCCACGGTAGTGCTCGTTGCAGTGAAGGAACCGAGGCGAGCTCCCATCATCATGATGGCACCAGAGACCACCCCAGAAGGTATACTAAGTCTCATTATTCCAGAGTGCATTTTAATTACAAGAATGTTGATAACCACGGTCATAAAATATGGCATCGTAAAACTTGTTTATTTTGTGGTTTAAATAACCATGTGATTTCTAAGTGCTGGAAGAGGATGGCAGCACAAAGGAGGAAGAGGCACGAAAAGCCTTCTCCCCAACAGGAAAAGAAATCAGTTAAGCAGGTTTGGAGGAAAAAGAAATTTTGCACCCATTGCGACCGAAGTGGCCACCAAAGAGCCACATGCTGGAAACTTCATCCAGAGCAGCGCCATAAAGCCAAAGAGCCCGTGCATACACCAGTTGAAAGAGCTGATCGACAAGCAAGTTCGCCACAGGGAAATGATCCACTCGTTTTAATAAATGAGCAGTGGTTCTTCTAGATTGTTTTTTTTCTAGAGATGTTAAGCTTGTCATGGCCATGTTGTAAGTCATTTGTCGCATTTTATTATGAAAGTGATGATGTGTTTCCATCACTCGTTTAAGCGACCATGATATTGTTTTTGGCCTTGTTGTATAAGTCGTATGTTGGATCCTTTTCATGTAAAAAGTGATGATGTGTTGCCATCACTTTGAGATGTGATGATTATGTTTTGGTCATGTTGTATGAGTCGTCTGATGCATTTCTTTCATGTAAAAGTGATGAGGAGTTTTTCCATCACTTCGAAATGTGACGTTGAGGTCTGGTCTTGTAATTTTGTTGAGGTATGGTTTCCATTTTGCTGTAAGCTTGACCACCGAGTACATGTTATAAACTCGTGGAAAGTATGGAAACATCTGGGTCATTATTGGTCACATTGAGAATGTAATGTTCGTTGCAGCTTTAGGCAGGTGTTGGCATTCCGATTCCGAAAGACAGAAGTGAAGGAGTCTTCAAGGGATGTGCCTTTTCAGACATTTGCATTTCAGCAGTTGCAGGTGTTGGCTTTGCATCTCGATTTCGAAGTACGTGAGGTGAAGGAGTCTTCATGGGATGTGCCTTTTCAGAAATTTGCATTTCAGCAGTTGCAGGTGTTGGCTTTGCATCTCGATTCCGAAGTACGTGAGGTGAAGGAGTCTTCATGGGATGTGCCTTTTCAGACATTTTCATTTCAGCAGTTGGAGGTGTTGGCTTTGCATCGTGATTCCGAAGTACGTGAGGTGAAGGAGTCTTCATGGGATGTGCCTTTTCAGACATTTGCATTTCTGCATTTGCAGGTGTTGGCTTTGCATCGTGATTCCGAAGTACGCCATGTGAAGGAGTCATTTGGGGATGCGCCTTTTAACAACATTTGCAGACAGTTGATGATAGGTAAAGCTTAATGCTTTTGGAGGACCAAAAGCTCCTCAGTGGGGAGGATTGATCCAGGTGGAATAATCAGGTTCAAGTACAGGTGGCCTGAGTAAAAGGCTCAAAAATCAAAGTGTTCGGATTGTTCTCGAACCAAGTTCAAATTGTAGATCTCGTAATTCTAAATCCAACGGCGCAGACGGCACTCAATTCCGAGTCCGTATGAAGAAGTTATAAGCGGTCAAAGTTCCAGGTTGACTTGGTGACTGGACAACCTTAAGGAAGGCACAAATTAGACTTTTTCCGGCCACCGGATTCCGGCAAGCTCAGGCCAGATTTCGAGCAAATTTGTGGCCTGTTTAAATTGCCTCCTTCGGTCCAAAACCGAATTTTTAAAAAAAGCGTAATTTGTTTTATTTAAAACAAAAATTTATTTAAAAAAAAAAGGGGGTGGGGACCGTGACCCCCGCCACCCCCCTCGGCATATGTGGCACCATATATAAATGGGCCGGCGGGAATCGAACCCGCCCGGCCACGTGGGCCGGCCCACTCCACAGGCGGCCCAACTTAAAACAACCAACATATCAATACAAACAACGGCCAACACTATTATTTAATGTTTGAACCGTGGGATGTTGAGCAGGCCGCCCAATGCGGGCCCGGTCCCCACAACGTACCACTTGGTACTAAAATTAAATATGTGGGGTTTTAAAAAAATGCCACCGTTATGCATAAAAATAATTCATGTGCGGATTTTGTGTAGGAGGCGGGATTTGACCACCCGACCTCCATCAACCAATTTCCTTTTCTTTACCATTCGACCAACCGAATTTTGTTGGTAATTCCGCCAGCAGTTGTTATATAAACTCAGATTTTTACAGTGCGCCCAAGCCATGGAGGAGCGGGAGAGCGCGCACGGAATTCGAGTTTAATATTTTTTTTAATTGCAGACCAGTGCGCTCAGGGAATGGAGCAGCGCGCACGGAATTCAAGATTTATTATTTTTTAATTGCAGGTGCAGTGGAACCATGAGCCAGAAAAGAGGCAGGCGGAACCTCGATTGAGCTCAATTTCAAGGAGGGCGAAATTTTGACTTTGTCCAAATGGAACAAATTTTATGTCGTTTCAACACTACTCAGCGCCACGAGTCTGATGGCGTACTCAGTTTCTGCATCTGAGTTTTTGATTTTCCAGCCACTTTTGGAAGTGGACTATGCCGGTGTCAGATTTTTCCATGTGAGCAGTCGTTTTCCACTTTATCGACGCCACAAGATTGATGGTGTTTTCAGATTCTGTCGCAAAGCTGCTCGGCCTTCAGCAAATGGCAGCATGAGGTATATGATGTGTATTCCATGTACTTCTTCATTTATTTCTCGTTGAGATGCATTATGTCTTGCAGATCCCGGTTGATACATGAGTCGTGGGATCTTGCTTTGTGTTGTTTTGATGTACTTTCAGCTATGGATTTGTGTCATGTGTGAGCCCCTTTTATGCCACATTGGCGGGATGCTCTTACTTGCTATGTGTATTTTTGAGATCCCTTGTTTGCCAGGATTGGTAGGATACTCTTATTTGCTACATGTCAGCTATGGTCATACTGATAGGAGTCTTTCTTTATGTATGAGAGTTCTGCAGTAGAACATCTCTTAAAGAATTCAAGCCACTCCTGCGTGAGGGCAATTTTTCCTTGTATGTCATAGGGAAACATATCCATGTACATCTTCTTCTCACAACACATAATGCAGCGGCCTACACCATCTTGACACCGAGGCCCGGAGATGTAGTCCCTCCTGGACGAACTCCGTCACCAAATGATGTGTTCTTATGATTGCTGATCTTGTTCATTTATGTTCCTCTTATTTACAGCTACAATCATTCATTTCAGTTCTTTAACATCTTTAATTAAATGCAATTCTATTTATCAGCCAAATTAAAAGGTCTTGGTTAAGGGGTATCAAGATTTTACCCTGGATCACAAGATGAGAAGAATTTTTTTCTAAATGAAGTGGACTATGTGGCTGAAGAAAAAGGTATGCATGTTTTTAGTTCTTCATTATAAAAGTATATTCATGTTTTCAAAATTTTTGTAGGAAGAGTTGGTTTTAAAAATATGCTTGGTAGCATGAGGATGGTATGTTTTGGATAAAGTTTGGTACTCTTCCAGTTTAAGACTTGATAAATGAGAATGAAGATAGAGAACAACATTCAATATGGTCTCTTGAAGTATGAAAGACTGATAACTTTAAAGGAAGCTATAGAAAATATGATGGACATAACATTAAAGCATGTTTGGTTCATTATGTGAAGAAATATTTTTTATGGATGATTGAAATACTAGAAGCATGGAAAATACTCTAGCATGAAGATGGGCCATACTAAAAGATGTTGGCATAAGAAAGAGAAACTAGTAGAGACATGAAAATTTGAAAAAAATTTATCATGACAAGGTAACTATGATATGGATCTAGTATTGATGGTTTGGTTAGGATATGACTTTGTTAATTGGAAATATATGTTGCCGGAATACATATGAAAATTGGGAACTATTTGATTTCAACTCAATTAAAATAACACATGGATTGAAAGGATGATGTTAATAATGGCTTAGAAGAATGCATGACACAAATGTGGCAAAATGCACACCACATTGGCAGGAAAAGTAGCAAGTCTCGAGATAGTGTGATGGTCATGTTTTTATGATGAATAAGATCACTTTCCTGATGTTTATAGGGAGATATGACTAAGATATACATTAATTTTGAGAAGATACTTTTGATGGTAATTGATGATTGAAGGAAAGTGATGGCAAGAACCCTGTCATGAAGATGAATTGAAAAAGGGGTTGGCTCCATGATATCAAGGAAGGTTGAATTTCAAATATGATATAATGATGTGAAAGGAGGAGCCCTTGTAAGCTAGTACCATGATCTCCATAAGAAGAAAAAGTAGTTGTTGAATGAAGACACAAATGAAGATTATGGACTTGATTCCCTAGTTGAGAGGGAGTGAGGATCACTTGCCTAAATAAGAGGAAGTGATATGGGACACTGTATTCTCCATGTGTCATGAACTAGTCTAAGACTAACAACCATAATTATAGTGAAGGGATTGGGAAAGAGAATGGATGATTGGATAAGCATATGAGATTGATGCTCCTTTAGGATTGAGAATCCAAGATAGGAAGTAGTATCATGAACTTACACTCTTTGAGGATTGGTTAGGGTATCCAAAGCAAGAGTGGTCTAAGAGGATATATATTATTTTAGGATTGGGAATCCAAGATAAGAATATTCCAAAAAGGAAATACCTAGTGAACATTCGGATGGGGATGTTCCTTGAGAGGCAGTGTGGCGTCTCACGTAAATCTTCCTAACATTGTGCTCTAATCTAGTGGAGACATAAAACTTGTTAGTCAAGGCCTTGGTATTTTTTTATTTGACAATGTTGGTTATGATGTTGATGCTTAAAGATGTCTTATCCACCTAACTCTTCTAATGATAACTTTTCAGTTTGAGAGTACCCTTGTACCAGTTGTACAATTATGAATACCTCCCTATTTAAGAGGGAGTGTTGGAAATGTAACTAGTTTCGGTCTTCATAATTTTCATTGTACTCATGTCATTATTTATATCTTATGTAATAGGCATAAGAAAAATAAAAATATTATTTTCAAGCATGGGTTTCATGCTCCATTTGATTGGTCAATTAGGGAAAGCATACATTTTTGTGCTTTTAGGATTTGGCAAGTCAAAAGGATATTTGTCATATGTGTTCTAAGTTCCTCTAATTCCATTTAGTTCTCCATTTTTGTCAATTGTTTCCATGAGTCTTACCAAAAAAGTGTTTTTATCTCATTCTTAAATTCCCAAAAGAAATGTTTTTGTATCAACCTCACTCGCTTCTTAGCTAAGTTCACAATTAATGATCCAAGTGAGAATGTATTCATTCTAATTATTTGTTGTGGAGGAACTCATGGGCCATATTTCCTTGTCCATATTTTTTTCCAAAGGTCCACCCCTCCTTGAAGCCATCTCCACCCTATCTTTTCCCCCAACACCGTGGACATGATTCTAGGGTATTGTAAACTGAGCCCTACCTTCATTTTCGGCCAACACATTTTATCCCATGCAACTAATGTCTACCTTTTATCTAACTAGGAGCCCCCCATAAGAAATCTCTCTAAATTCCAGGCACTTTCTGGAGAATAGATACAAGAGCCATCAATGTCAAGCATAAATAGTCTGATAACACTTGTAATACCAATTTAGGAGTACAATATGAACCCCCATGTTTAATTCTTGAAATGTTCAACTTGCTAGTCTCTTTTTTATTTTTGTAACCAATTCTTCCTAGAAATTCTAACGGAGGGAGCTATCTACCAGTGGGGCCCCAAGGTACTTAGTGGGAAGAGTTCTAATTTGAATTGCTATAATTCTAGTGATATGGCTTTGCACATTCATTTATCTATTAAAAAGAAGACTTAGGATTTGGTTATGTTGGGGTCCATACGCGAAGTCAAGAAGAACATGTCTAATATTTTGTTAAAATCCCTTTCTTCTCATACTATTGGTACTCCTAAGTGCATCGTATCATCAAAAAATTGTTGGTGGGTTAGAGGCATGTCTTCCCAAAATAAGCATAAAATGTTCAATCCATTATCTTCATTTGTAGCTCTAGATCTTTGATCCAGGTGGATATTGGTGGCCACCCACCTATTCCACCTAGATCCTCAGTCAGTTTCATATGTTTCCTTGATTATAGCATCATTCACTATTTTTAGTAGTTTTTCGGGTACTTAACTTTCGAAGCTGTTTTGACCCCCTAAACAATGTTTTTTTGAGGTCTGAAATAGCTTTCATAAAATCCTGTAGTACTCGGAGATATGTTTCCAACATGGTATTTCCAAATAGAGATCATACGACCAAGTACGACCTCGAGAAGTTGGTTTCCCAACTAACCCTAATGAGGCCCACAAAATCTTTGCATTCCATCTCCCGGGGTTAGGGTTTTCCCTTGTTGTTAAATAATAAAAAGGCCCTTGAGCCTCATTGTAACACAGTTTAGAGGCATGTATCTAGTTTATTTTCAGAGATAAGCTACCATCACCTGAGCTTGTTTTTTTCCATTCTACTTATAAGAATTTTTTACTTCTTTGATATTAATGAACAAGGGGATTTTTATTATTGAACAACAAGGGAAATACCTAAACGACCAAAACCCTGAACCCAGGAGATGGAACACCAAGAATTTGTGGGTCCCGTTGGGGTTATTTGGGCAGCCAACTTCCCAGGGTTGTAGCTTGGTCATATGATCTCCGTCTGGCGCGTACGATACCTCATTGGAAAGATATCTCCGAGCACTACAATATTTTTTGCATTCCATTTCCTATTTCTATGGGCCTGTTGTGGACCTAAAAAAACACCTTTTAGGGGGTCAAAACAACTCTAGAAGTTCAGGACCCAAAAAAACTACTAAAAATAGTAAATACTACTATATTATAATCAAGGAAACAAAAGAAACTAACTGGGGGTCTAGGTACAATAGGCGGGTTGCCAAAAAATCCACCTAGATCAATCTTTATCTTAAGCCTTCCACTGTTAGGATGAAGAGAAAGGGAGAAAGGGGGTCCCCATGTCGTATGCCTATGGAGGACTAAAAGGGTCTGGATGGTGATCCATTGACTAGCACTAAAAAATATGTAGATGATACCAACTTTGATATGCACTAGGATCAGTTATCGACAAAACCAAAAGCTATTATAATACTATGTAGGAATTTCTAGTTTTTTTTTCATAAGCCTTAGAAAAATCAAGCTTGATCAACATCCCTAGTTTCTTGGTGTCTTTCAACGAATGAATGACTTCATGTGCCACCATGATGCCATCAAGGATTTTCCTCCCTTCTACAAATCATGTTTGTTTTGGGGGGAAGGGGTTTTATACTATTTGAAATCATCTTGGTTATAATCTTGTATACCACATTACATAAATAAATCAGTCTATATTCACTAGGTATCTCCACCTTCTCCTTTTTTTGGACCAATGATAAAACATAGATTCCAGGGAATTAAGAATATTCCTTTCTCTCTGATATTCTTCCACTACTCTCCAAACATCCTCTCCTATTATCAACTATCATGATTCAAAAAATTTAGTTGTGAAATCATAAGGTCTAGGATCCTTGTTAGGGGGCATCGATCTTATGGTCGCCTCTATCTCCTCCATAGTGATTTCAGTTAGTAGTGCCTCAATTTTCTCTGTTGTTACAAGAGTGGGAATGTTCCTTATAGCTTGCATAATGGCTACCTACTATCCACCATGTGCTTCAATAGATTTTTCTAGAAATATTTTACTATTTCTTGTGAAATTCCCTACTGCCTCTCTAGCTTACACCCATAAGATCCCTTGAGAAAGGATGTTTAATTATATTTTCGGTTCTAGAGCATAGATTTATGAAATAAGGAAGTGTTATTTTCCCCCTCCTTTAACCAGTGAGCTCTCAACTTTTCTCACCATAGTATCTCCTATTGCTTCTTATGTTTCTCTTGCTCTCTCAATACACCAATCTTAATATTTACCAATCCCTCCTATATCCCCTTGAAAATGGCTTCCTATTTTATTTCTTCCATTTTGAACTCCAACTTGCTCTTTTCCTCTAGTATGTCACCAAAATCATTCTTTTTCTACCCCTTCATTTTTCCTTTAATGTATTTTATTTTTGTATAAAGGGATAAAATTATTTTTCCTTAGACAATTCCTACTTTATCCCACCATTTCTGAATGCTAATGAGAAATTTTGGGTGTATAAGCCAAAATTTTCAAGTCTAAATGGACGATTGCAGGGCCGAGTTTTTAGATCTATACTTAAGCATATTGCTTAATGGTATGAATGCATCCCATGCTAAAATAGATAATAGATGCCATTGATGAATGTATCCCATACTAAAATATTTTTTGAGATGAAGAACCTATCTAATTTTGAAGCAATTTGATGCTGCTCTATCCTTTTATTATTCCAGGTAAACACTCCATTCATTGTGCCAATCTCCACAAGCCCTAAATCATTTGTGGTTTATTAGAAAAGAGTCACTTATTCCTATAGCCTTTGTGGACCCCATTTCTTCTCATCTAATTACTTTATGAGATTAAATTTACCCCCAATTACCCACGGATTATGGGATATTATCTTTCCCATCCAGGAGATTGATTGAAGAAACACTACTTTATAATGTAGGGAGCTTGGTGCATATACATTTGATATAAAAAGTAGCTCACCTGAGCTCATGAGGTGTACCTAGATTGTTAGTATGCTAAAAGTGGAAAATAAATTGATGAATTGAACCTATTAATCACCTCAGACTATCTCCATTCCACCAGATTGTCCCTATGTATCTATTACCATTGATTGGAATTGTCTTCTCTAGTTCTTGGCGAGATTTTTCAGAGTCACCCATGAAATTTTTGTTTCTTTTATCATCATAATAGTAGGTTTATATTTTTCCCACTTATCTTTTAGGAGCCTTTGTTTACCACGACTATTAAGGCCCCTAATATTTAAGGATATAATTTTCATGGTTGAGGTGGAGTGGGGCCATGGAAAGCCTACGTGATGACTTTGACTCACCCAAAATTTACTAGATCTTCACCTAGCTTGTGTTTTCAGTGCATTTTTCCAACCTCTATGCTTCATCTATTTATGTTATTTTTCTTTGGTGCTTATTATTGGACACTTAGAGCTCTAGACCCAGGCCCTATTTGGCCACTATATATCTATATTTAAGGTACTCTCATCTGACCATGGAAAATTGAGATTCAAGGAGGGTAAACAGATAATTAACTTTCCATTCCTCTACTAATTTTGGTATATTAATCAATTCCATGTCTATTTCCATCTCCTTGGAATCCACTTGGTTCATTCGTTATCCATTGGCACTGCTGGAATTTATATCGATAAATATATCAAACGATCTATGAAACTCATAATAGGTTGATCAAAGGGCACCATGTCTGCATTATAGTTGTGGATTGAGTGACTAGTTGGCATGGGTCCTCAGATCCCTTTGCATGCACACTATTGTGAGGGTTTTTTTAAAGTCCCGCCTTATCTCCCATCTCCACCTCTTTGGATTTCCATGGACCTCTACTACCATCAATGGATAGATTTGTTAGTGGATTGAATTGATTTGTTGTGCCTTCCTTGCATTCCCCCTTGCTCTATCATGGGGGTTATGGATTTTTACCCTTTTGACCTCAATCTACCACTTTGAATCCATCCTCGGATTGTGCCGGTGTTGATTCCATGGTTTAAAATTGATTAACGATTGGGAAATATTGGTACAAGTTCCCATATTCATGGCATATCCTACACCATAATGAGATATGCTCATAATATAGTGTTTTCGTCCACAAATCATCTTGAAAGTAAATATTTATTGATTTCAGCAAGGGCTCAGAAATATTAAAATATACATAAATGTGAGAATAGGACACATATATACCTTGCTTAGTTTCCTTTAATGCTTTAACATATTTTCCAAGGGCATTATCGACTCCCACCATAATCTCCTCCTAGAATTCTTGCGGTAATTAATACATGTGGATCCATACTGGTGCGGTTTTGAAGTATTATTTTTCAGGATTGAACCTTTATGTCCACCAATAGAGGTATATCCTAGCAAAGTTGAAGAAATATTGGTCATTTTCAAACACTTTGTATCGATATTCAAGATTAGAAAAAATAGCCATAAAGAATCATATGAAACCAAGCTTGATCCAGATTGGATCATTATATATTTTTTCATCCATCTCAAGGCTTTCAGAGTGGAAAAAGTGGAGGAATCATCTATCAAGACCATTTTTACCGGTGGGACCCAGTTTGGTAAATTAGGGTCTGAAACCTTCTAGGAGTGTTTTGAGGCCTCAAATGACGTTTTTTTGGGGTAAAACTTTGTCACTATAATGTAGTACCTTTTTTTCTATTCTACACACAAATACCTTTCCAACGGTGTGAGAATCACATCAATCAGAGTCTATATGCAGAAGTTATGCAACTCAGAAGTTGACTTTCTTATTTTCACCATAATAATTCGAGAGGATGCCACGTCAGCCCCCATTATTCATGAAAATGAGGATATACATGTGATTGTGATGTAGAAGAATTCATATGAGTCTATATTTTAACTCTGGTTAAGAGTAGAGGTAGTCAAACCTAAACACTAGTAGCCTATCAGGTTGTGTTATAATTGAGCCACTAGGAGGAAAAGGGGTTCCATTCATTCGAGTGCATTTTCTCCATATTTGAGAAAAAATAACTAGGAGGGATATGAGGTAGAGAACACAGAGAGGATTCGTGTACTTTAGTAGCCCACATGACACAAACCATACTTCTTTGTACCCACAACCATATTTCCAATAAGAGAAAGAGAGTGAAGTGACCTCACCTTCTAGCTGGGATTTTCTCCCGAGAGGGTTTCCTAGGTCATATCACGTGTCAAATGTGGGTGGGAGATTTTATTTCATTGTTCTCTATTTTATGCATAATTTTAAATTCACATGAATGCACTATGAACAATAAACCTACAAATATAGAAATCCAATAAAATTGTAATAGTGTAGAATTTTAGATTTTAATTATAATTTTATCAAATATGTTGTGAAGAACTATCCAGTGGAATATCCATGAAAGTTTACTGATAATATTGGTATTAGAGTAGATTTATTTGGGTGTATTGTGGATATTTGAATCGGATCTAGATCGGATTGGCCACAAGTCATACAACCATAATCATGGCCGACGAATATATGAATAACCATCATGATCATACAGAGGATAGGTTTTTGCAGTTGGAACAAAAAGTCACTGATAGAAATCATAATGTAAATCTCCTCAAGACAACCCTAAACAATAACCTTGAGAGATTTGGAGAAGATGGGGGTTCAAATGTAAACGAAAAATCGGAAGGGGGATCAAGATACCAAGAAGAACCATAGAACCAACCAAATAAAGAACCTAGAAAAGGTCAACCTAGTTTGAGTGTTGTGAATCAATTATATCCCCTGTTTAAAATGGAATCAAAGGTTGATATCAAGTTTTACCATGACGAGATATATGATCTGAATCTAAATCACTTGTTGGAGCAACTGGAAGTGTATTTCAGTGTCCAAGAAATTGAGGAAGAATAAAATATTTCATTTACGTGGTTAAAATTAGAGGGCCATGCCTTAACTTGGTGAGAAATCAACGCAGAGACACTTAGATTGGAGGGAGAGCCTCTAATGACTAAGTGGGATGAATTCAAAGCCTTCATTAAGTTGCATTTTTACCCTATTAGGTATGTAGAGGAATAGTGGAATTGGTGGCACTACTTCAAGCAAAAGTCAAGGTAAAGTGTTCAGGAGTATACCATAGAGTTCAAAAATATGGCCATAATGTTGGGTATCTCCCCAAAGAACCCATATGTAATCCTCAAGTATTTTTGGGGTCTACACTTTCATCTACGAGGGAAAGTGACAATGTTCAAGCACAAATCGGTGGACGAGGCTTGTGTATAAGCACATAGGTTTGACGAAAGTGTAATCAAGTGGACCAAAGGAGAAGGAAAAACATCATTCTTCTAATGAGGGGAAGATTGAAAAATGGGGGAAAATATAAAAATACAAAAACCACAACACACTAGTGCAAAGAGCCTAAAAACCACTGCAACATTGACAACCATACATAGGAGAAGTGCTAGAATTTGCATCCAATATTAACCCAAACAATAAAAATAAAGACAGTAAGAAGAATAATCTCATGGCCACTAATTCAAGCAACCAAGTTGAAAGAAACTCGGATGTGGGTGAGAATATATTTTGTACATCAGTGTAGAAGTAGGTGAATTTGAGTAGCCTTCAAAAATAGGAAGAAAAGGAAATGACCAAACTTTTCCATATAAAGATATAGGTTAAGAAGACCAAGATTGATGCTCTTTTGGACTTAGTATCATATGGGAATCTCATTACAGCAGAGCTAGTTAAGAAATTGGGATTGAAATTTTGTGATCTTCCAAGTCCATATCCAAGTTTAGGATGGGTAAATAAGGATGCAGAGATGAAGGTAACAAAAAAATGAAAAATTATGCTTTCTTTCATCGTTGATTATATTGATGTAGTAGAACTAGATGTGGTTCCCCTTGATGTATGTGGAGTCATGTTTAGGATTCCCTACATTTATATGAAAGATGCAATATTAATGCGGAGATACAACCTGTATCGGCTCGTCAAGGATGGAAAATCATTCACCATCAATGTACACAAGGGAAAGTAAAAAATTTCACTAGTAAGTTCCAACCAAGCCAAGAACTTGATCAGTTCCAACAAGAAGTATGTTTTAGTTTTTTTAAGAGAAAATATGTTTGTAGAAGAGTCAGTTAGAGGCAAGGCATCCATGGAGGGGTGTACTTCGAAAAAAAACAACAAATTTAAGAGTTTTTTATAGGCATAGATGGATGTGTTCCGAGTGCGTAAAGGGTTACCACCTAAGAGGGAAGTGGAGCACAATATCTATATATTTCCATACTCCCCATTTCCAAACATTGGATTGTATAGGTAGTATGTTATAGAATCAATTGATGTGAATAAACAATTGCAACAACTACTGGAATAAGGTGTCATTCTACCAAGTACATCACCATGTGGGTCACCCATCATCATTGTGCCAAAGAAGAATGAGACTTGGAGGATGTGTATCGATTACAAGGTGTTGAACAAAATAATGCTCAATAAAAGGTACCCTCTGCCTAGGATAGATGATCTCTTGGATCAATTGTAACAAGAATAATACTTCACCAAGTTGGACTTAAAGTCTGGATATCACTAGGTTTGAGTCAAAGAAGAAGATCCCTAGAAGACCGCCTTCAAAACTAGGCAAGGTTTGTATGAGTGGTTAGCATTCCATTTGGCCTATGTAATGCACCAACTACATTTATGATAATAATGAATAATGTACTATGCCATTTTATAGATTCATTTGTTATTGACTATTTGGATTATATATTGGTATACCTTGCTAATTAGGAGGAGTGCATCTCACATTTGGAACATATGTTGGATACATTAAAGAAGCTAGCTGCTAGAAAATGTTAAGAAGTGAGTTTTCACAATAGTCTTTGGTGTATCTATGGTATGTGATAGGTGGAGGAGAGCTAAAGATAAATATTTCCAAGATGGAGGCCATCATGAAATGACCAGTTCCTACAAATGTTTTTGAGGTCAGGAGTTTCATTAAGGTAGCACAATACCTGAGGAAATTCATACCATCAGTTGTTGAAAAATTAAGGAGGATACCAAGGAAGTGTTTCCTATATTGATCTTTGGTCTCTAGGTATAGGAAGACACTTTAATAATTTTTTTGGAGGACTTGAGGTGTTATAATTAAGTCATGAGGGGAAAATGTACTTTTAATGTACTACATACCTTGTACTTTATTATTAAATTGACTTGTGTTATAAAACCACTTTATGAGGAAAAAGTACATGCGACACTTTTTAAAATTAAAGCGACTTTATATTTTAAAGTTTAGTTTATGAGAGAAAGAGTGACCAAGGAGAAAATACATTATAAAGTACTAGGAATCCACATAAATATCAGGCTAGTGTATGATGGGTCCAAATATTGGGAAGTAATCTTAGCCCTCCATTCTAACATCTCAAGATTAAATCATAACCATCCATTCCTAGGGTTTTCCCTAAGCAAACAAAAGGAGAAAAAATACTACCGTTTTCACATTATTCTCATGAGTACGTTGAGAAGAGGATAACATCTTTAGAAACGAGGATAATCTTTGAATATCTACAGCGAAGCAAGAAGAAATCACCTCCAACAATTCGATTTCCTCCTAGAGACGAGTTACATACTTTATAGGAGCTTGAATATCAAGGAAAAGAGAATATGTTTTGGATGCTATACAGGTCTGGGATAATTCTAGGGTGCTTTCCAGTGTTAAGGAGGTCATGAATCTACCCAAAAATAGTCACAGTCCTCTCTCGAATTTTTCGAGAATGTTATCATAAATTTCTGGGAGCAGTCTGAGGGTGTTAAGGGTATGTTGCTTCAGTGACACAAACCTAGAATTCAAGTAGAAGAGTGCAGATGATAAAAGGAGCCTGAATTCTTGTGATGTATCTAGAAAAGAGACTTGATTCCCTCTGCGTGAGTAATTATCAAGAGACTGTATTCTTAGCTGGAAGGAGAATGACTGTGTGAAAATATCAGTCTTAGCTTCAGTGTAAAAGAAGGATCTCTAATAAAGATATTCAAAGGGAAGAGATAATTACTCTCTTTTTGTTAATTTTGTTGTAAATAATTTCCCTCAGAAGAAAATAAGTCTCCTCCTTAGAAGACTAGTTTTCCCCAAGAGGTTGTGGGGTTTTTCGAGGGTCAAATTGACCAAAAATCACTATGTCTAATATTGTATGTGCTTGCACTTTATCTAGAGTGTTATTTTTTCAAAAGGATATGGTAGAGTAGCTATAATGTTTTATGTAAATGAAATTATTAGTCTTGTATATCATGATGAGTTTCAACATTAAACCATGCAAAACATAAAACTAGGTTGGGATGCAATTTAAACACAAATTTATACATGGTATCAGAGCTAAAGAGGGGTCATACTAGAGATACTTGTCGCAAGAAATAAAAATAACAAAAGGTAAAACTTTTTCTAACAATGAACAAAACTTATAAAAATTTTCTAGATTCCCAAAGACTTCAACAACTAAGAGGGAGGAAAGTTCTAGCTCACAGATTTGTTCCATTTTGTTGGTTGCGAAGGTCATGACAACACTGTTGAGGCTAGAGGACATATTGGTAGGGGCTGATAATTTTGGCCCTTGAAAGGAGAGAATGATGCTTTTACTGGAGGAAGTTGAAGTGTGGGAAATTGTAGAGACTCCTACGCAACCACCTATTGACGCAACTCAATTAGTGGAATTCAACAAGAAGAATGTGAAGGCTAAGAGGATCCTTCTAGATTCCATCAAGGACCATTTATTTCCTCATGTGTTTGACATGATATTTTCCTACCATACGTGGGAGTCATTGGTCTCATTTCACCAAAGTTCTAATGAGAACGGGAAGATGGTGTTGAGGCTGATGACCAAGACCAATAATGTGACCTCTTACCTGACCAAGATATCACAGGTGAAGGATGATTTGGCTATCATGGGGGAGGATATTTTAGAGAACTATTTAGTCAGGATTTCCTTGGATGGGTTCTCCAATAAATGGGATAGATTCATACATGAAATTACGGTCAGAGAGAACCTTCTATATTAGAGGAGGATGTGGGACAAATTCATCCAGAAGGAGATCAAGAGGAGTGTTATGGTGGGCAAGAAGAATGGTGTGGGAAGTAAGGAGAATGTCACCCTTGCAACGTAGGGAAATAAGAAGGCCAAGATGGGCTCTTCTACTGGAGAAAATCAGGAGAAAGAGAAGTAGAAGGTTAAGGATAAGGAAATGAGAAAAGTGAAATTATTTGCTTGTGGGAGGATGAGTCACTATGTTGATTAGTGTCACAATAAGAAGAATAAGAACTAGGGAGTTGCACCTTTAGCATAGATGGATGATTTAGCTTCCAAATTTGACATCGAGTTTTTCTTATCAACAGAGGTGGATGATTTTTCCTTGGCGGCTAGTTTAGCCACTCATGTTACATCTTCCCGTGCATGGTTTGCTGAAAGTGGAGCATCATGCCATATGACTAGAGTGAGGGAGTACTTCTCAAGTATCTCAAATGATGACATTGGAATGGAGGCTATTATTGGAGATAAATCCAAGGTCAGAGAAGTAGGAGTGTGGAAAATATCATTTCATATGGAGTCATTGCCTCCTCTAAAGGTTATAGATGTTCTTTATGTTCCACAGTTGAAGAACAACTTGATATCAGCGTTATCTTGGAGGAAAGGGGGTATGAGTTATTTTTATAAAAGGTAAAAGTGTTGATATATCCCATATTATCCAATATAGAGTCTGCTTATGTGATTAGGGCCTATAGTGGGAGGATATACATGATTATGTCTTATCCTATTAGATCCATGGTGGCACATACAAAAAAAAATGAGTTGTGTGAGCTATGGCACAAGAGGATGGCCCATTTGCACCATGGATCTTTCATGATGTTGAGGGATATGGTTAAAGGTTTTCTTGAATTCATCACGAAGCATCATGATGCATGCAGGGGATGTGCTTTGTGAAAGTACACCAAGTCACCTTTTGTGAGACGTGAAAATAGAGCTGCAGGTATCCTTGATTTGGTACAATCTGATGTTTATGGTCCTATGTATAATGTAGCATTGATTGGATGTAAGTAATATGTGACCTTCATTTATGACCAATCAAATAAGATCTAGATTTTCTTTTTGAAGACCAAGGATGAGATCTTCAAGAGGTTCCAAGAGTTTAAGGCTCTGGTAGAGAAACAGATAGGGAGGAATATCAAGGTGTTGAGATAATATAATGGGGGTGAGTATACCTCCACGAAGATGAAGGATATTCTTAGGAGTGCTGACATCAAGAGGGAGTTTATAATGCTTAAAACCCTCAAAATAATGGGGTGGTAGAGAGGAAGAACATGCCCATATTGGGTGCGACTAAAGAGATGTTGCATGATTAGAGTTTTTCTTTCTTATTATGGGATGAGATGTGTAACACTGCAATATATCAGTAGAAAAAGAGCCCATATAGAGTCTTGGGGAGTAAGACTCCTAAATATGTGCTTACTGGAAAGAAGCCAAAATTTGGGTGCATCAGGCTTTTATGGTGCATTACATATTCTCACTTCCTTGAGGAGAAGAGGATGAAGTTGGAACCCATTGCAGAGAAGGGTATCCTAGTGGGTTATAGTGAGACCAATATATCCTATCACATATATATTCTTGCATAGAGGAAAGTTTTCCAGAGGTGATATGTGAGATTTGAGGAGGTTTTGGGATGTTGACGAGGTTGAGAAATAGGCTCGTCAGTAGGGGGCCACACCATAGGTTTCAGGAACATCAGGTGGTCCATCAGGATTAGGAGGATGATTTACTTCAGTGGTGACATGGTCTCAGGCTCCAGTGTCACCGAGTGTAGGATCACTTGGTTCAGGATCATCAGGTGCACAATATTAGAGTCCAAGATCTCCATTGGTTATAACATAGCCTTCCTTGTCAAGAGGAGAGGCACTAATTGAGGGTTTTCCCATACCACCACATGAGGCTACTACAGGGAAGGGCAAGCCAAGATGGCTTCAGGAGACCCTGAAGGAGGCTGAGGAGGTTGTGGGGAAACCCAAGAATTCAATGAGGGAGAGAATACCATTAGAGAGGTTAGGTGGATTTGTGGCAGATGTTGTGGAGACATAGCTATCTAGTTTTGAAAAGGTTGCTATTCAGTAGATCTGGAGGGATGCCATGATGGAGGAGTATGCCTCCATCATGAAGAATGATGTCTGGGAAGTAGTGTCGTGATCTGATGGGAAGTCAAAAGTGACTTCTAGGTGGATGTACAATATCAAACATGTTGCAGATGGCATCGTGGAGAAGTTAAAAGCTCGTTTTGTGGTGTGGGGATTCTCACAGGTATAGGGATTTGACTACGAGGAGACCTTTTCTACAGTTGCTTGTTACAATTCAATTAGAGTAGTTATATCTATAACAGGTGAAATGGGTTGGAGGATTCACCACATGGATGTGAAGACCTCCTTTCTCAACGATGTTATTCAAGAGGAGGCATAGATTGAGAAACCATAGGGCTTTGAGGTGCATGGGAGGGAGTCTAATGTGTGTAGGATTAAGAAATCCTTGTATGTATTGAAGCAGGCGTTGAGGGCATCGTATGAGAGGATAGATGTCTACTTGCAGCAGTTTTGTTTCCAGAAGAGTGATGTTGATCCAAACCTATACTTCATTATGGTTGGTGACGATCTAGTCATTCCGCTTCTGTATGTGGATGATTTGTTTATTACAGGAGAGGAAAAAATCATTCAATATTACAAGAGAGATATTGATTCATATTTTGATATGAACGATATGGGGTTACTGAATTACTTTATGGGGTTGGAGGTTTGGAAGGAGGATGGGAATATATTCATTGGACAAGGAAGGTATGAAGGTGATATCTTGAGGAGATTCCATATGGATGGTTGCAGGCCTATGACTACTCCTATGATCACCAACTGGAAGAAGTTTCATGCTTCAGATTCCAAGTTGGTGAACTCCACTTTATATCATCATTTGACCGATTCATTAATGTTTCTACTCAACACTAGGCCAGATATTTGTTTCATAGTCAACACATTGAGTCAGTTTATAATGGAGCCTAGGAGAGTGCATCGGGTGGCCGCGAAACATGTGTTGAGGTACCTATAGGGAAAAATGGATTATGGTCTCGATTATGTCAAGTGTGATGGAGTTAGATTGATTGGTTTCACATACTTATATTGGTCTAGCAGTGCTGGTGACATGAAGAGTACTTCCAGGTATTGTTTCTCATTGGGATTAGCAGTTGTGTCATGGTTTAGCAAGAAATAGAGGTTAGTGGCATTGAGCAGCATAGAGAAAAATTATATGGTAGCTAGTCAGGAAGGTTGTGAGGAATTGTGACTTTGAAAGATGTTATTTGGTTTATTTAGTCAGAGGCTAATACCAACTACGATATACTGTGATAATAAAAGTTGTATTAAAATATTTGAGAATCCAGTATTTCATGACCGATCAAAGCATAGTTATTAGATACCACTTCATCAGAGATTGGGTTTAGAGGGGATTTGTGAAGCTTGAGTATGCTGATGAACAAGTAGCAAACATGATCACCAAGTCATTACCAAGGGGAAAGCATGTATACTTCAGAGATAGGATGGGAGTGGTGAGAAACAACTTTCTTGGTAAGAGGGTGCGTTGAAAAATTAAGGTGGGTACCAAGGAAGCGTTTCCTATGGTCTTTCGTCTCTAGGCCCGAGAAGACACTTCAATAAATTTTGTGGTGGACTTGATGTGTTATAATTAAGTCATGAGGGGAAAATTTACTTTTTATTTACTATGTACCTTGTACAGTATTATTAAAGTGAATTATGTTATAAAATCACTTTATGAGTAAAAATTACATGTGAAACTTTTTAAAATTAAAGTGACTTTATATTTTAAAGTTCACTTTATGAGAGAAAAGTGACCAAGGAGAAAATACATTATAAAATAGTAGGAATCTACTTAAATATGGGGCCAATGTGTGAGGGGTCCAAATCTTGGGAATTAATCTTAGATATCCAACCAAAGATATCAAGATTTAATCATGGCATCCATTCCAAGGGGTTTCCACCAAGCAAACAAAAGGAGAAAAGAGACTATCATTTTCTCATTATTCTCACGAGTACGTTGAGAAGAGGAGAGAAATTTGAGAAAATAGGAGAAGATTTGGAGGTCTACAATAGAGCAAGAAGAAATTGCCTATAATAGTTCAATTTCCTCCTAGGGAAGAGTTACAGACTTTAGAGGAGCTTGAATATCAAGGCATAGAGCATATTTTTTGGATACTACAGGTCTAGGCTAATTGTAGGGTGGTTTCCAGTGTTAAGGAGGTAGTGTATCTACCCACTGATAGTCACTGTCCTCTCCCAAAATTTTTGGGACCGACAACATAAATTTCAGGGAGAATTTTGATAATCACAGTCCTCTCCCAAAATTTTCGAGACTGTCAACATAAATTTCAGGGAGCAATCTAAGGGTGTTAAGGGCTTGTTCCTTCGGTGAAATAGACCTAGACTTCAAGACGAAGGGTGCAGTTGATAAAAGAAGATCGAATTCCTATGTTGTAGTTGAAAATATACTTGATTCCCTATGTGTGAGAAGTTGCCAAGAGATTGTATTATTAGCTAGAAGGAGAATGACTGTGTGAAAATATTAGTCTAAGTTTAAGTGTAAAAGAAGTACCTCTAATCAACCTATTCAAAAGAAAGAGATAGGTACTCTCTTTTTGTTAATTTTTTTTGTAAATAATTTACCTCATAAGAAAATGAATCTCCTCCTTAGAAGACTGGTTTTCCCCAAGAGTTTGTGGGGTTTTTCCAGGGTCAAATTGACCAAAAATACCTATCTAATATTGTGTGTGCTTTCTACTCTATCTAGTGTGTTAGTTGTGAAAAATAATATGGTAGAGTAGCTCAAATGTTTTATGTAAATGCAATTATCAATATTGTATTTCATGATGGGTTTGGGCATTAAACCATGCAAAACATAAAACTGAGTTAGGATACAAATTAAACTCAAATTTCTACATCACTTTCAGTGGTAGAAACATCGCTTCATACCATAAAAATAAGTGGCAAGAGTTTCCAGTGGGGAAAGGGTCAATAAAGATCTTTCGAGGAGCTAAAGAAGAATATTAGTAAAGCACTAGTTCTGACATTAGAAAACTTGCATCAACCCTTTAAAGTGAAGACATATATGAGTGGGTATGTTGTGGGAACAATATTGATGCAGGGAGGAAGGCATTTATGCTACCATTCTAAAGTATTTCATGGGGAAACTCTTAACTACCATACCTATGACAAGGAACTCTATGCCTTGGTGAAATTTGTGAAGAAGTGGAAGCACGATTTGATGGGAAAGGATATAGTAATCCACACAGATCACCAGTCACTACAATGCTTGTTGGCCTAGAGTAAGTTATAACAGACCGAACATTACAATTGGATGGGGTTTCTACAATAGTTTCATTTGGTGATCAAGTACAAGAAGGAAAACACAAACATAAGAGAAATTTTGAGCTCTAATTGGTCCTCCTAAGGAATAATATAAAATAATAGTGGAAATAATAAAATAAGTTTA
The DNA here is from genome assembly GCA_034641835.2 of Pinus albicaulis. Lineage (NCBI taxonomy): Eukaryota > Viridiplantae > Streptophyta > Pinopsida > Pinales > Pinaceae > Pinus > Pinus albicaulis. Next base: position 538,241,496 of record CM076579.1, on the reverse strand, counting down.
GATTACATCATCAATTTTTAGAGGGGAAAAAAAAAACTACTTTTTCAACTTATCTCCCTACGGTTTCTGTTAAATTTCGAGCAGGAGCACTCGTTGGATGTGGAATTTAATTCCTCACCCAAGGAGTACCCATGTTGCATACTTTCAATGGATCGTGCTAAACGAAAAATTAGAAATACATGAAAAATGTGATTGCAATCACGCTTTTCATGTATTTCCCATTTTCATGTAGCAAGGTCAATTAAAAGTACATAATATGGGTACTCCTTGGGTGATGAGTTAAATTACACATCCAATGAGTACGCCTACCCAAAATTTGAGTCAAAATATAGGGAGATAAGTTGCAAATATGAGTTGAAAAAGTAGGATTTTTTTTTTTTAATTATTATTTTTATATTAATTTTTTAATACAAAAATGGAGAATCATCCCCTATGATTGACATCATCATCTTGAATCCTATTTCTTCTTATAAAGTTGATTTTGGTTGTACATTTTTGTTTTGAGGCCCATTTTTAACCTCAAAATTTCTCTAATGCAAGTTGGCTAACCTGCTCTCAAGGCCACCCACATCAAAGATCATGGCTTTGGGGACTCTTATGCACATGGATAAATCACCCATGATGCATATATAGAGGCATGTTTAGAGGATGAGGACTTCAAGAAGGTGTTTCAATAGTTACAGAGTCAAATTCATGTGCACAATGGTGACAAGATCATTGACTACCATCTCCACACTTGGTTACTCTGCAGGTTGGATAAGCTATGTGTTCCTAAAGGTGAGAAATTGTAGTTTATTAGAGAGGTTCACACCTCCAAGGTTGCAGGGCACTTTGGTGTAGGGAAGATCGTGTTCAACTTGCAGACATATGTGTATTTTCCCAAGATGCAAGAGTAAGTAGCTAGGTTCATAACATGATGCATGCTTTTTTGTACCAAAAAGCATAGCAAGATGAAATAGGGTCTATATTATCCCTTACATGTACCCACTCATCCTTGGAAAAGAATTTCCATGGGCTTTGTGGGAGGTTTACCAACAACCAGGAAGGGACATGAATATATTTCATGGTAGTTGAAAATTTTAGCAAGAGGTGTGTTCTGATGCCCTATAAAAATACCATCAGTGGACAAGAAGCAACAAACTTGTTCTTTGAACAAGTTTGGGTGCACTTTAGGATACCAAAGATCATATTTTTAGACATGGACACAATATTTATTAATTTATTTTGGACTACATTGTGGGAGAATATGGACACAAAGTTGAAAACATCTACAACATGCCATCCACAAACATATGGGTACATAGAAGTGGTCAATAGGAATTTGGTGCAGTTTCTAAGGGGATACAACCAAAAGCATCTAAATACTTGTGATGAAAGTCCACACTTCTACAGGAAAGTCCCCATTTGAAACTTGTTTTGGATATTTTCCATCTTCACCTTTGGACATTGCATATGGAAAATAAGGAGTGAGGGAATATTTTACAGGAGACACCTTGAGGGATGAAAAATTTATAGAGAATATTAGGAATATCCATATATAGGTACAAGGGACATTGCAGAAGTCACAAGATATATACAAGGCCAAACATGATAAACATTGAATAGATAGTCACCCAAGGTGGGAGACAAAGTATGGATATAGTTGAATGAGAGGATATAGGGGCTTGGTAAGAAAATCAAGGCTCTGAGGCATGGTCCCTTCGAGATATTGGAAAATGTGGGTGATAATTTCTATCATCTCATTTTACCATGATATATGCACATTTACTCAGTTTTGAATGTAGATAAATTGAAACTCTATGAGCCTTCCATGATAGAGTAGGAAGAGGAATAGGTCCTAACTTCTGTGTAGGATTTGGCACCAAATGCTCAAGCAGAGTTGAAAATTTATACAATTTTTCATAAGAGGCCCAAAACAAAAATACATGGGCAACATGACCTTTAATAGATTAGGTTGAAGGGAAAACTTCCAAGAAAAGCTAAATGGTACACCAGAGAGAAGTTGGAGGAAAAATTTCCTCACCTCATTTAGTAGAATCTTTTGGGGACCAAAATCCTCCCAAAATGGGGAGGTGTGATATGTATTGGATCATTATATTTCTTTTCATCCATCTCAATGCTTTTAGAGTGGAAAAAGTAAAGGAATCAAATCTAAAGACCATTTTTTCTAGTGGGACCTAGTTTTGCAAATTGGGGTTTGAAACCTTCTGGGAGCATTTTGAGGCATCAAACGATGTTTTTTGGGGGTAAAAATTTGCCTCTTTAGCATCAATTAGAGTCCGTATGCAAAAATTATGCCACTTAGAAGTTGACCTTCTTGTTTTCACCACCATAATTTGAGAGGATGCCATGTTATCCCCCATTATTCATGAAAATGGGGCTAGCCATGTGATTATGATGTAAAAGACTCCAAATGATTCTATATTGTAACTTTGGTTAAGAGTTGAGGTTATCAAACCTAACCACTAGTAGGTTATCGATCTATGTTATAACTGAGCCACTAAGAGGAAAAGGGGTTCCATTCTTTCGAGCACATTTGTTCCATAGTTGAGAAAAAATAACTAAGAGGGATAGGAGTTAGAGCCCACAGAGAGGATTTGTGAATCGCAACAGCCTACGGGCCACAAGACACACTTCTTTGTATTCATAGCCATATTTCCATTCAGAGAAAGAGCGAGGAGCGACCTCACATTCTAGCTAGGTTTTTCTCTCGAAAGGGTTTCCCAGGTCATATCTTGTGTCAAATATAGGTGTTAGATTTTATTTTGTTTTTCTCTATTTATGCATAATTTTAAATTCACATGCATGCATTATTAACAATAAATCTACAAATCTAGAAATCTAATAAAATTGTAATAGTGTAAAATTTTAGATTTTAAATATAATTTCATCATATGATCTGTTGTGATGAACTATCTAGTGAAATATCCACAACAATTTATGAATCAAATCTCTAACTTGATTTGACCCTTGTATTTCCACTCAAGATCAATCCATAGGGATAAAGATTTCTTTGTAGGTCATATACCCATAAATTTACCAATGAGTGCATACTCATGCATGTATTGAATAAATTCTCCAACCTTGGTAGAACCGACGTCATATTTCATATATGTAGTTGCTTTTCATAAGCAGTTTCCTAGCTTTATATTTCTTGCTTGATTTTCTTATTGTTGTGGCTCTAGATATGCATTCAACTGATTTTCTCCAGGACAAGATGGGTTTGTTGTTGTTTGATTCCTAGCTGCATGTCCCTTAGAGAAGATCTGGTTGAAAGATGCATTTCCACTCTCTCCATCGACATTCACCATGAGAAGAGAGGGTGAGGACATAAATATGTTGTGATACTAAGGTTTGAGAAATTTTCCTCATAGTTTCTTAGAGCTCTCACATTCAAACAAATTATTTAAGATAAAGAAATGTGCAATTATCACCAACGAGTAAGATTCATCCTATTGGATAAGATGGTTATTAATAGGAATGATAGGAATTCTAAATTTGATTTAGTTTAAAGTAAATAAATATCTTTATTTTTATATAAATAATATAATATATGTTTTTCTTTTTCAAATATTTTTATATAACTAGTTTATAAGGTGTAAAAATTACACGAGTAAAAAAGATAACAATATTTCATATAACCATCCAAACTATGTTCTTTTTTTAATAGAAAATGAACATTTTTTTTCTATTATGAAATCTCTATTGGGGGGAAATATTTACATCTAGTAAAAAATATGCCATACTAAAATGGTAGGCAGATTTCTAAAGACCAAGCATCACAAAATGTAACAAAAATGTGCCCTGAAGAGGACTCAAGGTTTGCTACAAATTCTAGGTTTTCTAGCCTATCATTGCACTAGAAAACCCTTGTAATGAAGACAAAATTACATAACATGAGCTAAAAATTAACTCTCTTGCACCAGGAGGGACCAAAATGGATGCTTTAACAGAAGAACAAAGATTAAAATTCAAACAAATGTGGGAATATGCATTTAATGTTGGGCTCACCATGGAGGGCTGAGCTTTTTCTCTCTTCCACCACATGCCTAAGTTCCTTGATGTCCTCTTCCAATTTTATCATTATTTGTAGGTCAATACTGGCTTATAGAGTTTTGGTGGATGAACCAACATTGAGATGTTTGTTCTTCACAATATCCTTTATGTTTTCTTGCATCAAATTCATTGCTTCCTTAAGATCTTGGGGTGAATTATCCCGTGACATGGGTAAGCCAAAGTTGTTGGAGGCATGGAGATTCACGCGTTGAAGAAGGGAATTTCTTAATGACACCGCATAGAAACCCAAATTTCTAACACAAACCAAATAATATACAAAAATTGCTGAAGGTACCCATATGAAAAGTGTCGAAGGTACCCAAACTGTTCCTAAGGAGAGATGAATCCCAAAATCCCCCACTAAGAAAAAATGGGAAGCACAAGGAGGGAACCTAGAGGAAACAAAAATAAGAGATGAGGGTTGCATTAGGGGAATTTTGAGGTCTAAAATGGGCCTCCTAAGGAAATACTAAAATAATATCTAAACCAATAAAATAATATTTATGAATTTTCAATTCACTTTTTGCACCACAATCCATGTAACCATAGTTAAATTCAATTCAAAAGTTGTACCAAAATAAAATTGATAAAAAAATTGTACTTATGTGACTATAAATAAGAATGATCTTTTCAAGAAAAAGTCATTATGATTGAACAACTAATGCATTTTTCCTTTGTACTTAAATAACTTAAAATAAAATATAAATATAAAGTTATAAATTCTTAATTATATTATATGCTATTAATTAAAATTTATATTATTTAAATTGTATAATAACATGTAATTAATATATGATATAAAAATAATATAATATAATAAATGGATGGAATATGCATTGTTTCTTTCAAGAAATATGAAATAACAATAATATATTTTTTTTCAAAAAGTGTGAAATGACATTTATTGTGAGTACTTTACCTTTGTTGAGATTCAACAAGATGATGAGCTTAGTGAAAATGAGTCGTCTTCACTAAGTGGGCCTGCAGGCTATTTTTAGGTGCAAGTCTATTTTTAGACTATGTCTATTTTTAGACATGGTGATCATATTTCAGAAGTTGCAGGATGCTATTTGTGGATGGTTGGTCAAGTTGGAAAAATAGACGAAATTCTATTTTTAGAATATTGGGCGAAGTCTATTTATAGATCGTCGATCTAAAAATAAAAGTGTCGATTATTATTAGCTCTTAATAATAATCTGACAATAAACATCAACTTATTCTCTTGGAGCACTTAATTTCAGTGTACAGATTTGGCAAATCAGTGGGCTGAAGGAATTACACAATTCCTAGGGTTTACTGGTGGTTCATGCATGAAGGACTCAGTTAGAAATAAAGTGGCAAAGTTATGACAGAGTTGGAAAAGTAGTTCATGGAGTTGTTATTCAGTTAAACTCAGTTGAGCTAGTTGTATCTAGTCTAACTGAATGATACACTAGTGAGAGTGGAGTGAATTAATTAGTTAATTAATTCACAAATAATAACTCATTAATCAATTGAACAATACAACAATTAACTACAATGCATGTCAGCTCCAGTGGAGACCCAGTGGAGAGATAGGTGAAAGGGCAAGATGGACTATCTGTTGTGACTATAGTGATGCATTGATTGCACCACACACACATTGGAGTTGCCAATGAGGATTACGCAGTCAAGGAAAGGGTAATTAAAATTCATTCAGAGCTATTCTTCAGTAGGGATTGCGCAGTGGAGGCAGGCAATCAGGTGGCAAGAAATCGGTGCATGGAATTGCAAATTTCTTCTAATTAGTGTGTGTCGATTGATTGTACTGAGAGCTTGATGTACTAAGCTTTGTATGAGATTGTTACATGATCTCCATGATACAAAATATATGATAGTTGGGGCTTTTAGCTTCAGGCTTTCCCGTTAAACAACTGTGTTATGTGCGATTGTTTTTATTGCTTCATGTGTTTGCAATTGATTTTAATTTCCGCAAAAGATTAACAGTGGAAGGATTCTATATTTAGCAAGAAGTTAAATATTGTTAGATCAGGAGAATCTGGATATATACATGCATCTTGTATATAATTTCTATATAGTATCGAAGCAGTGTTAATTCTTGAATATTGCAATTGTGAAGAATTGTTGAGTTTGTGCTGGCGGACAATTCGAATTTGCTGTAGAAAATTCTTGGTGCAATAATTGAGTATACATTGAAACATCTTTCAATGGGTTGCAATTGGAGCATGCCCTTAATGGGAGCTCGAATTACATAGCCTAGAAGGATAGGATGGAGGCAGTGCTGGAGGATAATGGGTTGAAGGAGTTCATCGATAGCGATTTTCCTAAGCCGGGATCTAGTGATGCTGCATTACTTGACGCATGGCAAAATAAGGTAGCAAAGACAAGAAGAATTATGTTGGAAGCTGTGAAGGACCATATTGTGTCTAGACTTCATGGGAAAGCCACTCCATTTGCAATGTGGAAGGCTTTGACAGATTTGTTCCAAAGCAGAAGTGACTAGAGGAAGTTGGCGTTGATATATTAAGCCTCTTGCTTTAATAAATAAATAAAATTGATATAGTAAATAAAAAATAAAAATAAAAAATAAAATAAAAATAAAATAAATAAATAAATAAAATAAAATAAAAAATTAATAAGTTTATTAATCTATTAACTAAGTGAATAAATTAATTAAATAGAAGGGAACTAGCCATTACTAATTAAAAACATTATAAATTATTAAAAAGTCAAACTAGCCGTTTTTCGAACGGCTAGTTTAACCATCTCTACATCTATTTAAGCTTATTGATTTGATCTGATCTCTCACCTAGTCCTGATAATGAACCACACTGGTTGGTTCGAAACGCGTCGACAATGTTCCATTATATGTGATTATTACCGAAAGAGATTTTACAATATCTCATGAAGTTTGTCCACTGTAGGGATGAACTGGGAAGTGTGGGGATTACTGTTGATGATGAAGACTTGGTGAGCTTGGCTCTCCATGGGCTTCCGAAGAGTTGGCATAGCTACGAAGACTCTGTCAATGGACGGGAGAAATTGCCGGGATGGGAGCGACTTTGGTCGGATCTTGTGTAGGAGGAGATAAGGCAAGGTACCAAGGATGGCTCTTCATCGAAGAATGAAGATGAAGAGAATTACGCTTTGGCTGCCAAAGCAAGGAAAAGGAAGGGGAAGAAATTTCTTTCAAAATCTGATGCTAAAGGCAAGAAGCAGGATTTGTCCAAAGTGAAGTGTTTTCACTGTCACGAACATGGGAATTTTGCCACTAACTGCCCACAGAAGAAGAAGAACAAGAAGGTTGCTGGAGCTGCAACTGGAGAGGCCTTAGCCTTGCAATTTGAATTTGATTTCTCTTTGATCGAATGCTTGGTTTCAAGCTATATGGGATCAGTGTGGTATCTTGATAGTGGTGCATCTTTCCATATGACGTGAGACAAGGAGTTGTTTAGTGACTTGGAGGAGAAGGATCTCCAAATGCATATAGAGATGGGCAACGATGGTCGATACAATGCGACCGACATTGGGACCATTACCTTTGAGAGGGATTCAGGTAATCCATTTATGTTGAAATATTTTATTCATGTTCCAGGTCTGAAGAAGAACTTGGTCTCAGTCGCAATGTTGGAAGACAAGTTTTAGCGATGGAAAATTTTTCCTGAGACATAAAACAATGTGTCAAACCAAGAGGATAGGGATTCGAGTTACTAATCTCTACAAGCTGGAGGTAGATGGTTGTGCTGCAATGGTGGGAAAAGCAGAAGAAGTGGTGAGCCGAGATGAGGGCGAATTATAGCACAGGAGATTAGGCCATCTTCACCATGGCGCTTTGAAGATTTTGCAGAAGATTTCTACTAGACTTCCCAAGGGTACTCTTGCGCAGTCAGATAATGCAAGGGATGTACTATGGGTAAGTTTGTGAAGACCACCTTTCATGAGAAGGAGAACCGTGCTTCGATGATCCTGGAGAGAATTCACACAGACTTGTATGGACCTTTCTTGGTTTCTTCAACAAAAAAACACAGGTATTATGTTATATTTGTTGATGAATATTCTTGTAGAAGCTGGATCTTCTTCATGCAGAAGAAGAGTGAAACATTCTCAAAGTTCTGTGAGTTTAAAGCATTGGTGGAGAAGGAGTCGAGGAAGCAAGTGAAAGCTCTACGGAGTGATAATGGTGGTGAATACATCTCAAGCGAATTCAAATACTTCTGTAGCAAAGAAGGAATTCGAAGAGAACTCATAGCACCTCATAACCCACAACAGAATGGGGTCGCTGAGAGGAAGAACAGAATGATCGTGGGTGCTGCACGAGCGATGCTGCATGAATAGGGCCTACCGATGCAATTATGGGTGGAAGCATGCAACACTGCGGTTTATGTGCAAAACCGTTGTCCTCGTAGAGTACTTGGAATTACACCTAAAGAAGATTTTACTGGTAAGAAGCCTGATATTTATCATTTGAATATTTTTGGCTCATTTGCTTACATTCATGTGACAAAGGACACAAGGAAGAAGCTGGAGCCGACTATAGAAGTTGGGATATTTGTGGGGTACACATAAACACCCCATAATTATCGTGTGTATTTTCCAGACAGTTGGATGACTGTGGTGCGATGGGATATAAAATTCAATGAGGTGAAAGCCATGAAGTTGTCGCTTGAGAGGGAGTTACACTTGCATGCAGAGGAGGAACTTCTTGTTCCCAAAGATGAGCCTATAAATGTGGATCAACTATAGGAGGAGATTCATGGAGTGGAGGAGCCCACTCATGCAGAACCAAACATTAGACAAGGCAGAAAGCGTACCACAGAAGCTGAGAGACTGAAGCCTGATACGACAAAGAATGTAGGAGTCTCTACATCACAACGTAGATAGAGATAGTCACATGACCATTTTACTGGATACATGGCTCTTATGAGCAAGTGTGTTGTGATAGAGCCATCTTCTTTTGAAGAAGCAGTGCAGGATCCCACATGGGTAGATGCCATGGTGGAGGAGTATGAATCCATAGTCAGAAACAGTGCTTGGGAGATTGTTCCAAGGCTGGTGGGTAAATAAGTTGTAGGATCAATATGGATCTACAAGGTAAAGCAAGCTACTAATGGTAGCTTCGAGAAGTATAAGAAAAGATTTGTTGCCCTGGGCTTCTCACAGATCGAGGGGCTTGATTATGAAGAAACCTTTGCACCTGTCGCACGGTATTCTTTCATAAGGACCATCCTTTCTCTCCCAGCGTAGATGGGTTGGCACATTCATCAGATGGATGTGAAGACTACGTTCCTTAATGGGATCATTGAGGAAGAGGTGTACATTGAGTAGCCTGAAGGATTTGAGATCTTCAACAGTGATTCACATGTGTGCAAGCTCGAAAGAGCGCTGTATGGGCTGAAGCAAGCACCTCGTGCTTGGTACACACGGATCGACAACTATTTCACTGGACTTGGCTTCACCAAGAGTGAGGCGGATGTAAACCCGTACCAAATTGTGGTGGAGGGTAAGATTTTAATCATTGTTCTTTATGTTGATGATTTAATACTAACGAGTGATAAGAAGTTGATACACGCATGCAAGGCAGATCTTGCAAAGGAGTTTGAGATGAAGGATTTGGGCCTCCTTCATTATTTCCTTGGATTGGAAATATGGTAGCGGGAAGGTGAAATTTTTATGTCTCAAGGCAAGTATGCCTGGGAGATACTTGAGAAGTTTCACATGCAAGGCTGAAAGCCTATCGACACTCCTCTTCTAGGAAATTGGAGGAAATAGGATGCTACATCGGCAGAGGTAGTGGATGCCACTGTTTATCGACAATTGGTGGGTTCGCTCATGTATTTAGTTAATACAAGACTAGACATATGCTATGCGGTGAACCAGCTTTCACAAGCGATGGTTAAGCCTACCAAGCTCTTTTGGAAGGCAGGCAAGCATGCCCTGAGATATCTCAGGGGAACATCTGAGTATGGCTTATGGTACAGTTAGATGGATGAAGTGAAGTTGCATGGCTTCACGACTGTAGATTGGGCAGACAGCCCAATAGACAGAAATAGCACATCAGGAGGGGTTCTCAGTATCGGATCTATGGCAGTTTCTTGGTACAACAGGAAAAAAATATCTGTGGCACTCAGTTCAGCAGAAGTAGAATACATGGCAACAAGTCAAGCTGCATGTGAGGCTATCTGGATGAGGAAGATCCTGGTTGGTTTGTTAGGTTCACATTTAGATCCTACAATGATACATTGTGATAATTAGAGTTGCATTAAACTCTCGGTTAATCCTGTGTTTCATGATAGATCTAAACATATTGATATCTAGTATCATCATATTAGAGATTGTGTGCAGAAAAAGATCATGTTGCTTCAGTACATTCCTACAGAAGATCAGGATGCAGATATTCTGACTAAGGCACTCATCAGGAGCAAATTCGAATACCATAGAGGCATGATCGAGGTGAAGGATAATCCCTATCTTGTTGAGAGGGAGTGTTGAGATTCAACAAGATGATGAGCTTAGTGAAAATGAGTCACCTTCACTAAGTGGGCCCGCAGGCTATTTTCAGGTGCAAGTCTATTTTTAGACTATGTCTATTTTTAGACATGGTGATCATATTTCAGAAGTTGCAGGATGATATTTGTGGATGGTTGGCCTATTTTTAGAATATTGGGAGAAGTCTATTTATAGATATTTGATCTAAAAATAGAAGTGTCAATTATTATTAGCTCTTAATAATAATACGACAATAAACATCAACTTATTCTCTTGGAGCACTTAATTTCAGTGTGCAGATTTGGAAAATCAGTGGGTTGAAGGAATTATGCAATTCCTAGGGTTTAATGGTGGTTCATGCATGGAGGAATTAGTTAGAACTGAAGTGGAAAAGTTATGACAGAGTTGGAAGAGTAGTTCATGGATTTGTTATTCAGTTTAACTCAGTTAATGGAGTTAAACTCATTTGAGCTAGTTGTATCTAGTCTAACTGAATGATACACTAGTAAGAGTGGAGTGAATTAATTAGTTAATTAATTCACATATTAATAACTCATTAATCAACTGAACAATACAACACTTAACTACAATGCATGTCAATTCCAGTGGAGACCCAGTGGAGAGATAGGTGAAAGGGCAAGATGGACTATCTGTTGTGACTATAGTGATGCATTGATTGCACCACACACACATTGTAGTTGCCAATGAGGATTGCACAGTCAAGGAAAGGGTAATTCGAATTCATTCAGAGCTATTCTTCAACAGGGATTGCGCACTGGAGGTAGGCTATCAGGTGGCAAGAAATCGGTGCATGGATTTGCAGATTTCTTCTGATTAGCATGTGACAATTGATTGTACTGAGAGTTTGATGTACTAAGCTTTGTATGAGATTGTTACATGATCTCCATGATACATAATATATGATAGTTGGGGTTTTCAGCTTCAGGCTTTCCTGTTAAACAACTGTGTTATGTGCGATTGTTTTTATTGCTTCATGTGTTTGCAATTGATTTTAATTTCCGCAAAAGATTAATAGTGGAATGATTCTATATTTAGCAAGAAGTTAAATATTGTTAGATCATGAGAATATGGATATATACATGCATCTTGTATATAATTTCTACAACCTTGACTTTAAAAGTGCTTAGAGCACTACCATGGTTAACCATGATTTTTTATCAATCATTGAGAATGTGACAAGTAAGTACCTTTAACTCAAGAAATGCCACCTCAACCATTAGGGATGATGTCATCCCCTAAAATGTGATTGGTTCTCATAAAGTGAATTTTGATTGTACATTTTTCTTAGGAGGCCCATTTTATACCTCAAAATTCCACTAATGATCCTAGCGCTTTTCTTTGGCCTCATTTGATGAAATGAGTAGCCTATTAGATGACCTCACTGTGAGGAAACTACTAAGAGAAACACCATACCAAATAAAAACCATAAATTATAGACATAAAACTTAGAGTGAACCCTACAAAGTGAGGTGAGGAATATTGGAAAAATCTAGGGATTTATGGAACCATCCCACAAATCCAGAGTTGAATTCTTGCACTGAAAGCCTCGACCCACTGCATTCATTCTAGCAATAATGCCCCTTAACTGCAATAAACCTACTCTTACATGTCGTAGCTTCCCAATAATCCTTTTATTTATTCATAAGGTGGGGTGGATCACAAGGCGATGAATGAAGCCCATGTTAACACTAGGTGTAATGACCAATATGCCACACATCAAATTCTTGGAAGATTGCAATGTTGATAAGATCAATGCACAATAGGTGAAGTGATTAGCACTCACAAGGTGGAGATAAAATATAATGGGCCCTTTCATATATAAATAGGGGATTGGAGAGAGGGAGGGATGACCCCCAACCTTTAAAATACCTATGGGTAGCCTAAGCCCCACATTAGCTTGGCAATATGCTTGTTGATAAATATAGGGGCATCTAGATTAGGTGATTTATCTTACTTTGATAACTGCTTGTGATGTATTTTTACTTAACTATATTAACTTCTTCATCTATTTATTATTATTGTGTTTGATATAGTAAAAAAAATACCAAACAATAAAGATAAATGAGACAAGAGGACACAGAATATAGGCTGCAAGCTAGGGACAAAACCTCTCCTCTTGAGAGGAAAACCCACAATAATTATTCTCTTCTTATTGACAAATTCCAAGACCTAATACCCTTGTAAAATACCCATTCAATACCAAGTCACAATTCTCCTTCTTGATGAGCTTTTCTTTCCAGCTACTTTGACCCAACAACTTCCACTAGTTTCGACCCAACAACTTCCAACAACTTTGACCTTCCAACAATTTTGACCTAGCATCAACTTTGACTTCCCAGCAACTTCAACTTCCCTAGAAAATTCTTTTACAACTTCTAATTCCCTAGAAGTTTCTTTTGTAACTTTGAATTTCCAAACAACTTATGCAATTTCGATCTAACAACTATTTTAGTAACCCTAACATGACAAAGAGAGAGAGGTCCAAAAATTTGATCTTGCTTCTCTTCTTATTTTCCTTGAAATTCATCCCTTTTCCTTGTCTTACAACTCCTTTCTTGAGGATATAAGACTTCTTTCTTGCTTGAATGAATGTCTCTCAAATGAAGCCGAGGTTCCCTTATATATATGCTTCTTAGGAGGTCAAATTTCTTCCCACGAGGCCAACTTGATCCTTCTTGTAGGCCGACTTGTTTAACAAGGTCTTGGAGGGTATTTATGACACTTTTGATTTTACAAAAAAAATATTTACAAGATACAACATGCCCAAAGGGGTTTTTCATGTATGCCAATGAATATTTTGACTTAATAATTTTATGACAATCCTAGGAGCACTCAATGGTTGTTTTACCTACAAATAAATTTATCTTGAGAATGAAACCCATGCATCAAGAATGACAATAATAAATTTATTTTCTCTTTAATATCAAATATATAAAATCATTATTATAATAGAAATTATTAAGATATGACCTAGTTACAAATTTCAACACTCTCTCTTAACTAGGGAGGTATTCATAATCCATACATGGTACTTGGACATTCTCATACTGAAGAAATATCATACGAAGATTCAAATTGATAAGCCATAGCATAAGCTATTTTATCAGCTTATATTTTTGCATCTCATCATATCAACCAAAATTTTCATATAGAAAGGCTTTGAATAATAGCTCTATCTCTCCATAATATCAGAGCATAATGCTGGAGAGACAATGACTAATAGACACCTTTCATCACTGTCTCTCAAGGAACATACCCCATACGTATGTTCACAAGGTATGTTATTTTAGGACCATTTCCATCTTGGAATAACACATCCTCAAGGAATTTCCTCTTCAACTTATCTTTCCTATTGGACGCCCTACAACATCCTCAAAGAGTATCAAAATCAATCTCATATGCTTACCCAATTCTCCATTCTTGATTCATAACATGAAGAAAATAATGATTTTTCTATCTATGCCTCTCAACTAGGGAGATATACATATTCCTATAAAAATAATATTCAAACAAGGGAATTACCCAAGCTCCCTCTCAACTAGGGACTTGTTTCAAACAACAACTATCTGCTCTTTGGTGGAGATCATAGTACTATCAGCTAATTATAGGGATCCTCTTTCTGCACCATGTCATGAACTTCATATTCATCATCATCACTTTATCATAAGGCATCGACCATATTCTCCATGACATTATCTTCAATGAACCATAATGTTGAACCAATATTCATGTCATCCTTCTCTTCATCAGAAAGTGATCTTCTAGCCCACATCTAGCTTTTCTTCATACAAATACCTCTTCCAAGTCATGTTTCTTTTAGGATATTACATCCAATCACGTGAGTATTGGTTATAGGTGAATTATGCAAAATTATTTCGGTAGCCCTGTAACAACCCATCGAGATGTTTTCAAAAATTAAAATGAGCATAAAATCAAAGTTACCTTTTTATGATGGCCTTTCGTCAAGACATCAGATTCTTGAAACATAAACCTCCTGCACATTAATGAATCCATCTTCAAGACACATATTACCAAGGGTTTCCTTTTCCAACATACCAATCAAGGTCTCCATACCTTCTTCATGGAGATGTCATAGCTAATCATTGTTTTTCTAATATGTTGATCACTTACCTTATCTTACATCACTATAGATACACCTTTCACGAACTCTTCTTTCAACTTCTCTTCACATATTGATTCCACAGGATCGTCTAGACATAGTTACTTCATCATAGGAACTATGACTTTCAACCACATCATATTATCCATGAGGTCATATCACGTCAATATGTAGAAGAGTTCAAGGCATATTATCTACATGCCTTCATGTATCTTTCTAAAGGAAGAGTTTCTTATTCTTTTATCATGATCAAGAGATAAAACATTCTACCAATTCTATATGAAACCATATGATGACATGCCTTTATCTATCTATCAAATATATACATACCTCTTCCTTCATGTGGCCATCTAGAGTTCCTTCGGGAAACTTACTTTCCTTGCTTAAAGATGAAAGTACTTCAACCAACTTGTCATGTTGCACATATTTGTCATCATACTGTTATCCTTTTAACCTATAGATCCCACATAAGGTGGAATGTAGATCATCTTCGAGACACTTGCTTCTTATTAAGTAGAGGTAATTCTTCTAACATAGATTCTAATGGAGGATCTTAATGATCCTTATTCTGCAAATGATCCTTTCTAATGCCAATGATGTATGATGGTACATTTATCTTCTATCTTGCTAGATGAATTTTCTCAACCATATATATTTTTATTTTAGTTGTCCTTATATGCTTCCAATGGAGATGCCATGATATACTTCCTTTCTATCATGATGACTGCCACAACCATATAAAATTCTATATCTTTATGATGATGTCATATACCTTGCTACAATGCATACCCTCATATTGTTATGCTTTCCATTATGACAACTATATTCTATAAAATTGAAAGAAATAAGTGTAGGAGGTTATCTCAGTCATAGTAGATATCTTTCACTTTTTCTTTCTTTGTATTATTATTAGGTTATTCTACTTCTTCAGTGATATGGGTTTAATTTATATCTTTTTTTTTTTTTGTCCTTCTTGAGTTTAGGATAATTCCTTCATTACATTCATAGCATTAGATCTTTTCCATGTCGATCTTCTTCTTCTTCCGAGGATCAAACATTCCAAACTTCCATTTCTTTCTAGCCACAACAACATATGATTGAACTTGTTCATTTAATCTTCTTATTTCTCTCAACCTAGTTTCTTCAATCTTACATAATGACCAAAATTAACTGAATGGATTCGCTTCCTTCTTTTCATAGATACTTTATACACAGTTTCCCCATTCATCAGGTAGTACATTGAGCACAACGATGGTCATTTCTATATCAGACATTATTTATCCTAGTTATTGTAGTTGATCTCTTATTTGAGATGCTCTCATAAGGTATAAGGCTACCCCTTATTCCTTTTATACCTTAATTTTGTATAGTTTGGTTCTCAAAGATATGAATTCTCCTGTAGTTCTTATAGAAAACAATTCTACCAACCTTTCATAGATTTCTTTCAATGTCTCCATCTTTGCTAACTAAGGGATGAGTGGATCCTTGATTGATTCTATGAGGATTGTTTGAGCCCTTACTTCCCCTTTCATTTAATTTGATATATATTGACATTTCTCTTTATATGGTTTGGATATTTAACCATTAACATATTCAATAAATTCATTCTCTATGAGGATTAAATCTATCCTCTTCTTCCATGCAAGGAAATTTGATGACTTGACCATTTTGTTTCTTTCCTTGCAGAATGAAGTCATTTTGATAGTAGATTCAAAAATAAATATAAATATAGTTACTTTTCAAGTGAAGATTCTCCTTGATGATGGTATCTTCAACTTGATGCCTTCTTGATGATGTTGATTATTGAACATTCCTTCTTAATGATCTTCTACAAGGATTATTAAGATGTGATCCTTTCTTCAATGTGAGGGAGATCACTTTGATGATGAAGTGTTCTTTCTTTATTTCTTGCTAGATGATTGTACAATTTGTAAGCTTTCCAAGAATTCTTCAGGTGCAGAGTCCTTCTTTGAATGAGGTAGGGTCTTTGAGGTCTTCTTCTTTTATAAAGTGTTGATCTGCATGATCCTTGTGATGAGATGGTTAGTCCTATTTGATGTTCCTTGGTTCCTTTCTTCAAGATGATGTGTGGATTAGTCCTTCTTAGTGATCTCTTTGTGCTTGGGCCTTATGTATCCTTCTTCTTTGATAGTTCTGCTTGTGATGTATTATTACTTAACTAGATTAGCTTCTTTTTTATGTTGATTTTTTTTTTTTTGTTATCATTAAACAACTATCGAAAAATGAAGATCAATGAGATAAGAGGACACAAAATATATGTTGCAAGCAAGGGCCAAAACCTCTCCTCTTGAGAGGAAACCCACAAGAATTCTTCTCCTCTTGTGGAATGTTCATATGACTCATTCCAAGAACTGAGACCCTTGTAAAAGACCCCTCCAAGACAAGGTCACACCTCTCCTTATTGATGAAATTTTCCTTCCAGCTACTTTGACCCATCAACTTCCATTAGTTTTGACCCAACAACTTCCAGCCTCTTCGACTGCAAACAACTTCCAACAACTTCGACCTTCCAAAAATTTTGACCTAGCAACAACTTTGACTTCCCAACAACTTCGAATTCCCCAATAGTTTCTTCTGTAACTTCAACTTTCCAAATGAATTTTGCAATTTTGGTCTAGCATATATTTTAGTAACCTTAACATTAGAGGGAGAGGTCCAAAACTTCGATCTTGCTTCTCTTCTTCTTTTCCTTGAACTTCGTCCCTTTTCATTGTATTCCATCTTCTTTAATGGGGAGATTGAAATTCTTTCTTTCTTGAATGAAAATCTCTCAAATGAGGTCTAAATTCCCTTATATATAGGCTTATTAGGAGGTCGAATTGCTACCCATGAGGCCGACTTGATCCTTCTTGTAGGACGAATTGATTGACAAGGTCTTGGAGGGTCTTTATGACACTTTTGACTTTACAAAAAATTTCTTTACTAGATACAACATACCCAAATGGGTCTTACATGTATGACAATGATTCTTTTTATTTCATAATTCTATGACAAACCTAGGAGCACACAATGGGTGCTTGACCTACAAATAAATTTATCTTGAGCGTAAAACCTATGCATCAAGAATGAAAATAATAAATTTCTTTCTCTTTAATATCAAATATATAAAATCATGATTAAATAGACGTTATGAAGACCGAACATAGTTACACATTTCAATATTACTTGCTTATTACTATGGTGTAGCATGTGGAAGAATTTTTTATAGCTAGGGTTCTCTAGATTTTAATGAATTCTCTTGATGATACTTTGGAGGTTCATGTCTAAAGGAAGGGTGTTACTTATGAGGATATTAATAATAATTTTTGAGTCCCCTACAATTATAATTTTTCTAATTCATTTCTTGACAACTGCCTAGAGTCCTTAAAGGAGTGAATAAGTTGCAACCTGGTTATTAGTGGATGAACCCAACCCCAAGCGAAAGAGATTTCTTAATGTTCCTTAGGGTGAAAGATCACCCCTGCTCCTAGCGCTCCCAACCATCTAAATTATGTTTAATTAAAAAAATCAATAATAATAAACTATTAATTATGTTTAAATAATTTTAATTAAAAAAATTAATCTACTTTATTAAAAATATGTATCGAAAGACCAATAATAAATAATAATAAAATGTATATTAAAACACTTAAGTTTAGAAGCAAATAGGAAAAAAAAAAATCAAACACTCAAATCATTTGATTTGAGATGAACTTCACATGTGAATAGATGATGTAGAAATATATTTAATTGAGATAGATGAGATAACCTTTTTGTATATATATTGGTATAGATTTATTTTAAATATGGATCTATTAAGTATCGAGAGGGATGAAATCCGATTCATGCACAAGTTTTTTTTAGAGTGTAAAATTTGAAAAAATGTTTACAAGCCAAGAGATTTGATCCCTCTCAATGCTTGGAATATCCATGAATAATATATATATATATATATATATATATATATATATATATATATATATATATATATATATATATATATATATATATATATATATAGACACACACACACACACACACACCACATATGATGTATATTTTTTCATTATTTAAATTACAATTATAATGCACAAATAGATTTAAATCTTAAATTGAAATCCCATTTAGAACATAGATTGTGTAAACTACACAAATTACATTTGAAATTACACCAAATCTTTACTAGATTTTAGACAAAATTGATAGGAAAATATGGCTACAAAAAGACCAAAATCTAGAATAGTAAGACTACTAAAAATGTTTAACTAAGTTTATTTGTTTTTTTTTTCTTGTAATACAAAATTGCTTTATATGATATATACATAGTTTTATTTATTTAACCCCCTCCCCACACACACACACACACACACATATATATATATTGACATTAAAATCTTTCACTTAACACGGGCATTGAAATGTTTATTTATAAATATATGTTAATGTTATTTAACCTGTTATATTAAAACATTTTATTTATCACATATATTGAATATTTATTTATTTATCAATATTTTGCTAGATATTAATTTTATATTTAAAATTGAATGAATTACACATCTCTTTGTTATTATAGAACAATTGATTTTTTACTTTCAAATATCTATATTTTTGGACATTAAAATATTTTATTATGGTTAACATTAAAGTAATTTCTTTTCTAGTTTTTCTCTCTTTATCTACATATACATGAGGTTGATATTGACACATATGAGTTAACATGGATATTTAGATACTTTATTTAAGTACTATATTAAAATATTTTTAAAAATGAGATGAGCCACGCTAGTTGGTTCAAAAGGCCTAGAAAAAGTTTTGTCTTATATGATTATTATCGAAAGATATCTGGAAAAGTATAAGAATTATACACCTTCCTCATATCGGAAAGTGAAAATATAAGATTCATTTTTACTTTTATTTATTTTATTTCTTTAATAATTGATATGAAATTATGTTATTTAACATAGACATCAAAATATTTTATATACGCTCACAATGAGAGAGAAATATTTTATCATATTTTCGTATTTTGTTATAATATCAACAACTAACTTAACTAACATAGTGAAAAACTAACATAGTAAAAATACTACAATATATAATATACCTCTCAACCCAATTATTATCACTTTACAACAAATAAAAATAAAATACAAACTATTCATATTCAAATATAAAAGGAAATAATCATTTTAATTGAAATTGAGAAATTCAAATAATTCAATTTTTACTAGTGTCTTTATTAATATTGTTTAATATGTTAAAATGAAAATGGGGACAAAATAAATTTAAATAAAAAATTTGATTAGAAATAAAAAGTAACATTAGTGTATATTTTAAAAGTTTATAGCAATTAGATACTAGCAATTGTTTTAAAAGGTGCAAAGAGAGGTCAATAAGTTTGTTAATTTGGAAAAGTTGTATGAGAAACTCATTTGTAGACATATATGCCATATGTTTTTGATTTTCGAAAGTAACAAAGTCAACCATTGAAGGTAAAAAGTCATGCATTAGATCCCAAGTTTATTTTATTTCACAACTTTAATTAAAACTAACTATTACCCACACCCCAATTGAAAACTATACAAATTATATCTATGTTTGTTTTAATGTCATCCTTCAAAATATTTCAGGAAACGTAGGAAGCTTCAACTGTTTCAGTTTTCCCTCTTCAAATAATTGAAATATGATCTAACAACTATTTCAGTTTTCCCTCTTCAAATAATTGAAATATGATCTAATTGAATATCTGTAATTTGGTTATTGGAAAACAAAGAATGTGAAAATATTTTGGCTAGCTCAACAACTAACACTGGAATTTTGCTTGAACGAAAACCACAAAAAGCCCTTGCTTCGTTACTATTTGCAAACAAAATATCAACATGCTCAGCTATAATATCCCTACACAAAATAACAGCATGGTCACAATATTACAAAATGAAAGCGTGTTACAAAATGAATGGCACATTTTTTTTTCTTTGGCATTTCTTCCCATTTGATAACAAAAGAAATCATTCTCAATTCAAAGGTAAATCCATTTAAATTCATCCCATTAAAGTAAGTCCATTTGGGGTTGGTGTTTTTATCCTTCTCATTTTCATCTCATTTCTTCGTAAATCCATATCCTCCGATGTCCCAAACCACGAAGTTATGGAGAGTTAGAGTCTAAGTTATGGAGAGTTAGAGTCTTTAATATTAAATTAGGATCCAATCATCCTAATTAAAGCCAATAGTAGATTTATGGTTGGGATTTTTTACCCCTCTATGGTTTTGCTTTTTTACCCCTCTCATTACTTGGCATGGTGTTTTTAGCCTTCTCATTTTCATTTATTCATAAATCCATATCCTTCAGTGTCCCAAACCACGATTTCCCCCACTTAACCAAAAGTTATGCATAGTTAGAGTCTTTAATATTAAATTAGGATCCAATCATCCTAATGCAGAGTTAGAGTCTTTAATATTAAATTATGATCCAATCATACTAATTAAATTTAATAGCAAAGATTTGTGGTTCGGTTTTTTGACCCCTCTCATTACTTCACATATCTAAATACTTTCGAGTCACAAATGATAATCCCATAGTTTCGAGTCATAAATGACAATCTCTTGTTTAAAAAATTGAAATTATGGATTGTCTTAAAGATAACTGATCTGCATTGAGGTGTTAGTTGATGGAAGTGGAGGTGCTGTCTTTAAATTACATTAAAATTGTATATATATATATTTTTAAAATAAAATGATTTTATTAATTTTTTCTTTGTTTAAAGGATAGCTATAAATGAAAGCTTGTTTATAATCTAATGATTAACTATTTGAAGTTTTTGCTATAATCTAATGATTAAATTTTTGAATTTTTTTGTTATTATTTGAGGCTTTTTGTTATTATTTAGGGTATTTTTTTTATGGATTTTGTCTCAAAATTTTGATAGAGATTTTTAAAAATTGTATAATTTGTAAAATAAAAAAAAAATTCAAGACATTTATAATTATAAATTTCAATTTCAATTGTGTAATTTGAAAAATCAGAATGATTAAAAGATTTTTGTGAAAGCTAAATTCAATTATATATTTAAAACACATTTTAAATGAAAAATATACATTTTTTTCCAAAAATCACCAAAAGATATATTGAATTATTTAACCAAAAAAAATCTTAAATAATAAAAATATTACAATCCTCTTAAAAAACATTATATCCTAGATTCCCCCAAAACAATATTGTGTTAATATTATATATAGATATTTAAAAATTAAATTAAAAAAAATAAAGAAAAAAAAAAGGAAGACAGGAAAAAACATATTTGTTAAACTAGGCCATTGCTTAATACCTGGGATTCTAAAGAAAGATGACACACTTTAGTTAAGCATTATACAACTAACAGGTTTGGATGCTTCACCCTATTCCGGTGATGGCAATGACTAATTTATCACTCTTAGTTATCCGAGATTAAGGTTAGAGTTTGTTCTATACTCTACAAATTAAATTATGTATCAATGCTACAATTTTATACTTTGTTGTAGCCTCATGAGCCAATTTTGTTATCCCTGTAGAAATTATTAGTGGCCATTTTTAGTGTTTGAATTGAGAAAACTCTCGCATTTTTTAGTTTGGAAGAATCTCCTCTATGTCAACTGATTGTTGCACCCCAAGAAGATGATGAAAAGCTAACATAATTTAGTTCCTCATTCCAACGCGAAATTATACATGTAAAGATAAAAGTAGGTTCTCATACCGAATGGGTTTGATAATTCAATGGAATTTTCTGTTTTCCTTCTTGCCATAAGGCGTAAATCCCTACGACGATGATGACACAAATCAACACTTTTGCACCAACTAGTACTCCAATTATTTCCCATGTATTTAGATACCTTAACCATTCTGAAATCAAATAGCCAGCAAAATAGTTCATGCATATGTACACTCAACTTTAAAAGATTCCACAATTGTCGATAACTAGGAATCAATAAAGTTAAAGTTTCTCACCTTCCAAAAATATGCAACATGATGGTATGAAATAATAACTTCCAAATTTGTTTGGCGGTCTATATTTTTTATCGCTTAAGGAAAAACCAAGATTTATGATTTCTGATTGCTCAAAAGACTTCCTGTCGGGTAGTGGAAAAAACCAGACTACTATATTCAGATACCTGTTGGCAACAAACCACATGCATTAAAGATATATTGACCCATTTTTCAAGTTTAATCTAATCCATATAGGGTTCTATAGCTTTTGAAATATGCTAATATTCATCAAAGTTTAAAAAGAAATATGCTAATATTCATCAAAGTTGAAAAAGAGGGAGATCTTAAGACCATCGCGCCCAAATATGGTATTGCACACTAACAACTCTGAGGATCAAATTTCTCTGAATCTTTAGTGCATGTGTTATCATTTCCACAATGTGCCATATTAGTGTGATAGGAAGTCTCATGAGCACCTTCAACAATGCAACATATCGGGCTATTTGATATGAGTGTTTAGGAATCACAAACTAGGTTACCTTCAAGTATGCATTTCGAAAAAAAAAAACAGATGGTCACATTAAAGAATTGATGGTTTACAACTTTGGAATAGAAGTAGGTAACCTTAAAAACATTGCATCGTTTAATTGTTAGAAAGTTTCACATATACATTTTTCCTTTTCTTGCTAGTCCTATAGATACTACAAGGTTTCTCATACATATAGATGAATCAGAAATCCAGATGAATCAGTTCAGAGGGTTATCATGGAAATCATTATGCCCAAATATTAGTCAGATTTTTTCCCAACAAAACATTTGTGATGTTGTTGTATCAAAGGTCTATGAATTCGCGCTGCTGGCTGACAGTTCCTTCCATAATTGACAGAGTTTTATATATAGAATTATTAGAGAGAATCCTATGCCATTGGAAAAATGAAGATCACTGAATGTTCAAGTTTTATCATTGAACAATATAAAATTGATGATATTGCAAATAAAATATAAAATACACACACTTTCTGAAGTTGCAGCGAGCTAAAAAATTCAGAAGGAAGCTTCCCATTCAAATTATTGCACTACAAGGAAAATACCATCTAGCAGAGGTTATAAAGGAGGTTTTTAGTGTTATAAAATTGGCCAAAATTGTCAAAAAAACATTTGCTACAACATCTGTTTATGGTTATGGAGGTTTTGGCTGAGATTTTAATGGAATTTCAACACAATAAAAAAAACTGGGCAGTCGGAGGTTATTATGGATGTTTTTTTCATCGGTGCACTACGAAAGTGACAACGCACTGGTGTGTGTCATCTAGAAGGTGGCCCAGGGCGGTCGAAGGTGCATGCACCAGGCCGTAAAGGTATAAAAATGTTGTTGTTGATACAAAGCACGGGTCCATTCTAATTGGTATTGGGATTTGTGCGGTGCCCATAGGTCATCTAAACGCACCAATACGCCGAGTTATAGAAACGCACCGGTGCGCAGTATTCAACAAACACACCATTTTTTGTAATTCGTATTAGTATTTGTGTGGTTCCCATAGGTCGTACAAATTCCCCGGTGCGTAGACTCACATAAACGCACCGGTGCGCAATATCTCACAAATGCACCGATATTAAAAAATGGTATTGGTATTTGTGTTGTGCATATAGGTCGTAAAAACGCACCAATGCATTGTATCACACAAACGCACCGATGTACAGTAATTGACACACACCAGTGTTCATTTTGTATTTTTTAGAAACATCAACCTGTGATAGTGCAATTATTGTGATTTTTAAAAATTCATTATTCATCAAAAGTCTACACATCTTATAACAATATTCATATTAATTAAATTTTTATTAATGCATTTTAAAGTGATGTTTGGATTAATTTGTTATATCATATCATAAAATTTCACATATCTTCATTATAATATTTAATCATCCATAAATTTAATCTGTGGTGTTACATTTCACAACAACAATGGAGAACACAATAGAATTAATTAAAGGATATATATATATATATATATATATATATATATATATATATATATATATATATATATAAGACAATCTTTGTCATACAAAAGGGGATAGTTATTGGTATCCCTTTGTTTTTCAATTGGGACACTATGTCCATTACATTAAACAAAATGTCTAATTTCACAGACAAATATTTCATAAAATACAATGCCTTGCTTTGATATCCAAACATAGTGATCATCATTCTTCACTAGAATTGATGTCACTGCTAGAGCTACTTCCATGACTTGGGTTATTTTCAGGAATGTTTTGGTCACGGTGTTGATTGTTTTCTTGATCTTCTTCACCTTCCATCTACAAACATAAAAATAAATTGTAATGAGTGTATATACATTGATGAGAATAATGAAAATTGCAATATTAAAAAATATACATCAATGTAAATCGAAAAGAAATTTCGTACCATAGCAACAATTGACTCATGAACTATACACATTCTTTCAAAACCATGTATTATGCCATCTTTCAAGATTTCATCTGTTGGCACAATTCCATATGTTGTTTCCTGCAAGCTTTATACCCCATAACAAATCATATATTTAATACAAAATATTTTTTTGTTCTATTAATTATAGACGGAGCTAAGTAAAACAAGATAGATAGATGCTTACAAATTCCACAATTAATTTCTGATATGTCAACATATACTCACAACCCATATTTAACCCAATGTCAATCAATTTGTCTGACAGTTCTTATTTGTATGTTCGCACTTGTTTGAAGACATTCAATGATGATTTTTGTAAACAACTTAAAAATACAAAAATGAAATCTAGTTAAGTTGTTATAAAGAAGTAAAAATTACTCACGAACTTATATATCATCCCTTTTCTTACTTGTTGTCCCATTTTATGCGCTAAATGGGTTCCATTTTCTTCTATTTTCTGCAAGAAAATACTTGAAAATTAATATTTAATGCTAAATTGTTTATTTATTGTACCTAATGAACGAAAAATTCAATGATTACATAATACATTTGAAGCACATTGTTGTTGAGATGGCTCCTTCTGCGACGCATTTTTTTCCATTTCTTTGACCATCTCCTTGTACACCTTTTTGAACATTCCTACTGGCATATTTTTGATATCAGCTTGTTCATCTTTTGAAATTTTCATAATCTTCTTGAAAATGTAACATGAAAATAAACTATTTAATTTTTATAATGATATATGAAAAGTAAATATAACAAAAGTGATATTTATAAATAATTCTAGATAAACATTTAAAGGAATATTACTTTTTCATTCCTTCTATTTTGTTGTTATATGTTTTTGCTATTAAAACTCTGACATGTCTCATTGACCAATTCTTTGGAAACTCTTCTTGTAGTTTAGATAAAATTTGGTTCTTGGAATCATTGGATTGATTTTTGTATTGTAAGTGGAAATAACGTCTATTCATTCGTTCCACTAGATCCCTCAAAATTTTGTAAAAGTTTATCCCCCTTTCACTAACCTCCAACACCACTCCAGATGAGCTAAGGAGCAATTCATTGTCATTTGCATGTTCAATTTTTTTTCTTTTCTTAGAACAACATTCCTTTTCTAAGTTCTTGGTCCCTGTAGAACATTAAACAAATGTGAATTAATATATTGTTTGACACATTTTATCTAATAATTTTAAGTATATTATTAATGAAAATTAAAAAACGAAACTCATATTGGATCGATAGTATTTTTCATTCACCTGATTCATCATT
Organism: Pinus albicaulis; assembly: GCA_034641835.2. Classification (NCBI taxonomy): domain Eukaryota; kingdom Viridiplantae; phylum Streptophyta; class Pinopsida; order Pinales; family Pinaceae; genus Pinus; species Pinus albicaulis. Next base: position 538,215,144 of record CM076579.1, on the reverse strand, counting down.
TTGCAATTTTTCCATCAAGATTTTACACTCTTCTGGTCCTAGATCAGAAATAATCTTATCGAGCTTCGTCATTTTGTGGCTTTGCATGATACACAGTAAACAATACATATTAGTTAAACTTACATATAGTTCAAAAATATTTTTTTTGTAAAAAATTTACAAAGAACTTGTCTTTTTTTCTTTTCTTGATGTGTTATCAATATTTTTGTTACTTGATCTCTTTTCAGCTATTTCTTTATCAATATGAAACTTGTACCATATAATTCATTAATTTATTTTACAAATAAATTGTCAACTTTTCAAGTAAAAAAAAATTCTCAAGAAATCAGTGTGCCATTCATGGTGTACGCACCGACGTTAGTGCGTAGGCGTCTTATAAACACACCGCACAAACAGTATAATAGACCGTACAATTTTCTATGTCAATAAGAAGCACCGGTGTGTTACATGTTCACCACCGCACATATTAACACAGAGAAAATAATAAAAATTGTCTAGTGTTAGTTTTTGTAGCATAAACGTCTTGCGCAAACAAGGGACCCCCATACGGTGCTCTCTGTCAACTAGGAGACCCGTTATAGTGAGTTATATGTTACATGGTGCACCGATTAACACAATAAAACTTTTTTTTGGAAAACAACACGTTTGCAGTGCGCCATAATGAAATAGCGCACTGGTGCCCTATTTTACATATGGTGCACTGATTAAAAAAATTTTATTTTTAAAATTTTTATCATAGTACTTTCGCGATGCCCTTGGATAATAAAGCGCACCATTGCACTAGGTTACACAAGGTGCACCGATAACAAAAATATTTTTTTCAAAAATTCACGCAAGGGCCGACATGGATTGGGATCCGACTATGTAAGTCATCCCGTGGGTTGGATGTCTTAGGCCTATATATAGCAATAAAAAAACCCTATAAATCTAAAATGAAAATCCCTAATTTTGAAACCATAGAAACAGGGAGAAGAAAGGGCAGAAACAAAAAGAATGTAGGGTTTAGGGTAAAAATGGTTTTTTTAAATTTTTTTTTTTTTTTTAAATTATGTTTCTGAAAATGAAACAGAAACTGAATTTTTTTCTTACTGCGTAAAAAAAAAATGCAGAAAAATTAAAAAAAACAATAAACTTTAATCACGAGATCGTTTGGAATTCTATGCTACAGGGTTTGAATCACTAGATGTTTAGAATTCTGATTGTTTGAATACTTCTGTTTGAATGTATTTCGCTGCTCCATAGTGCTCTTGTGCTCTGTTGCTCTAGGTATGTCTCCTGCAAATATTTGGCTGAAATTTTTTGCAAAAATAGTGAATAATGAAAAGTGTTTAGTATTTAAAGAATTTTTTATGAAATTAGATTTTCAAAAATATTTTGCCGCCCATTTTTCAATTTACCGTTTTTTTTCACTTAAATAAAATAGAGTTGCGATTTTTTGATTTGCGCTTATTCATCGCCGATGCATCACTTAATATCACCACACTGGTGCGTCCGTTTATATCATGACACCGGTGCGCATTAACGAAAAACGCATCGGTGCAATGATCTATATATTACCACCAATAACAAGAAGTCCATTTAATTCACTGAAATTAATTTTAGGTGTGTGCACGAAAATTTATTGTTGATTTTGCTCAAATGCAGGGAGAAAATATCATAATTATATCGAATGTACATTATTCAAAATCCAGATCGTTCCATAATATTTTTCATAGTCCATCGTGGAGTTCTCCCTATCCATCTCGATACGTAATATTTACTTCAGATTTTATTTATATTTTCATTATCTAATTGAATTGATGTGTTTTATCCATGTCAATCATGCACAACTTTATTAAATTTATAATGTATACAAATTTTTAGGTTCACGCAGATTCAGAATCGAGTTCAGATGCACAAAATATTCAAATGTCAGCTCCAAAATGTCAGAAGCTCTTATTAGGAGCAGCATACCGCAAGGCGCATTTGGTAGATGAAAATGGACAGCCGCTTCACCGTGCCAATTGTAACAATATTGCATCTTCTAGCCACAATCCTGGGACATTAATGATGGTAATATTTATAATTGTTTGATATATTGATTAATGTAATTATTTCAACGTCAAACCAATTAATCATGCAATATTGTCAATGTGATTACTAATTGATATCATATATTTTGTACTGATCATGTTCAATTTTTTTTTTTAATTATTAGGATTTTAGTGATGATGAGTGACCTACCTACCATCTTCCGTTGCACCCCATGACAATGTCAAATTGAGAGAAGACCGAATTAAGAGAAAATATCGAAGAGGAATGATACCAAGAATGGTTGAATCAACCACCGATTAAATTCCCTCTACGTCCAAATTCACCAATTAGGAATGACTACAACAATAGTAGTTCTTCACAAGCTGACAATGGAGGAAATCAGATAGAGGTTGGTATGGATGATTACTTAAGGGATACGACTTCCATGGAGACAATGTTGTTAGATGCATTCCAAAATGATGATCAGCTAGGGGATGATGCTCATATTGCTAACACCTTTTTCGAAAGCCTTAAATTTTCTTCCACCACCCCTCTCTTTGGACCTGGCGGTTAGTCAAAGTCTACCCATTTGGGGAAAAAAATGTTACTTTACAACTTGAAAGCAAAGTTTGGTTTGTCGAATGCATGTTTCTCGGAAATTTTGAGGTAAGTTACCATAAAGTCCTCCCTTATATAAATTTGAGAAATATAATCAGTATAGTACAATGCACATTACAAATGGTAAATTTTATGAACTTTAATAATTATATTGGAATTAATGTACATTTATTAATATATTTTTCCATGATCACCAACTACAGGTTATTCAAAGATAAGGTTCTTCCGAGTGATAATGTCTTTCTCAGTAGCTGCAAAGAGGCAAAGAAATTGTTGAAAATGTTGGGTGTTGAGTACATATCATAGCATGCATGTCCATATGATTGTATTATATATAGAAGAGAATATGTAGACAAAGAGATATGTCCGAAATGTGGGCATGACAGATATGATAAATAAAAAAATAAGGAAAAATCACATATTGGTCCTCCTTTTAAGATATTGAGGCACATGCCTATAATCCCAAGGATTCAAAGGCTCTTTCGTTGCAAAGAATTAGCTATGTTGCAGGGATGGCATGCCTCACAAAGAAGTGAGTTGGGAGTTATGTGAATCCGAAATGATTCAATATCCATGAAGCATATAGAGGATACATGGCCCGAAAAATTCAAGGATGAAATACGAAGTCTACGACTGAACATAGCCATGGATGACATCAACCCATAATACCTCCAGAACAACAACTATTAATTTTGGCCTATAGTAGTGATCAATAACAATATCCCCCCATGGTTGTCTGTCAATAATGAACATCTTATGTTGGCTCTCATAGTCCCTGGTAGAAGACAAGTGAAGAATATGGATGTCTAATTACAATCACTAGTAGAAGAATTAAAGGAATTATGGGATGGGATAAATGTATACGATGTATCAAGACCCATCGCAGCAGAGAGGAGTTTTATGTTGTATGGCATACGTGCTTACACAAAACATGATTATCCAGGCTTAGGAGTTTTCTCTGGTAAATTGCATGTTTAATTTATTGATTTGTTTATATATGTAACAATGTTCTTTCACATATTAGTTATTTAATTCATTGTAATTGTTCTTATCTTCATGATATTCTTTAATGTGCCATGCATATTAATTTTATACAATAATCTCGTAGGTCTTGTAACAATAGGGTATTTTGGATGTAAATGTTGTGGACCTTCTCTGAAAGCTAGATAGTCCAAGGACCTGATTGCTCCACGATATTCCTCCTAGAAGAACACCCTTACAGAAGAGTAGCATAAGCTTTCAATGGTAAACGAGAGAGAACCCAAAGGCCTCCAATAACGACACCAACTGAATGGCTTAGAGCATATGAGAGAGAGAAGGAGAAGGATCTCATAGAAATGTTCGATTCAAATGGGGAGCCTATGTTCGATGATCCAGAATTCTTCGAAACCTATGTTGAGAAATTTCCCATTGGGATGAAAAGGAAATCTATCTTTTATAACCTCCCATATTGGGAGCATCTTAAGATTACCCACTTATTAGATCCCATGCATATATTTAAAAATGTTTCATCTTCTTTATGGAGGCACATATCATCGAAACAAAGTGACAGATTGGCTGTTAGGAAAGATATTATTACTTCAAAAACTAAAAAGAAACATTGGCCAAGACGATTAGAAAGTACGAGATCAGAGGCAGGCGTTGGTCCCTCTAATTCATGGTTTTTCAAAGAAGGTGATGTCCCGTGGATTTTAAAAAAAGATGATATTTCTTTGGCAAAGGAAGTTATAATGGGTGTGAGGGTGCCAAATTCATACGGGTCTTCACTACGGCATTGCTTCACCGTGGATGACCATTTTTCGGGGTTGAAATCACATGACCATTTGAATCTTCTAAGAGTACATATAATGTCAAAAGCATGATTTTATTATTTGTTATATTAATAAATTTTATCCCATGTGGGGATCATAAAACATAACTAATTTTGTATATTATTGCACGTGTGTATAAATTTGCAGTTTCATTATCCTTTGTTCATGCGTGGGTATGTGAAACATGAATTCCCTCAAGACCTAGGACGTGCCATATCTAAATTATCTGCATTTGTACATTGGATCACGTCAAAGGAGATTCATGTGGCTAGCATTCCACGGTGGCGTCAAGAGATAGTTGAGATTGTTTGTATGTTTGAGAAGGAACTACCGACGAGTTTCATGGACTTACAGGTTCATCTTCTAATCCACCTAGTAGATGAGGTTGAATTAGTTGGGGTGGTTTCTTGTCATTGGATGTTCTTCTTAGAGAGGTACATGAAGAAATTGAAAGGTTTTGTTCAACAAAGGGCAAAAACCGAGGGGTCTATGGCAGAGGGGTACATATCGTATGAGTATTTCTATTATGCCAATGAGTACATCAAGCAGATTGACAACAGACCAGGTGCGGTGATTTGGGACGATGAAAGGGATAAAGACAACATAGAAGGAGAGTTTCTCCAAATGAGTGGGAAAAAACGCTTGATAAAGAGTAAGCGACTTATAATTTTTCAAATTTACACAAAGTAAATATTCATGTTGAAGTTCGATATAATGTATATTTTGATCTCTCTGTACTATATAATTTTGGTTTGATTTCATCAGCAAATGCAAAAATGGAAGCAATCAATAAATTCGTTCTTTACAATTTTGAAGCGACACAACCATGGGTTGCATTGTACGAAAAAAAGAGGATGAAATGGGATAGTGACATCAAATAATTCATATGGTTGAATGGTAGAAATGTGCCTTATCCTGATCATTTAAAAGAAAAAATGCCAAAAATATGCCTCAACAGTTGGGTTGTTGACCAAGTTAGAGAGAAATATGGTGCAACCGGTCGTTACCCGCGTGCTGAAGAGGATGCACTAAACATAGGGATTGGGTGCAGAAACTCGGTAATAATCTATTTAATTTATATGTAAATTTGAAACTTATAAGACATCTATATTTCATATTTTAACTGTTGGGTTATTATAAGACACATGACACTATGATTTTTTTAACTTTTTTATAATAGGTGCATTTGTTCCCATCTATGTGGGCATATGGACACCATTTTCGCACAGAAAATGCCGATGCTGGAAACATCACACAAGACTATGGAGTGGAAGTCGAGTTCGATCAATCTAGTCGATCTAGCCACCGTGATCAACAACTAGTAAGAGGGACGTTAGGTTATGTCGGAAAGATACAAGAGATCATTGAAGTGGATTTTTCTTCTTTCCAATGTGTTATTTTTAGGTGCAAGTGGTGGGACACCTTTGATCGAAATAATGTAAAGGAAGATCGCGATAGTAGGCTGATATGTATCAACTCTAGAAAGATGTGGGATGAAGCTAAGGAGCCCTATGTTTTCCTCAAACACTGCAACCAGGTGTTTTTTTACCCAGATGTGTTGGATAGGGATTGGTGGTTCGTATTGAGACATGACCCTAGATCAAAACATTTTTTTGAGAACAATAGTGTTATTATGCCATGCAAGCTGGAAGATAATGAGGGTGATCATGAGAACCGAGAGTGATATGGTACATGTGTTATTTCAACAATATTTATACTTTTTAAGATGGGTTTTTCGAAACATTATAATATGTATTTTGAATTAATTGGTAATTTGCATTGTGTTAATGTTAAAATCAATATTTCACTTGATAATTCGCAATTATGTTGATCTCAAAAACAATGACGTACTGTATAAAGTTCTTTTTTTGTATGTAAGATCATAATAAAATAATGATAATTCTAAAGGACATGAATTTATTTGCATTATTTTCTAAACTTTATTATGTTACAATAATTCATATTATTCTAGATTTATTATTTTACAATTATTTAAAATTTTACAAATTTACAAATTTACAAATTTTAATAAAATCATTTCACATTAATACAATTAAAAATTTCGCATTAGTACAATTAAAATTTTACAAATATTTTACATACAATTACAATTACAATTTTACAATTTCACATACAATTACAATTTTAGAATTTTACATACAATTAGAATTACAAATATTACAATTTTACAATATCATGATCATTTAATATTAAATTAATTAATAAACATCACGTTCATGATAACCATCGTACAAACATCATATTTGACTAAAAAACACATTCAAATTCGCTAACATCATCGTGATCATGATAATCTAACAAAACAAAATTAACATTATATAACATCATCACAACACAAACATCAAATATACATCCCATGTGAAATAACTGCTATCACATACACATCTATTTGCAAGCTGCACATTAAATGAACATATCTAACATGACCTAACAATATACACATCATGATGATCACCAACATGTAAATTAAGTACAACTGCAACATGAACATAAAATACATGGACTATATATATATATATATAACTGAATAATGTCAAAAATATACAACTGTAATATAAATGTCATGGATTAGCTGGCGGTACAACATCAATAGCAGTACTAGTTGAGGCCTGCTCAGTAAATCGTGTAGCCTCAACGGTTGATGGTCCAGCCTGCTCATGATCATGAGTACTATTGGATGCTGCAGGTTGCTAACTGGACGTGGCCAATGGTCTAGCCTACTCTCCATGATGACTGCTGCTAGATGCTAGTGGAGGCTGTTCATCTAGCGCAGCGTGAGGTGAACGATCATTAGATGATGAGTCGCTGCTTGCAGACTGTCGATTACATGCTACATCTCGACCACGCCTATAACGTGCAATGGTCCTCCTCAGCCGCGTAACTAAGGTTGTAGCTCCTACAACATGTCGCAACAGGTTGTACATGTCACGCGGCATGCCTCTCCACATATGTAACAGCCTATCATTGGCCTGTATGTCTCTCATATTAGTGGGCCTGATGCCCGCCTCAAAAATCAATGCAGTGAGTTAGTCTCCCAACTCCATCTTGTATCTCCTATCAAGCCGACTGCGCCTAGCAAAAGGCGGTACCAGCGCAACAGCAAGAGAAGGTCTCTGCACTGACCTCCTGATGATCCTCGGCATCTGGCATACCCTAATCATCATCAGGATCCACACCTGGATCATGTGGTGGTGCCGGCATATCCTCGTCATCAAAAGATCCAATGTATGCAACATATATACAAGTACACAACAATAATTAGACAATTTCATTACACAATTTAATAAAAACAAGTTAAAGAACATGTTAGAATAAATTTAAATAAAATAATAATATTACCTCTATCATTCGGCGTCTCATCATCTATGAAGAGGACGTTGGCACACCCTCACCAATCCAAACCAACATAAGGACAAGGGACCATAATGAAGGGATGCTCGTCAACACTGGCTAGCAACTCTAGTGCATCATGTGATATCCTTGTTGGAAACACAGTCTCGCCCCTCTTAGGCATCATCTGCCCCTACATGTGCGTCCGTGCCTCGAACATTGGCCTACGAGGTTGCTGAACAAAAGTAGAGCTCGTCTTTGGAAACCTATGAAAAATAAACAAAAAATATGAGAATAAAAAGGGAAGTTGAACCTCCCTTGTGCATGAGCACGACATCTATCTAAAGTTGTACAAAACTGCCGCAAAAAAATGGCAGACCACCTGACAAGTTGTGGATCATGTACTAAAGAATCAACATAATATAGAAGCGAGCAACTAATGCATTTCCCGTCACTGGTGTTGTGTGAAATGGTCGAAATCAGAAGTGAGAGGCACCTCACCTCTTGAATACCAAATGCACCAATACGTAATTGGCCTTTGGAGACCTGAAAATATGAAGGAGATAGTATATCTGCGCTAACGTATCTTGGGAGTACACCAACTGACTCCCTGTTGCATAGCCAACTGGAACCTCTGGGAATGAGGGAAAATCCACCCCTCTCCTCGATAACCCTGTAATGAAATATATGTCCTCCTCAGTGGGCATGTACCACTGGTTAGGACCAACCCAGAAAGCCTGTAGGTGGGCATTCCAGCTGCGGATAAGATGTCTCAAAAACAGACCATGGCCCTTTAGGGAAGTAGCCTCCTCATAGAACTTGAGGAGGTCTACCTGCCTTAGGAGCTCCTAGGTAGCTGCTGTAATAGGGTGATGGTATGCATCTCTCTCCCTCTCTCGTGCCTCCCACAGGAGAACTATGTTATACTGGCCCGCTTGTTGTTGTTGTTGTTCCCCCTCTTCTCTCCTTTCAGGTCTCTGAATGATTGAAATATTAAATAAATTTTTTTTATTAAATGAGACATGTATTTAGGAATATACATATATAATTTTTTTTGGAAAAAACAAAAACAAAACAGTCGGTGCCCCACAAAAAACAGGCATGCACCGGTTCCGGTGCGTCTTTTTTTTGTCGCGCACCGGTGACGGTGCACCAGATGATATTCAACGCACTAGCGGCGGTGCACACGAAAATTTTCAGCGCATCGTTGACTATGTACGGTGTCAGGAGTGTGGTGCGCTGACTAAACTCTACGCCCTAGGGCGTATAGTTCGGTTAGTGCACCAACCTCCTAACATCATTACATATTCAATGGTGCGGTATTTTACTAGGCCGCACCATTGACCCTGTCGAAATGTAGTGCGCTGACAAAAATTTCCGCCCCAGGGCGGATATTTATGTCAAGGCACCGAATTGCCACTATTCCACATGGTCAACAGTGCAACTGGGTAAACGACTGCACTAAATTTTTTTAAATTTTTTAAATAACACGGTGCGCCTTTCGGTATCGCTTCGGAACCGGTGTGGATACCGTTAGCACCGGTTGCGGTGCGACCTGTAAATTTACAGGCAGCACCGCGAACTGGTGCGAGCCGAATGGTTTGAGCGCACCACGCGACAATTTTTTTTTTCTTTTAAATGCTTAATTTTAAGTTTATTTGAAATTATAATCCCCTAAAAGGCTTAATTATGGAAAAACAAGAAATACATGTACATTTGGCCATCTAGGAGGCATATTGGCTGTAGAATTTGTAAAAGAAAATTTTCCCACCATTTTGCAAAATTGAAGCTGGAGATTGATGGGCAATGCACATCAGCAGTGCGTGCAATGGGTGCAATGCGAGCACCAATGTCAGGGAGGCTCAGATAAGGATAAATTGCACTGGTGCTTGAGAGCTCTGGAGCACTGAGAAAAGTGAAAAATGCGGGTTTTTTGCCGTAATTTTTTTTTATTTAACCTTGTTCCAGTGCACGGGGTTTTGTAGGCACACCGGTGCGGTTGATTAAGACTGCACCAGGTGGTTTCTGTTTTGGCGCGGTGTTTTATGACGCACCAGTGCGGAAAATTTGTAAAGCACCAGTGCGCTACAGTAATAAGACGCATCGGGTGAGTGTGTATGGAGCGCACAGTGTTTGGTGTGCCAATGTTTTGTGTGCACTAGTGCTTTCTCTTGTTGAACGCACTGGTGCGATTTATGATGATAAGTGCACCAGATGAAAACATCCGCAAAAACCTCTGCCCACCAACCTCCTCTAGTAACCTCTGCTAGAAACGGATGTTTGGATTATTTTTATAAGGGGTTCCTCAAAAACATCCGCTAGTGTTGTTTTCTATGACATAATAGAACAAGGCAAACATAATGAAAAAACCAGTTAGTTCGAAAAGATAGTAAAGCTTAGTTTATGTTGTATTTCAACCCACTTGAACTTACATAGTGGTCAAATATTCGAGAAAAGATAACTAGGTGGGAAAATCGGAGAGATCGAATAAAACTCTGGTGAGCCAAACTGTGAAGATACTCACTATTGCAACATCCAATGCAATAGTGACTTTCTTTTTCCAATCCAATGGCTTCAGGTTATGCTTTTCCCCATAAAAAATGGGGACTAAGAGGGCCTTGAGGCATGTATTCATAAACCAAAAGCCTTTCAGTTCCCTCGATGCAATATCCAAGAAATGCAACAAAGAAGGTGTCTATGACAAACCTTTGTAAGAATATCAATCTCTACTTGAAATTCATATAATCCCTTAGTACTCATAACCTCTACCTCCATTCTCTTCGAAGAAATCTTAGTGCCATCATGTAGCTCACCTTTGTAGACCACACCAAATCCCCCATGGCCCAAAACATTTTCCTTAATGAAATCATTCATAAAATTACGAAGAACCTGGATTGAGCTGATCGTGTTACCAACCTCCACCATATGTACATCACTCATACCACTGCTCGTCTTGCTCTGTGTATCATTGGTCATGGCTGAAACATTATGTCCCTGTAAAATGATCTTCAACAACTTAGACTCCAAAGCATAATGTTGGGGATGAAAAACTACAGTATTGGGGCTCTGCACACGGCCTGATCTTGGCAATCCTTTCTTTTAGACATAGAATCCAAATTGAGCAACTGCACTTAATCCAGTAAAACCACTTGGAATAACACCCACCATAACACCCAATAAGGAAGATGATCGATTCTTGTCCTTCTTAGCACCCACAATAGCTCCAAGACTATTTCCTAATGTAGGTGCTACAGGGTTCACAGTTGGGAAAGTCGGTGACTCATCGAGAATCCGGGGACACGATCCAGGGGAGGGTGTCGATGGCATTTTTTTCCTGATCTACACGTTCCCATCAATGTTCACAATAACACTCTTCTTGAAATCTGGGACCTTATCGAAAAATCCATTATTACTAACATAGACCCATAATCCTTTATTAATATCGAACCAGAAAGAGCGGCAAGCATAACACAGGGCGAAAAAGAAAAAAGGTGTTGGACAAATGTTATGGTTATAAGAAATATCCGTGTAACTGTGTCTAAACAGATGTCACGGTTATATGAAAATGGTTGACAAAAAAGTAAGATAGATTGATTCAAAAGAAAAATCTAACAACTTAAATATAATAATACTAAAATTTAATATTAATATTGATATAGTAATTATATTATTATTACATTAAAGTTATCATGATTATAAATTTTAATATATATAATAATATATTAAAGTTTATAATAATATGCATAAAATTTATTATATTATAATACATTCTATTATAATATAATAATATATATATTGGTATAAGAAGTACATTATTTTAGGTACGCTTCTTGAGCCAATAAATGAATATGGAAAGAATTAAATTATGTTACCTCGCAGATTTGTTCACTATTTATTAACTTTCAAAAGTTATATTTTGTTAAAAATTTGAAAAAAAAAGAAGTCATTGCGGTTTTAGGAGCATGTTTGTTAAACTAAGAATATGTAATCATTTGAAAACTAAATATATCATACACACATATTTATTAAAGTGGAGTATATTTAAATCATTTAAAAAATATAAGATAGGATGAAAAAATGCGGTTTCATCAGTTAGTTTTTAGTTGTTTTTTTATTAATTTAATTTATTTTTATTTTTATAATATAACAATGTGATAATTTTTTTAATAATATAACAATGTTTGACACCAACACTTCTCTAAAGAATCTTCCATTTGAAATTTTAGTCAAGTTTCGATGAACGTAAATTGCTGATTTTGGGTTCCCAAGTTGCAGGGGTAAATTACTTTTTTTTAAATAATTTTTAAAGATATATTTTAATAGTTTTTAAAATTTTGAGATATAATTTCAAATAAAATTATGATTTTTTATTATTTAAATATTTTTTTGAATATATAAATAGATCATTTGAACTCTACATTTTAAATAACTTAAATTTAAGTTTTTTTAAATCTTTATAAAAATTTGGTTACAATTAAACAGAAAATATAACCTAAAAAGACCATTTGAGTAGAGTTTTTTTTAAATTAATATTTTAATTTTATATATATATATATATATATATATATATATATATATATATATATATATATTACTTATTTTAAATTATTATTTTCCGTACAAAATAAATTTAATATTTTTAAATATCTATTATGCAATGTTAATATATGATATTTATAATTTATATTAATTTAAAAATGATTTTGTTTAAATTTTAGGCTAAAAATATCAATTTTTTTTTGTAATTTTATTTATTCTATATATTTGTGGATCATAAAATTCTAGTGAGATCACTAGTTTTCATTATTTAAAATGTAAATTTTAAATGCATAAATAAATTCAAAATCATAAAACACTTACTTCAAACTTACCACTCCAATAATATTTGACCAAATTTCTAACAAAATTCATCTAAAAATGTATCTCCATAAATAAAAACATAAAACATTGAAAATACACTTTTCCTAAGAGTGCAAGATTCAGAATAAATGGAAATAAAATATGACCCTCAAAGAGGTATTTATTAATAAATTATTAATTTTTATTTATTAAAAAAAATTGGGGATAAGGAGAAATTAAAGTTGAAAATATTAATTAAAAAGAATTTGGAGAATAGGGAGAGCTTAAGGTTGAAATTAAAGAAAATTAATAATAAAGGTAATGAAGATTAAATTAATAAAAATAAAAATAATGAATTTTAGTCAAAATGATATTCAATTAAGGTGGTAACATAAGGAAGAGTAGCATTGAGTAAAGAAGTTAAAAAATGTGTTTATTTACTGGCATTTGTCTGAGAAAAAGTTTGAAATTTAAACTTTGCAAAATTGAGGTACAATAGTTAGGAAGGATGATAGTTTGAGGAATCCCATCAATATCTTTGTTTTCATAAGTATGTTCACTAATAATGTGTGATTCTTTAGAATGTTAATAGTATGCATCTACCAATTGTAGAAACCAATGCAGGTGTGTGTTCTCTTGTGGTACACTGGCAATTTGCTGCCATGGTGCCACTAATAGGTTAATGGAAGGAAAAAAGGAACTGAATCTTGAAAGGTCCACATTGAAAGCATTAGAAACACTATAGTAGAAGCCCAAGCCACGCATTGAAAGCATCCAGTGTAGAAATATGGTGATAGAATTGCAACTGCTCAAGAAATTTAATCTAAAATCAAGAGACATAATTCTACTCTATTGATCCACATAATTCAATTCATAATTTAGAAAAATAATCTTAGACATGCAAAATACTTTTTTCCTGGGGGAACCCAACTGGGAAAAATCCCTCAAGCCTCTTTTCATTAATAAGATGAATAGAGATGTATTACAATTTTTTTCCCACACTGAGCACAACCTGCAAGTGAATAAACTATCTCTCTAGTCAATGAGAAACTATGGTCCAGACTTAGTCAATTTCTGCCTCTGCTTGAGCCCCTATTTCCTTGCGCAAATCCTAGAGTATTAGTCCCTATTTTTTAGGTATTTTTCTCCAATTGATTGTGCAATTCCCAAGGTTTGATCATCTGACTGCATGCAACACCCGTACACTTAGACTAGTTTACAATTGTTTATTAAATTGCCTTGGAATATCCACCACAACTGGGAACTTGAATTCTCTGCATGCACTAGTTCTTTTAGGTTGATTGATCAGTTAACTAGATGATCACCGAGTTAGACTATTCTCCAACTACACAACTAGCCTTCCACTAGTTCCTCCAACTGTTAGAACTAGTTCAACTGAACTCAACTAGATATAACTGAACCGAATTACTAAAATTTAGCAATCACACATGCTTAGCTGAACTCCAAGCCCTCTAAATCAAACTTATTGAGCTAACTGAGTGACAAGAGCCATGCCACACAAGTTATCGGCATCCAAGTTGTCTGTTGATGTGAGAATTAAAAATTTCTTAGTTTGACCAAGGAAAAGTCAAATTGAGACTTTCTTGATGTACTTCTCAACACTCCCTCTCAGCAAGAAAGGGATTATCAACCACCCCTATCCTGCACCAGTGGAATTTGAACTTCCCTCTTGATAAGGCCTTTTTCAAGATGTCAGCATCTTGTTCCTCTATTGGAAAGTATTGTAGCAACACTATCCACCTCTGCACACAGTCTTGAAAATGACGATATCAAATATCTATATGCTTTGATTGATCGTGAAATACAAGATTCTCATAGAGCTTAATGCAATTCTAATTGTCACAATATATCACAGTTGGATCCATCATATGACCAAACAGTCCCACAAGTCTCTTTCTCATCTAGGCCGCCTCACATGCTGCTTGACTTGTAGCCATGCATTTTGTTTCTTCCAAGTTAAGTGTTATCTTTGTTTCTTGTTGTAATAGGAAATCGTTGCCGACCAAACACTGGAAATTCCATCAGATTTACTCTTTCATTCAGATGGATACCCTGCCCAATCAACATCCGTGAAGCCACACAACTTCACTCCCTATGTCCATTTGTACCATAATCTATACTAGGCAGTGCCTTTGAGGTGCCGTAAAACATGCTTCATTTCCTTCCATATAATTTGGTCGACCTAACCATAGCTTGGCTTAGCTGATTGATTTCATAACACATATATGGCCGTGTGTTCATAATATACATTAGTGAACCCACTAAGTGCCAGTAAATAGTAGCATCCACTTCTTCACTAAAGTGGTAGACTCCTTCCTCGAGTTGGTCTCTAGAGGTGTCTCCATGGGTTTACAACTCTCCATGTGGAATCTTTGCAGTATCTCAGTGACATAATTTCCTTGAGACACAAACAATTCCCCATCACCTTGCCATACTTCTAGCTTGAGGAAGTAGTGAATGAGACCCATGTCCTTCATTTCAAATTCCCTTGCAAGATCCTCTTTGGAAAAGCTGATCAACTGCTCATCACATGTTAATATTAAATCATCAACATATAAAACAATGATAAAAAATTTACCTCCTACCAAAACAAGATATAGGTTCGCATCCGCTTCACTTTTTCGTGGAGCCCAAACTAGTGAGATAATTTTCGATCCCGGTGTACCAAGCACAGGGTGCCTGTTTGAGTCTGTACAATGCTCATTTGATTCTACAAACACAAGGTTCCCAATCAAATGTCTCAAAACCTTCTAGTTGCTCTTGTATACCTCCTCTTCAATAACACCATTGAGAAATGTTGTTTTTACATCAATCTGGTGGATCTTCCACCCCATTTGCACAAAGAAAGAAAGAATTGATCTAATGGATAAATACCTTTTTACGAGAGAAAATGTTTCCTCATAGTCAATTCCCTCAACTTGAGATAATCCTTTGGCCAAAAATTCGACCTTATACTTCTCTATGCTTCTATATGCTGCATGATTAACCTTGAAGATCCATCTTGAACCCACAACCGATTTATCTACTAGTCTTGGGACCACTTTCCAAACACTATTCTTCATGTTGGATTCATATTGTTCCACCATTGCATCAACCTAAATAGGATTCTCAACTGCTTCCTCAAAATAGGATGGCTCAGTCTCTACAAGCTCAGTCATTAGAGCCATGTAGTCATTGTACCTCTTAGGTGGCCTCCTTTTCCCGCACAAATTTGAAGGGGCTCCCACATTCTCCCTCGTATCCTGCAAAGGTGTATCAGCTTCCCTAGTTATTTTTCTCCCTTCTTTGGATGGTTATACTTGAGTGGATATTTCCACTCTCTACTCCTCTATTTGTGGCTGCTCCACAACTTCCTGAGGCTCCTCATCTCATGGAGGAACTCAACTCAATGGGGACCATTCCTTCCTAAGGGTGGAGAAATGATCGAGGTGGATATTTATGGCCACCCACCTATTTCACTTGGACCCCCACCATTGTTTCTTTCAATTTTTCAGTGTTCTTAATTGTAGCACAATTTACTATTTTTGGCAGTTTTTCAAGTCATGAATTTCTGGAGTTGTTTTGAGGCCCTAAACGATGTTTTTTGGGGAAACCAACCTCAAAGAAAATATGAGTCAAAGACTTGATATTTTCCATCAGAAGTTGTAGTTCTCAAATAGATCTTTCTAGAAATGTATCATGTGCGTCAAATGGAGATAGTATGCCAAAGTTATGACAATGGAAATTGATGTACCAATTTACCCCGACGGGGCCCATAGTTTGGTGTTTCATCTCCTAGGGTCAGGTTGTTGGATTTTTAGGGTTTTCCATTATTTATCTATAATAAATAACCCTTCGAGCCTCATTGTAACATAGTTTAGAGGCTTGTAGCCGCCGCATATCTTCTCAGAGATAAGCTACAAATGCCTTAAATAGTTTATTTCAATTATGTATGTAAGCATATTTCAGTTATGAGATATTAATGAAATGAAGTCTTATTTTTTCTGCATCTCAGCGTTTATGTGTATTTCTGTATTTTATTGCATTCCTGCATAAGTCTATATCAATGGTATCAAAGAGGTCTTCTCTTTCTCGATCCTTCATTACATGTCCCCAATGAGGTCGAGGTATAAGGAGTTAGGGCTCGATCTGGTTGAACCTTTTCAATATCAACCTCGCAAACCCCGGCGGCCACCCATGGGGGACGAAAATAAAGATGAGGGAGCAAGAGATCCTTTCAAAATATTGATCGAGGAGGCCCTCTAGAACAAAGGAACACGATGATGGATAACTTTTCCCAGATTCTTTAATGACTGCCCACCGGCGATGCATCTGCATCTAGCAGCCACTTTGTAGGTGCAACTCCTTTTAAGGTACAATTAAACTTTGACATTCCCATATTTGAGGCCCAAATATATGCAGACGTCATATATAGATGGTTGAATCTATTAGAAGGGTATTTCTTGGTTCATGACTTTTCCAACCTGGAAAAGATTACTTTTTCACTCCTCAAAGCCGCCCCCCATGTCGAGGACTAGTGGGAAACCTACTGTGAGAAAAAGGATGAGAGGGAACCCTCCATGTTTTCGTCGCACCCACTTGGAATTATTTCTGAGATTCCATCAAGGAAAAATATTATCCCGTGGGGAGCTATGACGACAAGTACATACAATGGACTACGCTGCGACAATAAAGGGATCAAGATGTGCATGAGCTGACGAATTTGTTCCATACCCTATGCACAAAATCGGGTATCAAAAGTTCAATTTTTTTTTTTTTTTGCCAAAGTACCGCAGCTGTCTACATAGATATATTCAGGAGGAAATGGAGTTCCTCGACATCTCCTCGCTTGGTGCAACATACTGGTATGCTGCCACGATTGAGCAGAAGTTCAAACAGAAGAAGCGAGGCTTTGGATATGCGAATTAGAAGCAAAGAAAAGGTGCCCCAAAATCGCAGAACAAAAGACAAAGCCAATGCAGGGCAGCCCAGGATAACCCACCAAAGCTGCAAGTAAAGAGCAACACTATGAAGCCAAAGAAGGACATGGGAAAGTGGCTTTGTTGGGTGTGGAGCCTGATTATCTTGTTTATTTTGTATCACAGCATGGGACCCCTGTACCTTAATGGGGCAGCAACGCCACCCGTAATTAAACACTGCCTAGGGGGTCCAGGGGGGCGACTACGACTTTATGGAGCCCCCCCTAGTAGGGGGATTCAGGGGCATCACCCCCAAAGCTAAAAACAGATGTAAAATTTCCTTGTAAAAGTATAGTAATTTCTAGTCAATCTGGGCTATTCATTAGGTGGATGATCTGACGATAGAAGTTATGTTTAGTTTAGGGTTTTTTTCCCTAGAAGGCAACCCCTCACTTGTATGAGGGTATTATATTGCGGCTGTGTATTTTATGTGTATTATCAGAGCGAGAAACAGATAGGGAGACTATGAGAGAGAATAGAGAATATTACAATGGATCTGTTGTAGGTTGTGTCTCTTCATTTTGTTGGATAATATAAAGGAAGGACTGGCTGTTTGGGGTGGACATAGCCCAAATTGGGTGAACCACGTATATCTGTGTCTCTGTGGTTTTATGTGTTTTATGTGCTTGTGTTTTCAAAATATTTTATGTGTTGCATTTCTCTGTAATATATAATTTTATAACAAATGGTATCAGAGCCAAAGGTATATTTGGCTGATAAACTCACAGGAAAGAACGGTTCCTGATTCGAGTGGGAGCAATGGCAGAAGATGGTAAATTTAGGGTCGAGAAATTTAATAGCCAAAAATTCCCACTTTGGAAGATGTAGATGGAATATTATCTGTATCAGAAAGATCTGTACCTACCATTGAGAAGAAAAACAAAGAAGCCGATGACTATGACAGACGCAGAATGGGAGATTCTCGATAGAAAGGCACTCGGAACAGTATGATTGTGCCTCGCGGCGTTGGTAGCCTTCAATATTTTGAAGGAAACAACAACAGATGGTTTGATTAAGGCATTGTCGAAACTATATGAAAAACCCTTGACCTCAAACAAGTTATTTCTTGTGAAACGTTTATTTAATATGAAGATATCGGAAGGTGGATCTGTTGCAGACCATTTAAATGATTTTAATACGGTTACCAGTCAGTTAAGTTCTGTAGGGGTAAAATTTGATGATGAAGTTAGGGCTATGTTTTTTCTGTGCTCATTGCCAGAAAGTTGGAATTGTTTAGTTATGGCCATTAGTAACTTTGTCTCTGGATCTAGTACTTTAAAGTTTGATGATGTTGGCAGTGCTATTCTTAGCGAGGAAATGCGACAAAAAATCTCCAATGAGACATCGGGTAATGCTTTGAGCGTATCTAGAGTCCTAGTGAAGAAAAATGGAAAGAGGAAAGAGCTTGGGATATCACAGTAAATCAAGGAAAGGCAGATCCAAGTCCAGATCGGGGATAGTGTGATGGAAATGTGGAAAGAAAGGACACGTGAAGAAATACTGTAGATCTCGAAAGGGAAAAGAAGGAGACGCACAACAAGAAAACAATCATGAAGCAAATGTGATAGGTGATGTGTTACAATATGCTTTGATTCTTTCTTTCAAAAATGTTACTGATTCCTGGGTGGTATATTCAGGGGCCTCATTCCCTGCCACACCTGATAAGAAATATTTTCATGACTATGTTCAAGGAGATTTTGGACAAGTCGGTTTGGGTGATGATAAATCCTGTAAAATTGTTGGAATGGGTAAGGTTCTTGTAAAACAACAAAATGGAAGTCAATGGCTATTAAAGGAGGTAAGGCATGTTCCAGATCTGAAGAAAAATCTGTTTTCAACAGGGCAGTTAGGCGGTGAAGGTTGTGTGACAACTTTCACAGATAAAACTTGGAAGGTCACCAAAGGATCCCTGGTAATAGCAAAAGGCGAAAAGGTTGGTACATTGTATTTATGCAATGGTATTTCTAACCCTGTTAATGCTTTAAATTCCAAAGGAGCAGATGCAACATTATGGCATCATAGGCTCAGACACATGAGTGAGAAGGGGATGAAGAATCTTCACTCAAGAAAATTGTTGCCGGGTTTGAAGAATATTGATTTTGATTTATGCGAGAATTGCATTTATGGAAAACAGAAGAGAGTCATATTTCTAAGAGTTGGGAAAGAAAAGAAGAGTGAAAAATTAGATCTTGTGCATACAGATGTATGGGGACCTGCTCAGGTATCATATCTTGGTGGCTCTCGTTATTCTATTACTTTTATTGATGATGCAACTAGGAAAACTTGAATTTATTGTATTCAGAATAAATCTGATGTATTTGAGACTTTCAAGGAATGGAAAGATTTGGTTGAGATTGAGACAGGAAATAAGTTGAAGTGTCTTAGATCAGATAATGGAGGTGAATATTGCAGCAAAGAGTTTGATAGGTACTATTCAGAGCATGGAATTTTCAGAGAGAAGACAGTTCCAAGAACACCACAAGAAAATGGTGTGTTAGAAAGGATGAACAAAACAATCATGGAGTGTGCAAGGTGCATGAGATTGCATCCAGGATTGCCTTTACAATTTTGGGCAGATGTTGTAGATACTTTTGTTTATCTAATAAATAAAGGGCCTTCAAGTTCCTTGGATGGTGGTATTATAAAGGAGGCATGGACAGGTAAAAAGGTAAACTACTCCTTTTTAAAGCCTTTTGGTTATGAGGCCTTTGTCCATATAAATAAAGAAAATAGAACAAAGCTTGAAGAAAAATCAAAGAAATGTACCTTTATTGGATATTGTGTTAATTATTTCGGTTATCGCTTATATGATTATGAAAAACACAAAATGATTAGGAGAAGAGATGTAATATTCAATGAAAATGTCTTGTATAAGAATCAGTTGCAGGAAAAGAAACAGGAAAAATAAAACAAAGAATACACAGTTCTTGATGAGATCACATAAAAAGTAAAGGTGCCTAAAAATAATAATAATCAACAGCCGCAACAACAACAACCACCACAACCGCAACAGGCACCTCAAACACCTGAAAGTGATGTCATAATATCTACCAGGATAAGTAGACCCCATAAACAATACTCTCCTTCATTATATTATTTATTGTTGACTGATTCTGGTGAACCCAAATGTTATGAAGAAGCAATGCAGGTTGAAACTAGGAAGAAGTGGGAGCTAGCCATGGAAGAAGAGATGGACTCCTTAATAAATAACCAGACTTGGGACTTAGTCAGGTTGCCTGCAGGTAAAACAACATTGCAGAATAAATGGGTTTACAGGCTGAAGGAAGAAGATGGAGGAAAACAGAGGTACAAAGCTAGACTTGTGGTGAAAGGGTTTGCACAGAAGAAATGTATTGATTTTGATGAAATATTTTCTCCTATTTTTAAGATGACTTTAATCAAAACTATTTTAAGTCTTCTAGCAGCAGAAGATTTTCATCTTGAATAGTTAGATGTAAAGACAACATTTCTCCATGGAGATTTGGAGGAAGAGATCTATATGAAGCAACCAGAAGGATATGAGGTCAAAGGGAAGGAAAAATTAGTGTGCAGGCTAAATAAGAGCTTGTATGGCTTAAAACAGGCTCCAAGGCAGTGGTATCTAAAATTTGACAAGTTTATGTCTGAACAAGGTTATACTAGATGTCGCTCTGATCATTGTGTTTATCTAAAAAATCAAAATGATGGAAGCTATATTATATTGTTATTGTATGTAGATGACATGCTTGTTGCAGGGTCTAACATGCAGGAAATAAATGTGCTCAAAATAAAATTGGAAAATTCATTTGTGATGAAGGATTTGGGAGCTGCAAAACAAATCCTTGGTATGAGAATAACTAGAGACAGGAAAAATCACAAATTAACACTGTTTTAGAACGAGTACATACAAAAGGTGTTGAAAATATTTAATATGCAGAATGCAAAGCCAGTTAGTACACCTTTTGCTAGCCATTTCAAACTTAGTAAGGAGATGTGCCCAAATACCCAAGAAGAAATGGATTATATGTCTAAAGTTCCATATGCATCAACAGTTGGAAGCTTAATGTATGTAATGGTCTGCACAAGGCCTGATATTGCACATGCAGTGGGATGTAAGCAGGTAAATGAACAATCCAGGAAAATAACATTGGATGGCAGTGAAATGGATTCTTAGATATTTGCGAGGTACCACAAATCAAGCATTATGCTTTGGTGGTTCAAACATTGCTCTACAGGGATATGTTGATGCAGATATGGCAAGTGACAGAGATAACAGGAGGAGCACTGCAAGGTATGTATTTACTGTAGGTGGAACAACTGTTAGTTGGGTTTAAAAAATCCAAAGTGTTGTTGCACTTTCAACAACAGAAGTAGAGTATGTTGCCGCTACAGAGGCTAGTAAGGAAATGATTTGGTTACAAAGGTTTATGGATGAATTAGGTAAGAAGCATGATATGGGCACGTTATGCAATGATAGCCAAAGTTCCATTCATCTTGCAAAGAACTCCGCATTTCATTCCAAGACTAAACACATACATCTCAAGTACCATTTCATACAGTCAGTGTTGGAAAATGGACAGTTGAAGCTGGAAAAGATACACACTAGCCAGAATCCTGCAGATATGCTAACAAAATTTGTAACCAGTGAGAAACTGAGAATATGCTCAGTTTCAATTGGTCTTCAAGTATGATGATGAAGATGAGAAACAACTAGGTCCAAAGTGGAGTCATTGTCCAGCAAATGAAGCAGCGTTGGAGTTGCTACAATCAGTCTCCAAGTGGGATATTGTTGGGTGTGGATCCTGATTATCTTGTTTATTTTGTATCACAGTGTTGGACCCCTGTACCTTAATGGGGTGACAACGTCGCCCGTAATTAAACGCTGCATGGGGGGTCCAGGGGGGGCGGTTGTGACTTTATGGAGCCCCCCCTGGCGAGGGGTTTAGGGTGCAATGCCCCTGAAGCTAAAAACAAATGTAAAATTTCCTTGTAAAAGTATAGTAATTTCTAGTCAATATGGGTCGTTCATTAGGCGGATGATCCGACAATAAAAGTTATGTTTAGTTTATGTTTTTTTTCCCTAGAAGGCAACCCCTCACTTGTATGAGGGCATTGTATTGTGGCTGTGTATTGTATGTGTATTCTCAGAGCGAGAAATAGATAGGGAGAATGTGAGAGAGAACAAAGGATATTACAATGAATTTGTTGTAGGTTGTGTCTCTTCATTTTTCTGGATAATAGAAAGGAAGGACTCCCTGTTTGGGGTGAACATGGCCCAAACTGGGCGAACCATGTATATATGTGTCTCTCTGGTTTTATGTGTTTTATGTGCTTATTTTTTCTGCATAGTTTATGTGTTGCATTGCTCTGTAATATATAATTTTCTAACAAGTATGAGTTCCATAAGAGCTCCACTCAGAACATAAGTGAGTGTCGAGACAAGAACTCACTGGTGGCCAAGCTGAAGGTTTCTAAATCAGACGCATGCTCCGACTCTGAATCAAAACCCGACAAAGGGAGTGACAAAGGGAATCAAATTATCGATGTGGGGCCCAATGCCACTATTTCCACCATGAAGATCCAGAAGGAGGAACTGGAAGATCCATAGGAGGAGGAGCACCACTTCCATTTCTAGATAGGGGTAAAGGGTTCCCCACTACATTTCATTCTCGACAGCGGGATCCAAAAGAACCTCATATCAGCAGAGGTCATGAAGTGGATGGCCTTTTTGACCACAGCACACCCACATCCGTACACCATCGTGTGGCTTCACCAAGTATGAGATCTCCACGTTAGCCAACAATGTCTCCTTCCCTACAACATCAAGCCCTTCATGGATAACGTAATATGTGACATTTCCCCCCTTGATGTTTGTGATGTATTATTAGGCCAACCATACTTGTATAAGTGACATGTTGTATATGAGTCCCGACGTTGCATTTTTTATTGTTACTTTGGGAAATAAGTTGTACAGGATACACGAGGTATTTTTTTATGCAAAACAATGGAGTAAGCTCATTTCCAAACCGAGAAATTTGTTTTCCTAATGATCCGCCCTCAAGGAAAGAAGAATATTGTGACCACTACCTCTAGACAGGGCTCCTCCACACAACAACAAAAAATAGACAAGGTTTTGGAGGAGTACGGGGACATCTTCACCTCACCCGCAGGGGTGCCTCTGCACTTTCATGTCAAGCACCCCATTGATCTGACCCAAAGTGAACTGCTACCCAATGGACCAATCTATCGACCCTCTATTCTAGAGAATGATGAAATCAAGAGGTATATTCAAGAGTTGCTGCAGAAAGGTCACATTCGACTGAGTTCATTGCCCTGTGGGAGCCCGATCGTATTCGTGAAGAAGAAGGATGGGACTTGGAGACTCTGTATTGAGTATTAGGCATTCAACAAGATAATTGTCTAGAATAGGTACATGATCCCACAAATTTATGACCTTATAGACCAAATCAAGGGGGGAAATATTTTAGCAAGGTCGACTTGAAGTTTGGATATCCCCATGTACTAATCAAACCCTTCGATGTGTGGAAGACAACCTTCAAATCCAAGGAGGGCCTGTTCGAATGGCTAGTCATGCCTTTCGGGTTGACGAATGCTCCTGCAACCTTTATGAGGCTAATGGTTGACATCTTGTGGCCATTCACCAACTCATTTTTAGTAGTTTACTTAAATTACAACCTGATCTTTAGCCAGACTTGGGAAGAGCACCTCCACCACATCCGACAGGTCCTCCAAACACTGCGACAACACAAGTAGTGTGCCAATTTGGAGAAGCGCACTTTTGGCATGACCCAGGTTCAGTATCTGGGATACATTATTGATGAGCGGGGGGTGAATGTGGATCAAACCAAGATCCAAGTCATTCAGGATTGGCCAGCCCCAACCACTCTAACAGAGCCCACAACTTTTTGGGTCTTGCTAATTTATACCATAGGTTCGTGTTGGGATTCTATCATATCACTTGGCCCTTGAGTCAAGTTAGCAAGGGAGGAGCGACAAAAAAATTATTTTGGTATGAATACCAATAAAAGGCTTTCATAGAGTTGAAACATCTCCTCTACTCTACCCTAATGCTCACATTACCAGGCATAACAACAATTTGAGATCGAGACAAATGCCTCTGACTATGATATTGGGGAAGTTTTTACTCAACAGGGGCATCCAGTGGCATATCACAATGAGACATTATATGACATAGTCTGGACGTATCCTACTTATGACAGAGATGTATTCCATTGTGCAGGCTTATCGACAATGGAAGCATTACATTTTGGGGAAGGAAACAGTCATCCACACAAACCAGCAACCCCTGCAGTTCATACAGATACAAGGGAAGTTTTAGAATGATCGACATCATAAGTGGTCCACATATCTGCAATAGTTTCATTTGAACATCAAGTACAAGAAGGGAAACATCAATAATTTTGACAACTGCCTAAATCAACCACCAATTGTGGTGCTTACCACCGTGCTCAACTCTTGTGGGAATGAGACTTCTGATTGGTCACTTCTATATAAGAGTGATCCATAATTCAGCCACACATACAAGACGCTCTTGGAGGGTAACCAAGTTCCAAATTTTCACCTCCACGATGCACTGGTATGTCACCTGGGACAACTTTGTGTTCCTTCAAGTGAGTGCGCCAAGATGATTTGGGAAGCACACTACAATCAGTTCGCTGGGCATTTCAAGGTCGAGAATATAGTGGCAATACTACAAAAGTATTTATATTGGCCAAACCTTCGATAGGATGTTGGGAAATATAACATCAGATCCTGCACTACCTGCACCATTTCCAAAACCAACCATCAAGAAGAAAGGCCTCTACACTCCGCTACCTACACCTAGTCGACCTTGGGAATCTATCTCCATGGATTACATGTCGGGCCTTCCTTCTACTAAGCATTGAAACTATGTGTTTTTGTGGTCATCGACAGATTCTCGAAGATGGTCATTATGGTGGCCCATAAGAAGAATATCACAACAGAAGCCACTACTAAACTCTTCTTTGAATGAGTGTGCATACACTTTGGGATCCCACAGTTTATAATCTCAAATCAAGATAACAGGTTCCTCAGTGCATTTTGGTCCGTCCTCTAGTCAATGTTGGACACCAAGCTCACCAAGTCCACAAATTTCCATCCCCAAACTAATGGCTAGACAAAGGTCGTCAACAGGATGATCGTACACATTATGCGCATGTAAAACTCAAAGCATCTACACACATGGGATGAGAGCCTCCCCTATGTAAAACACGTCTATAACCGAGCCCTCCACAGCTCAACTGGCCACAACCCCTTTCAGGCGGGCTTGAGATTCCATACACTATGTCCCATTGACGTAGCCATGTAATTTGTAGCTACTCAGGACGATTTGGCTCATGTCCTGTCTAAAGCTGACAAGGCGAAAAAATTCATTGAGCACATTCAACACATATGCTAATAGTTTCATGACATATTGGACAAAGCCAATGCTAAGTACAAGCAGCGGCATGATCATCATCAGGTGCCACACAACTTCCAGGTGGGCAACAAAGTGTGACGACATTTGCAAAAGGAGCGCCTCATTGGACCCCACTGCAAACTTCCCCTGCTCTGATATGGGCCATACACCATCACCAAGGCTGTAGGGGACATTGCCTTCGAGCTCAGTATTCCACCATTCCTTGGTCTGCATCTAGTGTTCAATTTGGATTGCCTTCGACCCTACTTTCCACCTCTACTGGACACATCCGACATGGAAGAGAAACTCACACCAATAGAGTTAAACCTAGACTACATGGAAGAATCCACAACTGATCGAATTATTTACACATAGATCAAGAACACCCGCTAGTAGAGGATCCAGCTATATCGAGTTGTCAAAGCAGACCAACTCCTTCACCAGGGCAAGTAGCTCATTAGGGACCTAGTTCAACATATTTTTCCTCATCTCATGGAGGAACTCAACACAGTGGGGACCATTGCCTAAGGGGGTAGGAATGATCCAGGTGGATATTGGTGGCCACCTGCCTATTCCACTTAGAACCCCACTATTATTTCTTTCAGTTTTTCATTTTCCTTAATTATAGCACAATTTACTCTTTTTGGTAGTTTTTCGGGTCCTGAACTTCCGGAGCCATTTTGAGGCCCTAAACGACGTTTTTTCGAGAAACCACCCTCTAGGCGTAGATAAGCCAGAGACTCGATATTTGTTGTAAATAGTTGTATTCCTCAGATATATCTTTCTAATGATGTATCATGTGCATCAAACAAAGATAGTATGCCAAATTTACGACCCTGGGAAATCGATGTACCAATTTACCCCGACGGGGCCCATAGTTTGGCGTTTCATCTCTTAGGGTTAGGTTTTTGGATGTTTATGGTTTCCATTATTTGTCAATAATAAATAGGCCTTTGAGCCTCATTGTAACACAGTTCAGAGGCCTATAGCTGCGACATCTCTTCTCAGAGATAAGCTACCAGCGCCCTAGCTAGTTTATTTCCATTATGTATGTAAGAATATTTCAGTTGTGTGATATTCATGAAATGAAGTCTTATTTCTGTTGCATCTCTGTGTTTATTTGTATTTATGTGTTTTATTGTGTTCCCGTGTAATGTTCCTTCACCCATTGCCTAGCATTGAGAATATATCTAGGATATTCACAAAGTTAGAGCTCCGATGTAAGCAAGCCTGATATTAGTGCAGCAGCAACACTCAAATCATAAAAACATGAGAGAAATCCATAGCCTTCTCATTAAATAATAGCAGCAACAATGAATACAAGATCTTGAGGGAAAAGGTCACTCAAGATAGGCAATGCTAAGCCTCAAGAAGCAAGTACAAGATACATAACAAAACCACTGCTACATGATGTATGTCAAGCTATGAAAACACAGTTTTATAGAGAAACTGCATGCTACATATGTAAAATACATGGATAAACAAATGTATGGCCCAATACAACAATGAGAGTGAAGATATCAGCTCCCAAAGACTACCTCATGTCAATCCTGGAAGGATTGGCAATAAAATACAAAATCTGCAAAATGTCGGAGTTGTTGGGTAGCTGCAGCAACTCAAAAATAGAATTGGATGGAAATGGTTGAATCTGATGCTCAAACTAAATATGCCTCCTCCAATTGATATTTCAAGTGAAAGGTTGATCCCTTCACTAAATATCTTCCCCTCCAAATGTATCTACAAAGCCCTACTGCAAATGCTCCTCTAGAATAACGCAGTCACTGGATGAAACTGCACTGTAGGGCAAGAGAATGATTTGGCCTTGATGCTAAAATCTGCAATAAGCTCCAGGATTCCTCCAAACCGATATTCCAAAGGAAATAGAGACTTCTCCTTTGAAAAATAGTTGAAGGAGATGGTGTAGTGAACCCTCACTGCAACACCCAGCAACACAGTGTTAATCTGCTGCAGAAATAATGTTGTCTTGATGGAGGATGCTTGGCCTCAAGCCTGGATGTCAGGAAAATGAAGAACAATCCCTCAAGAGATCTTTCAAGAATGAGAAGGAATCCTAAACAGGAATTGCTCCGGCAATTCTTGCTAAGCAACAAAGAATGCACAATTGTCTCACAAGACAATGAAATGAATAATAAAAGCATGAGAAACAATGGTTGCCTTGTCCTCCTTTTAAACAAAATGAAAACTCCATTAGGGTTTCCTCCACCAAATGTCCCTTTCCTCATTCACACTGCGTTGGCTTCCTAAGTAAGCCACTCCTCCTATGGCAGCGCTGTTGACTTGGTCAAACTTAACCAAGCCTCCTTGCAAATAACCTTGTTCACACATGAGGGTGTGCAAACTAGCTCCAAATATGATCCCCTTTCATACATAGAGGGATTTTATTGATATTTTTACTATGAATGGGTCTCCTTACCCATTTATTCTCCTCCTAGGTGAAATCAGCAAAATTTAATGTTCCAAATTATTGTTGGAAAATTTTGGAACATTACAGTCCTCCCCTCCCAAATGTTGCTTGTCCTCAAGCAACTGCAAGGATAGAACTGGAAAGCCTTCTCTCAAGGCATGGAGTCTATGTAGTATTGAGGAAAATCTTCCTCATGTGGATCCTCCATCCCCAAGCAATCATCAATACAAAATGAGCTACCTCCCAATTAGGCAACTCCTGGAAACTGTCCTCCACCTTTGGCTCCGGCAAAGTAGGTGGGATGAAAATGTGCTCATGGTAGACAATGTAGCCTATCCCATGCTTTCCTTCTCTCCACTCATGATAATCGTAGAGAAAATTTTGATCCTGGGCTGCAAAATACTTGCCCTCAAGTGGCAAGATGAAGACTAGATCCCCAAGGACCTCTCCTCCAACGCTGCAAATCATGTTGGCCCAAGTATCTCCATATATGATGAGTTGTAAGTCATCAACATATGGCATCTCATTCCTCATATGGCTCACCTCATAATGAAACAAATGAGCTGTTGTAGTGGCCATACCATCTCCCATGCTCCCTTTAGAACGTGTAGTGCAAAGTGTGTGGGAGTTTTCTCCCTCCAAGGACACATCCACCCAATGTGTCTCTCCTCCAATCATGCTCCCAAGGAAAGCTCTAGCAATATAAATCAAGGGAACCATAAGGAGAATCATGTTGGCTGTCATGTGAAGTAAATGAGAAGGACAATGGTCCCTCAAATGTAGCCAATGCAGTTTGACTCTCCACTGCCATAGAAAATAAAATGATGGGTGGCCTCCCCACCATTTTCTTGCTGCCCCATTCTCCTGGAGAAGGTGGATGATATGATGTGAAATTTATGTATGCTCTCCATGAGCAATTTCCTCCCCATCTCCTCTTAGGGAGTGAACATCCATAATGGCCTCATGTAGACCATCAAATCTAGAAGGAAGAATATCCTTCCTTTGAGCAAATCCCTGCACATATATGGTTAAAAGATGCATATATATAGAAAAATCATCATGCAAATAAAAAATACTCCCACCATATGTTTTTCTCATATAAATGGAGTGGCTCATAGATGAGTCTCCCCTCATCCTCAAAGGAAAAAGAGTTGACTGTGCAAACTCCTCCAACTCCTCATGTCCCATGGAGTGCCTCCTCAAGCTCTTCAAGTGGTTTTTCCCACAAGAAGAAAAGAAATGTAAAATGGCCCTCATGGTTGGCCCATGGTTTCTCCTAAAATGTACAACATGTATAGTAAGGAGAATCATGCTCCCAATGGGCATCCTCAATCTCAAGCCCACTCTCCAAGTAAAGCTCCCCATACATATAAACATATCAGCAATACATGGAAGCATAGTACAATAAGAACAAGTTGCAAAATGACAACCGGAAAGTGGATCAAGGCTCCATACAAGGAACCAACGCAGTTCATGCCCTGCCTGCATCAATTCAAACAAAAACAAGTGCTCTCCTAGCCACTTGTTTGCTGCCACAATAATCCTACAAGATGTGATCATGAAAGTACAAAAGGGTGTCAATGGTGCACACCAAAAATCATGTGGCTCTCCCCACAAACCACCAATGAGATAGCCAATCTCAATGCTACAAATTGCTTCAATTACATCATGATACAATATGAAAGAAGGGATAATCCTCCTTGGTACAATGTGATGCTCATAAAAAGACAAGAAGTACAAAACATAAGGTGAAATTGTACATTCTTCATCATGCACTAGAAAACTTGAGCTGAAATGGCTCAACTGAAAATGCTCCCTTACTCTCAATGAGTAGGAAGGTGGTTGTGACATCCTCTCCATCATCATCCAGGCTCTGCATCTCTCCATATGCTGATGTATGTCCTGCTGGATGTCCTCACAAATGAACTCCTCTGCCAAGGAGAGATATGCATCAAAATGCATGGAAAAGAAGTCCTCCTGTGCTGCATGCAATAGCTTCTCCTTGAGACTAGAATCTCTAGCCAAGAAGACCCTGTCATAGGAATAGATGACCATATCATCCATCATATACTCATCATCTCTATCTGGGTCATCTAGAATCATGCATGCATCAAGATCCTTAGAGCACTCAACTAAGAGATGAGATCTCCAGTAAGGACCAATCCTCCTCAGGGACAGCACTGGTGATCTGGCATGTGTAGCTATCCTCAAGTTGTTGTCTGCTACTTTGACATCCCTGATGCCAAAGTTCTCCTACAAACTCTTCACCTCTCCAAAATACAAGAGCAGTGAATCCAAAGACAAAATGTCTCTCATCAATGATAGATCAGGTGGCCTCCCTGGTGGAATGCCTCTATGCAGTGAGACATCTATGTCAAGAGTGGACTGCACATATGGTTGGGAAATCTTTCCCTTGCTCTCACAGCGCAATACAGTCTTCCTCCTCTTTGCACTAGCTCTCTGAAATAGAGAAGGGTGTGTGCCTCTCATCACCTGATGCTACTCTTCCTCCCTTCCTCCTTCTTCCAACTGTAGTGCTACACAATCATGTTGTTCATTGATTGTGCTTGGACCTCCATGAATGAGATCCTGGGGACCTCCTTGTTTGGGAGTTTCTCCTACCAAATCTCCTCATCAAATTTCTAATGAACATTGCATAGGAAGAGGTATTTGCATTGTTCAAATTAAAGGACTCAAATAACCACCATGCATAGACCTTATGTCCCAAGTGCAGCACTGCTACTCTGATGGCTTCATCTTCAAGAATCTGATGTTGCTGCAAAAAGGTGTCTAGATTTTCAATCCAAGCCTTGGCTGAACAAGTAGGAGAACCATCAAAGACAGATAGAAGAAATTTGTCCTCATCATGCTGCTTGCTCCTCCTCACCATGATCTTGCAAAACTCCGGAAAAGTAATATGATCTCTAAACCTCTGGGTTTGAGACTAATACTCATGCAAGAAACCTATAAGAGTTCCTTTCTTCGGCATTTCTTCTTCTTCTTCTCTTCTCATGGAAAAGCTGGCCATGTGACTGCGCTGTCTATTATAGGGTGTAGCTGCATGCTCACATCCCCTACAAGAAAATCTAGAGTTTGACTCAACTTCAAACCCTTTTGGAGACCCTGTACATATCTCCCTCCTTATCTTCTCAAATTCTTCATGAATGCTCAGTAAGGATCTTGGAAGAAGCTTGGTAAGCTTATCTTCCCTTTTCTCTCCATATAATGGAGTCTTCATATTCTCTCTCTCTCTCTGATATGATGGCTGAGATGCACGGGCCTGTAAGATTCCCTCTTCAAGAATATCAAAGCTCTATTCCAGAGATTGACTGCAGGGGCATTTACTGGATATGTCACCTTTGAAGAAAGGATGAGATCCAGAGGCTACCTGGCCATCTGCAGACTCTATCTATAGAGTTTGAAATCTTCCCCTTCATGGATTCATCACTTTGGCTTGAAGCCACAGGCTGAGACAAAGATCATGCTCTGATACCACTGTAATGTTCCTTTTTTAGGAAATTGCTCCAACAATGAGAATATCTCCGGATATTCTAAAGTTGGAGCTCCAGCAATAAGCAAGCACAATAATGGTGCAGTAACAACACTCAAATCATAAAAAAATGAGAGAAATCCATAGCCTTCTCATTAAATAATAGCAGCAACAATGAATACAAGATCTTGAGGAAAAAGGTCACTCAAGATAGGCAATGCTCAACCTCAAGAAGCAAGTACAAGATACATGACAAAACCACTGCTACACGATGTATGTCAAGCTATGAAAACCCAGTTTTATAGAGAAACTGCATGCTACATATGTCAAATACATGGATAAACAAATGTATGGCCCAATACAACAATGACAGTGAAGATATCAGCTCCCAAAGACTACCTCATGTCAATCCTGAAAGGATTGGCAATAAAATAGAAAAACTGCAAAATGTCGGAGTTGCTGGGTAGCTGCAGCAACTCAAAAATAGAACTGGATGGAGATGGCTGAATCTGATGCTCAAACTGAATATGCCTCCTCCAATGGATCTTTTAAGTGAAAGGTTGATCCCTTCACTAAAGATCTTCCCCTCCAAATGTATCTGCAAAGCCCTACTGCAAATGCTCCTCTAGAATAACGCAGTTATTGGATAAAACTGCACTGTAGGGCAAGAGAATGAGTTGGCCTTGATGCCAAAATCTGAAATAAGCTCCAGGATGCCTCCAAACTGATATTCCAAAGGAAAGAGAGACTTCTCCTCTGAAAAATAGCTGAAGGAGATGGTGTAGTGAACCCTCACTGCAACACCCGGCAACACAGTGTTAATCTGCTGCAGAAATAACGTTATCTTGATGGAGGATGCTTGGCCTCAAGCACGGATGTGAGAAAAATAAGAACAATCCCTCAAGAGATCTCTCAAGAAGGAGAAGGAATCCTAAACGAGAATTCCTTCGGCAATTCTTGCTAAGCAACAAAGAATGCTGGTGTCTCACAAGGCATGATGAAATGAATATCCAGTCATGAAACAATGGTTGCCTTGTCCTCCTTTTAACAAATGAAAGCTCTATTAGGGTTTCTTCCACCAAATGTCCCTTTCCTCATTCACACTGTGTTGGTATCCTAAGTAAGCCACTCCTCCTATGGCAGCACTGTTGACTTGGTCAAACTTAACCAAGCCTCCTTGCAAATAACCTTGTTCACACATGAGGGTGTGCAAACTAGCTCCAAATATGATCCCCTTACCCATTTATTCTCCTCCTAGGTGAAATCAAATGCACTGACCGTTCCAAATTATCGCCTTGAAAATTTGGAACATTACATCCCCATAAGTCCGGATCAATCCAAAAAAAATGATGTTAGTAAGGCCATTCTTGTGTAAACTTAGAATGATATCATGTGGTTTAAATTTAATGTTTGAAATCCATTAATTTTTTTAAGATCATGAGGATGGGATGTCTCACAATCTTTTGTAACCTTTTTTTGGGGACAATTCCAATTTTTTTGTCGGCTCATTTAAGTGTATATGGTTGAAAATTTTGCAAGTAAAAACTACTATATGACACAAGAAGCTACTATATGACCCAACAATATATATTATGTACTTTAAAGATATATATCTATATTCTTATGTACTATTAAGGTTATATATCTATATAAATAAGACAATAAATATTGTTAAGCTTTTCTTCGCTATTATTAGCTTTTCTTTTTTGTTTCCATTTCATTTTGTCACTAAATGTGTATAGCTGAAAATTTTGCAAGTAAAAGTCACTATATGACCTAAGAAATATATTATGTACTAATAAGGTTAGATATATAGAAAGCTATTTCAATGGAAAGTTGAAATATAAATGACTTGCCTCCAAGATGTTGATTTTTGAACTAGAAGAAATAGAATGATGATGTATTAAGTTGATAATGTTTTGCATGATTATTTTATTCAAGCATACCAACCACATTATATGGAAACTTTATTGTTGTGGTTTTCCATAACAAAAACTAGACTAGTGACAACAGGGGTAAACGTTATTCTATCTATCGAAATTAACCAAAATAAGCGTATGCCTATGTATCACTACAACATGATAGATGGCTGACACAATTATCACAAAAATTACATACAATCAGCTGGGTAGTGCTAGCAAACCACAATTGTAAACATATGAGAAAGTAAAATATATTTCACTAAACATAAACATGAAATAACAAGAGACCTTGGCATGCATCATTTTTCAAAGGAATTCATTGATACTAGAGCCTGAGTGTTTGGACATACAAGAGAGTGTTTCTCACATTGAAGATGCCTCTCAATGTGGACTAGTAGAGTATCCAATCTAACCAGACAAGACCCCTCATGTTTTTGAATCCGCCAGATGTCGTTGAGGTGGGGTATGCCATTTCAGTGTGATCCTCCTATTTTTCTTTGATGACGTGGCCCAATAATGTTTTCATTTGCCAATTTAGGATGATGGAGTGAAAATAATGGGTCCTACAACCTCTAGTATGACAAGGATTTTGGAACCATTCAGAGAATTCCGTTTGAATTTTCGATTCAGAATGGGTATTATGATCGTTTGTAGCCCAAGCTTCAAGTTGGTGAATTTATTCTTGGACTTCAGGAGGGGTGACAAAAAGATAGATTTCAGTTACAGGTTGGGCTTGGGTCTAAGATTTGGGTCTACCTATGGAACCTTAGCCACCAGAGCTGTGTCTTGGGCCCATTCGTTGCATCAACATGACGCTAAGCAAGGGTCAAAACCGAACAAGAGGAAATTGAAGAAATGGGTGCAAGTCGGTGGGATGAGAGCTAGAGGGAGGCTAATTTCCAAAGTAAACAAAGTGTCAAGCTTCCAGAGTATAGAGGATACATTTTTAAGAATTTTTTATCTATGGTTTTCAAATTCATATTTTAAAAACACTTTTTTTTAATGTTTTTGAATCAAAATCTTCTTTCTTTATTTCTAAATAAAAAACTAAATTATTAATATTTTTGGTAGAAATTTATTTGAATCGTAAAATTCTTCTTCAATATAAAAATTTACATAATATTTACAACTATCAATTATAATTCTAATAAATATTAATTTTTTAATAATATAATAATAATTAAAAAAAATATCATATATACTAATATATTAATTATAATATTGAAGAAAAGGGTTTTCCAAAATTCAATGTGCAACACATCTCATCTCATCTATACAAATTTCCAATTTATTATATACTTACACTAAATTGAAGAATATGACAAAAGATTCTCTTAGAGTTTAAGAGAACTAACTAAATTTTTGCAGGCCGTAAATAAGGAGAAATTCTAATTTGAAATCACGGACAATAACAAGAAGCTTTAATTTGAGGATATTATTATTTAATGTTACTCAAGAAAAAAAGAAGTCTTATGATGAATGATCATTGAACCGCATGAAGACATTGAGAGGATAATTGTGAAGGTAATATAAGGTAGAAACTTTGATGGTAACCTATAAGGTAGAAATTTTGATGGGTAGCTCAGAAGGTGAGATAAGCTAGAAAATTTGATGGGTAGTCTAGTTAATTGAAGTTTTTACTAAATTATTAATTTCTTTGTCATAAAATATGGGTTCATCATAATCAATTCAGGTTTTTTTGTCGCCCAAGTCCGTATTAGCACTATCTGATGTGAAAATGCACAGTGAGAGCACACTTTTATACTTATCGTACTGTAACACCGCCCGATATATCCGAAAGTACGTGGACAAGCTATGATATACTTATGCACGTGGACTGAGGTACGGGTTCAATTTTCTTTGAGTTCATCATAGCCATCCCCCACAGTTGGATCAAATAAATATAAAGCCTCTTTAAGTGGACCTACCTATAGGCGTGGCAAGGAAAAAAAATGATAAAGTAAAAAAAAATGCCCTTCAAATAAGTAAAATGATAGAGTAAAAAAAAAATGCCCTTCAAATAAGTGAAAAATGATAAAGTAAAAAAAATGTCATTCAAATAAGTGGATAACTGCCCTTGATTTCGTCAATAGGTGATTAGACAACAACTCATAGATTGATAATACATTTCTAGACACCAATGAAACCTAAAACAACAACAGCGAAAAGGGAATCAAGGAACACAACTTTGCTTAAGAATTGTTGCTCTCGATGTCTTTCCGTGTGCTTCCACTTAAATCAATTATGTGCATATCAACCACTATAGGGTAATGGAAGTCTTCGAGTACATTTAAGTTACACCTCTTAGATGAACAAGTCTTGAATAATTAAAAATGTAATGCTATCATTTTAAATATATTTGTTACACATGTAAGTTATATTAAAAAAAAATTGTTGTTTAATTAAATAGTAATAATATAACCATAAATTATGAAATATTACTAGTATAATCAGTTAAAAATAGACCTGGTTAACAAAGTGACTCAAAATCAAATTTCATCGGAGTAAATGTATCAATAAAACTGAGTTCCCACATTGAAAAACTAACGATTTTTTCAATCTTGTGGTGTCTTAAGCTAACGATTTTTTTTTGCTTTTTTTAAAGATGTTTTGTGATATTTTTCGAAATTTCGGTACTATGATTTTCTATCGTTTCTGACTTTGGCCAGCTTGGCGGCACTGGTTCAAAGTTTACATAGTTGGCAGCACACATTTTCAGTAGTCTTCAATGCACAATTTTAGTATATCTTCAATACATGTCTTTAGTACATCTTCAGTAGTCTTCACTATCCACTTTTCTTCCGTAGACTTCACTATCCATTTTTATTTACAAATAAAATGCTAAAATTTATATTTTGATTTAGTTTATTTTGCTCATATATAATTAAATGCCATATATGTTGATTTCCTCTATTTTGTTCATATATAGTTAAATGTCATTTTTTGGTTAATTATTATTTTTTAACAAAACAATAAACATAATAAAATAATCCTTGCAACTCAATAAAATTTTTTACAACTTTATAAAATTTCATTTAACAAAATAAAAAAACATACTAAAAATCCTTACAACTAAGATTTCATTTAACTAAAATATATAACTGTTCTAAGATTTCATTTAACTAAAAAAAAATATAACTTTTACAAGGAAAAGTAATGTTTTACGTTTTAAATTTGAACCAAAAAATGCAATACAATAATATAACAAGTGACTTCAAATCCTACTTACCATTTTTCGAAAATAGGTGCTTTGAAACATTTCACACCTTTAAAACATGTTCTCATAATCCTCGACTATGAAGGAAGATGGATGTTGATATTACATTGACTTGAAAAAGTAAAAATATACATTTCTTCGAGTTGCTATGGGCTGCCTCCTCGTTTTTAAAGCATGCACTCTTTTTTTCCTTTCCTTGATTTGAAAAGTATACATTTCTTTCAACTTTATACATCTATTTCAGCTTTCCTAAGGTAATTCATCTCACTTAAACTGAAAATTTTCACTTCCTTAGCATGATCAATGATAACTTCTACAGTGAAGATTATTGCTGAAAAAAAAAACCTTCTACAGTGAAGATGATTATGGTGACAAGTAAGTTTGTGGATAGGAATTATGTGAAAGTATTGGTGTCCATCCATGGTAAACACGGGTGAAGCATATGCATGTAAAACAGAGGCAATTTAACTTATCGATGAAGAACTAGGTGTCTTGTATATGCATAAGCAAGAAATGTGGTTTAACTTATTGAATAGCAAGTGTGTAGCATATAATGTTTATTTAAAATTTTGGTTAAATTGTGAACATGGAAAAGTTAGGAATCAAAATATTGAAAAAGTATGGGTAATAAGAGAATGATTTAGAATTTTGTTTAAATTGTAAGCATAAAACAATTCAAGCAATAATATATATATATATATATATATATATATATATATATATATATTGTAAATTTGGTAGGTCCTTACTATTTTCTATTAATTATAAAGAAGTAGGTTACATCATATATAAAATTAGTGGCCTCAACCTGCCTGAAGGAAACAAGGTTTTTTGGCCACCTTAACGCATTGAAAGCCATCCAAAATTGATATTGTTTCCTTCTTCTACTCGCCGTAATGGCCATTTTACTTTTTAAAACATTAACTAAATAACAACGACAAACATAACCACTATCCGCAAAATTCATAAAACTTAAACTAGGCTACTACCCATCAAAAGAGTCTATTGGTGTAGGATCCTTTGCCGTGGAGCCATGCATGTCCACTTGCTACATCTGTTGCATCTGCCTTTCAATACGACCAATTCGAGTTGTCGCTTGATACTGTGACACCTTGATGTGCTGGAGTTGAATGTTGATATCCTGAAGAAGTTCCATTACTGATGGTGTTGCATTCTCTTAACCTGGATGAAGACTTTGCATGGCTTTGGCCAAGACACATTTCATTATTTAGTAAGTATGAACAGTTTAGTTAAATAGCGAGAGGCGACCTCTAGTATTCCCTGGATCAGTAATAAAATCCATTATTTCCTTCTCTGCCTCATTATCTTCCTCATTACCATAACTTTCTTTTTCCCATCCTTGAAATACATTTCTTATTTGTGGAGGATTTCCGAGAGAGTAAGCTTTTGAGATATTCTCTAGCATCTCTTGCTTTGAATTTCTGCCTCGCTTGCTAGTCCCAGCTATAGATTTTACAATCTTATGCTTTCCTTTACCTTGATTATTAACCATACACTTCCTTGTTTACCTCTTAACCATAGTTCTGTTCTGAATGTTTTGCTGAACTAAACCTGTATATACTATATGTGATCCTGTAGGACGGAAGGACAAAGGTATAACAATTAAACTTTTATTCTTCAGGAATAAACCTTCCTCTGGCACATGATTCGTAGAATGATAGATACAGTGTCGTTGACTGAGATAATTCAGGAAATTATTTATACAAGTAGTTTGCTGGACATAGAGACGAACCCAGAACAGACTCTTTATCTTACCCAGTAAAAGCCTAACTAAATAGGTAGAACTCCCATTATGAGAAAGATAAATGATAAAACCTGAACAGAGTGCATGAAAATAGTCTTCACTATGACTACCAAGGGTTTTCAAGATATGGCCCTACTAAGACCAAACAAGGTAGACATAATAACCACAGAAACTGCTTTTAATATCCCCTATGCTTATATAGAATAGAAAATAGATGGATTTAAGGATTTTTCCCTGCCAAAACCCAACAAGGCAAACAGATAGACAACTGAGGCTACCCCAATTATCCCTTTCATTATTCGAATATACTAAACAGAGGCGAAATCTAGAAGAAGTAAACTTGACACCATGCATAAAGAAATTGTAACAAATTTCAAACAAATTCAAATGCCTAGCAAAACTAAACTCGCATGCATTCATGAAGGCTGTATAGATTATGAAAGAGAACTTCACAACGTTACAGGGATCGCGAAAATGAGGCTGAACAGCCTCCTGCGGTATTATGCAATTACAATTCCTGACCTCACAACAATAGATGACTAAAACCATTCCCAAAACTTCAAAGCCTCCGCTATCCTGGCTCATACAATGATTAATGGCTAAAAGTATAAGGTTGGAGTGAAGAATGACATACCCCTGGAC
The DNA here is from genome assembly GCA_034641835.2 of Pinus albicaulis. NCBI lineage: Eukaryota > Viridiplantae > Streptophyta > Pinopsida > Pinales > Pinaceae > Pinus > Pinus albicaulis. The sequence goes on along the minus strand of CM076579.1, from coordinate 538,175,632 downwards.
CCAAGCTCTAAGCCTCTGAACAATGGTTGCACCAGTTCCAGCCTGTCTCCTCAAATCGCTACTCCTGCCATAGTAAAATGATTTCTGCAGATCCCAAATATGCCTCTTTAGGCTTACTTGTTCTGCATTTTCCAATGCCCATCTGACATTACAAGTTGTCTTACTAAATGCGCAATCATCAAAATGAAAGCCGCGCACCTCCTCATGCGATGTTGTGAATGTGTGCTTAAGTTGTCATGCTTAAACCTCTGTCCATTCATTGCGAATGCCTTACACCTGCCCTGTGGCACCTGACAGTGGGCACCCCGATCGGGGGTCTTCACTACCAACTAGATCTTTGTCTATAATAATCTGGAGAGAATGTAATTCAATATCCCAAATTCTAGCGCTTGGAGTCACGTCTAATTGTCTTCCGAGATTATGACATCCCCAATTTTCTAAGTAATCTGCTACCTCATTACCTGTTATGCGAACACATGAAGGTATCAGATACTGAATTTCCTGAATAAGAGATCCTATTTCTTGAATAAGACTAGCAGTCCTCCAACTTTTACTTATCTTCTCCCATGACGTTCATTGCTACAACTTTCTTAACACACCTGTGACCATTGCCGAATCGCCTTCTACAATAAGTCGATGGTAATTTTCTCTTTTTGCTATGAGTAGCCCTTGTTTTACTGTTGTAAGTTGTGCTTCATTATTGATTGCATAACCTATGTCCATAGCATAAACCCTACAAGATCCAACATGAGAATTTCTAAAAATCCCTCCTGCTCCTGCCTGGCCTGGATTTTCTTTTGGTGCCCCATCATAATTGAGTTTAATGAATCCATTCTGAGGTACCTTCCATTTATCATCAATATTTTGCCTAGGGGGCTTATATTTCCAGAGAGTGTTTGACAACATTTGAGGTTTCAAGTTTAATCTGGCAAGGATATTAATTTCAATACCTTCGGTCTTCCACTCATCATCTGTCCATTTCTCAACCAGAATGGTTTCTCGAATATTCTCCATAATCTTCTTCCATATTTGATTATTATCACTGGATTCTCCTCTAAAGATACAATGATTCCTTTCTTTCCAAATCCCCCATAATATAAATCCTATGGAAAAACGCCATGCTCTATTCAAGACTTCACTTTTAAAACCTCCTTTTCGCCATTTAATGATTGTAGCATTTATGTTTGTATTATCTCTATCCGTTTGCATAAATATCCTTGCATTACTATTCCACATAATCTCTGTTTTTTCACAACTGTTTAGAATGTGTTCTATTGATTCATATGTTTTACTACACATATAACAAATGGAAGGCCCATGCATTCCTCGCTTTTGTAACTGATCCCAGGTTAGAATTTTTCTATAACTTAGAAGCCAGAGGAAATATTTCACTTTTGGCCAATGATTAATTAACTAGATTTTTCTCCATATTGATCTTGCAATGTTAGGTATATTCTGAGCATGAACATTATATCTCTCCTGTATAGTAAACATGCCTTTACTTTTATAACCCTGTCTAAGAATATCACTCCCAGTTGCTGCAACTTGTTTTCTTGTTTTCAATTCTTTTTCAAGATTATTCCATTGCAGCGTTTCTAGTGCTCCTGGCCAATGAATTTTTTCCTTCCACCTTCTCCACCGACTAATCTGTTGCTAAAACCAGTAATTATTTATAGTTCTCCTATTCGGGATGTTTGTGAACAGGAAGAGTTCCCCTAAGTCAAGCCGACTAAAATTTTTTTCTCTTTGTTGCCACGAATCTTTCCAAAAAAGCGTTGTTCTTCCTTCCCACACTTCCCAAAAACTATGTTGACGGATTAAATTTCTGTTAACTGCTGCTAGATTCCAAATATTAGACCCTTTAGGGAAAATATCAACTTTTAATTTTCATGTTACTGTTTGAGGCATGTCATATTTCCTCTCCCAAATAAGTTTCCAGAGATCTTGTCCTCCTTGGAGCCATCGCCACCATAATTTTGCCCACATAAATTGATTTAAAACATAAGGATCACGAAGGCCCAATCCTCCTGCTGATTGTAATTTTATTAGTTTATCCCATGACAGAAGTTCCCATTTCCTAGAATCCTGTGCTCCTTGCCAAAGAAATTTCTTGAAAATATTCACCATTTAATTACAAATATTTTTAGGAGCTGCCCTCCCAGATAATTGATAAACAAGAAGTGATTGGAGAACATATTTAAGCAAAATTAATCTTCCTGGAGCATTCAAAACTCTAAATGCCCAATTTTGTAATTTTTTTTGCAATCTAGTAATAAGATCTTTCCAGTCTGCAATTTTTAAAGAATATGTATTTAAAGGAACACCCAAGTACTTCATAGGAAAAGTGCCAATATTAAAACCCAATGTTCTATCTAGAAATAATTACGTAGCATCATTATTATTGAAGAAATACACATTCGATTTATCAGTGTTAACCAGAGTACTTGAATCTTCCATAAAAAAATTCAGAAAATTTGAAATTTCTTTTGCCTCCCGCACAGATGCTTGAAAAAATAAAAGGATATCATCAACAAATTGTTGGTGTGTCAAAAAGATAGCAGGTCCCCATAAATTTAAACCATGTAATTGTCCTCTGGCTAAGTAAGCTTTGATTAATCTTCCCAATCCTTCAACAGCTAAAATAAACAAGAATGGCGATAGGGGATCCCCTTGTCGGAGACCTTTGGAAGTATTAAAAGGTTGAGATGGAATTCCATTTAGCAATATCGAAAAATTAGGAGATGATATGAATGATTGTAGCCACTGTATCCATCTATTATCAAAACCAAATGCTTTGAGTACAACTATCAAATAAGGCCAACTTATACGATCATAAGCTTTGTAGAGGTCCAATTTTAGAAACATACCTTTCACTTGAGCGTCCTTAAAGAATGGATTGCTTCCTGGGCAGTAACAATACCATCCAATATTTGTCTTCCCTTCACAAACCCTGTTTGTTCAGGAGAGATCAAACTGGACAAAATAAGTTTCATCCTATTAACCATAATTGTAGATAAAATTTTATAAATTACATTACATAAATCTATAGGCCTAAACCCTACAGGAGTGTCCAAATTTTCCTGTTTAGGGATAAGAGTTATGAATGTTGCATTCAATGCTAGATAAACATTTTGATTCCTCCTTGATTCCTCTACCAGGTCCAAAATATCTTGACTCATGAAGTTCCAGGTTGCCTTAAAGAATTCAGCTGTGAAACCATCCGGTCCAGGGGCCTTGTTTTTAGGCATTTTCATAACTACTTCTTCTACTTCTTCCATACTGATTTCTCTCAATAAAGCTAAGTTTTGATCTCTAGTTACAACTAAAGTAATGTTACTCGTTATTCTATCAATTGCAATCTATCTATTCAGATCAGGCTTCGTAAGAATATTTTTAAAATGATCAACAAGTACCTTTTCCATATCCTCATGTTGTAGCATACAATTTCCATTTTGATCTTTCAATGAGAAAATTCTATTGTGCTGTCTCTGTTGTATCATTGTTTTGTGAAAAAAAATTGTGTTCCTCTCCCCTTCCTTCAACCATTGGACCCGAGATTTTTTCTTCCATAATATCTCTTCTTGCTGCCTATGTTCTTCTAATAGACTGAGAGTATTTCCTTCTTCTACAGCGAGAGCCTCTGTTCTTCCATTGAGGATCAAATTCTGCTGAATATATTTCATTTTTTCTCTCATTCGGACCTGATCGTGATGGATATCCCCAAATTCTGCTCTATTCCATCGTTTTATTTCTAACTTTAGTTTTTTCAATATGAACTGAAAAGAGTGCATTTTATTCATTCTTGTAATTTGATTAGTTTCCCACCAATGTTTAGCTTTATCTAGAAACCTAGGATCTCTCAGCCAGAATAATTCAAATCTAAAAGGTCTATTCTTTGGTCCTTCTTTAATATATATATCTATACATATCAGCCAATGATCTAATCCGAGCGTTGGAAAAATCGTTGCTTCATAGTAAACATCAAGACTTACTAAAGCTTCCGAGGCTAAAAAGCGATCCAACCTTGATGCAATTTGATGTCTTTACCCACGTCTATTATTCCAAGTGAACTTCCCATTCACTGTGGGTATGTCTACCAATCTAATATTTGTCAGCAAGTCCCGAAATAGTTCCATCTCCGGATCTTCTCTCCTTATTCCTCCTTTTTTTTCGGATAGATTTAATAACATATTAAAATCCCCACCTAGGAGCCAATATTTTTTCTGATGCATGTTATTTAAGGTCCTTATACTTTGTAAAAACACCTCTCTTTCTCCTGGAATTGAAGGCCTGTAAACTACCGATATAAGTATCTTTTATTTTGTTCCAATTTGCCGAAAAATACCTATTAATATTCTCAGAAGGCCTATCCATCCTTCCACTATTATTTCTGCAAGATTCCATAAAATAGCTATGCTTCCTACCATTCCTCTCAAATATATAGCCATTACTTCAAAGTGGGGTTTAAACGAATGAAGAATGTTATCAAGTTTCTGACTGGAGACTTTAGTTTCTTGGATCAACATTACCTGTGGTTTCTCTGTTTTCAACCTTTCTTTGAGATATTTTTGTTTTACTTTACTATTAAGGCCCCTTATATTCTAGCAGATTACTTTCATTGGTTAACTTTGGGGATTTGTTGGAATATCGTTGTTAATGGTATCTTTCCTGTATTAATCAACATTTCTCCAACCAATTGTATTGAGTCATGCAATGTCCTTCTGCCTTTTTTCTTAGTTCCTTTTGTTGTGGATTAGGTCCCTTAGAGGCAATTTGTTCAGAGTTACTTACTTCTTTTTGCACTTGGGCTGTCAAATAGTGCTCAAATGTTTCCTTATAGAATTTCTTCTGCTCTTCAATAATGAACCAATCGTCCAAATTCCTCCATTCATACAATAGGTGTTTCATTACCCTTTCTTCTACACTTAAATCTTCTTTATTGTGTTCTATGTCCATTGGTGCCTGTTCTAACATGCTACTATCTTCTACATAAATAATTTCCTGGGGTGCTTTTATTTTTGTTGTCTCCTTTTTCTAATTGACTAACCCTTGACCAAGCCTAGGGCTATCTTCCTCTGCATGCGGAGTTTCCCCTTCCTCTTGCAGAATGTCATAACGGTTTGCTGAATTTTTCTGCACAAGAAAATTCTGCGAAATTGTATGCGATTTGTTATTTCTTTTCTTGTTTGTAACTGTTATAAATCAATCCTCTCGTTCTCATCCCTGGTCAGAATTTATCGATTTTTGGTTGGATTGTTTCTCAATAATGTTAAGAGGACATGATTTATAAAGGTGGCCATACTCATGGCATCTCCGACATCTAAAAGTAATATGTTCATAGTCAAGGAGCTGCTGCCAGATTTTTCCTTCATATTCTAATTCAATGGTTTCAGGTAATGGCTCAGAGATATTCATATATACACAGATTCTAGCAAAAGAAGTATAGCGACCCCAGCGTGTAGTTTTTGCTATTTTAACAAAGCTTCCTAGAGAATTTCCTATACCCTCCAAAATGTCTGGGTCCCAAAAATCCATAGGGAGGCCGAACAAACGTACCCATACTAGCGTTGCAAGAAATTTTTCTTGGTCTGGATTATAGCATTCTCCCCACTGTTTAAGAAAGAGGCCTGCATTATTATAAAAGTATGTTCCTCCTTCAAAAATTCTTTCCTTATCTAATAAGTTTGTAAAAATTACTGTAAAGAATCCTCTAGCCCCAAATTTCAAATCAATGTGACCTTTAGGTTGCCATTTTATCTGTATCCATTTCAATAAATCTTTTTCTGTAGGCAAAATACCAATAAAATTACATATAAGAGTGTGATCCTTCATATAACTCTTGTATTCATCCAATTTGTTTGTAGGAATTATGAATTGAGGTTTCTTCAAGGCTCTCGGCAAACATTGATGCTTCATCTTCGTTTGCCAATCTGCCCCCAATACAGGAACTGTCTTCTGATGAGAGCCGCCGGATTGATGCTGTGGTCTACTCGATTGTTCCCCGCTCATTACATTTCGATAGGAGAGGGTGCACCCCCCCGCCCCCGATGTCGCACTGCCATTGAAGCACCAGACACTATGCAGGTGGTTTGCCTCACAACATTGCTACCAGTTTGCAAAAATTCTGAAACCCTAACCGTGCACTAATTTCTTGGAGCTCGTTCCCTTCATTCCCTTCGTTATTTAGTAAGATTTAATACTTGTGAAAAATTCAGGCAATAAGATATCAAGTTAAATTGTAAACATAGAAAAAATCTAAGCAATAAGAAAATTGTTTATCTAATGAAAAATGAATTTAAATAATTTGAAATATAATACATTTAAAATTTTGGTTAAATTGTAAATAAGGAAAAATATCAGCAAAAACTAATAAGTTGTAAATGAATATCAATTGTTATATATACTTCTTTCAGTAAATATAACAAGATTAGTAGTTACTATACAACATAGTCTTTATCTCCACTGCTAATCAATTGGTTAAAGCAATTAATAGCTACCATGCAACATAGTCCTTCCTTCTACTGCTATTTAATTGATTAAGGCAATTTCTATAATTTTTCTGCAATTTGTCAAATTGCAAGTGTAATAGTGTGCTGGTTTTCATTGTGTAGACGTGGCTTTTCATTGTGGGGAATCGCACAATGAAAGCGAGAGAGTTTTTTGTGTTAAGAAGAATTAAGATGGTTGAATCAACACTTCACTTCTAATGTCAATGGCACTAATCATGATCACTATTTCAGAGTGTTTGCTTAGACATAAAACAACTGAATGCTAAAACCCAATAAAAGAAAAGAAAAAAAAAATGAGATTTCCAAGATGAAAGAAAATGCTAAGATTATGTGAGCACGATAAAAATTTGGAAATTTTATTTTGTATAAAGGGATCACAAATATAGACTTAACTTTCCATTCTCGTAGTAACATATAGCCCAATTTTATTTTGTATAAAGCGATCACAAATATAGACTTAAATTTCCATTCTCGTAGTAACATATAGCCATGGATTTATGGCACCATGTACACTAAGATCGTGAACTTTGATTGTGTAAAAGAAGAATTATTTAGAATATCAATATTTATGGTTATTTGGTAACTTGAGATAAAATATGCACAGAATTGAAAAGAAGGAGTTGTAGCTCTCAGGTGAGTACTGCACCTGGAGACTACACTCAAACGGAGAGATCACTCTACATTCATGAATCAGAAATTACATCTTTAAGTACATCACCAGAAATTAGGAAGTTGCAAACAAACTCCTAAATTCTAGGAACAAATCCTAAACTAAGGAGATACGCTACAACTTATGTAACCTTTTCTCCATTAATACACAAATAATATAATTATTTTCAACTCCCCCCCTTAATGGAGAAAGGATTATCCTGAACTCCTAGCATTCTTCTAAACAATTCAAACTTTACACGTGCAAGAGGCTTAGTAAAAATATCAGCCATATTGTCACAAGTTTTACAATATTCAACAAATATTTCTTTTGACTGTAGTTTCTCGCTAACAAAATGGAACTGAGTGTCAATATGTTTGGTGTTTTTATGAAACACTGGATTGTATGCTAGTTTAATAGTGCTCTGGTTGTCGCTTTTGACGGAAGTTGAATTTTTCTGTTCTTCTCTCGCATCATTGAGAAGCCTTCTCAACCAGATCGCTTCACACGTTGCTACACATAATGCTTGGCACTTAGCTTCACATGAAGATAATGCTACAGTGTTTTGCTTTTTGCTGCTCCATGCTATGACCCCGGATCCTATGCTGAATGCGTAACCTGTGATAGACCTTCGATCATCCAGGTTACCTGCCCAGTCTGAATCTGAAAAACCTGCTAGAATAACATCAGATGTGTCAGTGTATAAAATACCATAATTATTAGTACCACAAAGATACTTCAACATGCTTTTTGATGCAACCCAGTGACTTTCAAGTGGTTTAGACATGAATTGGCTCAACACACTAATAGAGTATGCCAAGTCTGGTCTAGTTGTTGTGAGATATATCAAACTCCCAACTAGCTGTCTATACATAGTGGCATCCACCTCCTTAGTGCCATAAATACTAGAGAATTTGGCGGAAATTAAACGACCAGGTAAATCGCTATTAAAACACATATCGTCATGGCTTGTGATTAGAAGCGGAAAAACCGTGGTTTGTCATGCCGTCGCCGTTCCGACGCAAGCAAAAAGTGTCGCACTATCGACACTTCTTCCGACGTTCCGAATAGGCGTCACTCTTCCGACGTCTCACAAACCGTCGCGCCTCCGACGTTAGTAAACTGTCGCACTTCCAGTGAAATGTGGTTCGACGTTTTTGACGTCGTTCTTCCGACGCTCATAAACCGTCGCAGTTCCGACTAAACGTGGTCCGACATTTTTGCGTCGCTCTTCCGACACTTGTAAACTGTCGCAATTCCGACTAAACGTGGTCCGACGTTTTGGACGTCACTCTTCCGACGTCTGGAAGATGTCGTAATTCCGACGATATGTGGTTTGACGTTTGGAACGTCGCGCTTCCAACGTTTTTGTACTGTCTCTCTTCCGACGTTTCTGGGTTGTCGCAGTTCCGACGTCTACAAGGCGTCGGTAGACCGACGGAGGGTTCAATTTTTAAAAATAAAAATAAAATTTTAAAAGACGAGAAACACTGTTTTGAAGATATTATATGAAGTAAAACAGTCCATGAAAGTGAAATAGAAGTATGTAGAATAGTAATGAAACAGATAGAGTACCGACGTCCATTGTTCCAAATACAAATTAAAGTACCCAAAACCCTAGCAACAAGAAGTAAACAAATTCATGAAAGTGAAGATATTATATGAAGTAAAACACCAAGAAAGTGAAGATATTATATGAAGTAAAATACCCATGAAAGTGAAGATATTATATGAAGTAAAACACCCATGAAAGTGAAATAGCAAAGATGTAGAATAGTAAAGCAACAGATAGAGTACCGACGTCCATTGTTCCAAATACAAATTAAAGTACCTGAAACTTACAACAGTTGAAGTAAAACAAATCTATGAAAGTGAAATAGCAAACATGTAGAATAGTAAAGCAACAGATAGAGTACCGATTCATTGTTCCAAATACAAATTAGCACTCCAAACCCTACAACAAGAAGTAAAACAGTCCATGAAAGTGAAGATATTATATGAAGTAAAACAGTACATGAAAGTGAAGATATTATATGAAGTAAAACAGTCCATGAAAGTGAAGATATTATATGAAGTAAAACAGTCCATGAAAGTGAAATAGCAGTATGTAGAATAGTAAAGCAACAGATAGAGTACCGACGTCCATTATTCCAAATACAAATTAAAGTACCCAAAACCCTACAACAGTGAAGTAAAACAGTCCATGAAAGTGAAGATATTATATGAAGTAAAACAGTCCATGAAAGTGAAATAGCAGTATGTAGAATAGTAAAGTAACAGATAGAGTACCGACGTCCATTGTTCCAAATACAAATTAAAGTACCCAAAACCCTACAACAGTGAAGTAAAACAGTCCATGAAAGTGAAGATATTATATGAAGTAAAACAGTCCATGAAAGTGAAATAGCAGTATGTAGAATAGTAAAGGAATAGTAAAGCAACAGATAGAGTACCGACGTCCATTGTTCCAAATACAAATTAAAGTACCCAAAATCCTTTAACAGAGAAAAACGCTAATCATGTGAGGAGTGTGATATGTCCAAAATATAAAAAGACCATCAGACCATATCAATAAACCAACAACATATACCAGCATCGCTAGTTTTGAAGGCAGAGTGATAAACATTAATCATTTTTTTTTCACAAGAGAAAAAACGTTGTTTTGAATATATTATATGAAGTAAAATAATTCATGAAGTCATTACATTTTCAAATCTGAAGATTGGAACCCAAATATCCATCCATAAAAGTGGAAGTCCCACCCCAGACAATGATAGAAAAATACCCCATGTCACATACAGGGACATGATATAAAACCCAGTAACGGTCCACATGGAGATTATCGATAATCTGAGAAAGCATCCAAATATGCCCGAGGCATCTATAAGAAAGTGAAATAGCAGTATGTAGAATAGTAAAGCAACAGATAGAGTACCGACGTCCATTGTTCCAAATACAAATTAAAGTACCCAAAATCCTGCAACAGAGAAAAACGCTAATCATGTGAGGAGTGTTATATGTCTAAAATATAAAAAGACCATCAGACCATATCAATAAACCAGCAACATAGACCAGCATCGCTAGTTTTGAAGGCAGAGTGATAAACATTAATCATTTTTTTTTTCACAAGAGAAAAAACGATGTTTTCAATATATTGTATGAAGTAAAACAGTCCATGAAGTCATTACATTTTCACATCTTAAGATTGGAACCCAAATATCCATCCATAAAAGTGGAAGTCCCACCCCAGACAATGATAGAAAAATACCCCATGTCACATACAGCGACTTGATATAAAACCCAGTAACGGTCCACATGGAGATTATCGACAATCTGAGAAAGCATCCAAATATGCTCAAGGCATCTATAAGAAAGTGAAATAGCAGTATGTAGAATAGTAAAGCAACAGATAGAGTACCGACGTCCATTGTTCCAAATACAAATTAAAGTACCTAAAATCCTTGAACAGAGAAAAACGCTAATCATGTGAGGAGTGTGATATGTCCAAAATATAAAAAGACCATCAGACCATATCAATAAACCAGCAACATAGACCAGGATCGCTAGTTTTGAAGGCAGAGTGATAAACATTAATCATTTTTTTTTCACAAGAGAAAAAACGTTGTTTTGAATATATTATATGAAGTAAAACAGTCCATGAAGTCATTACATTTTCACATCTGAAGATTGGAACCCAAATATCCATCAAGAAAAGTGGAAGTACCACCCCAGACAATGATAGAAAAATATCCCATACAGGGACATGATATAAAATCCAGTAACGGTCCACATGGAGATTATCGACAATCTGAGAAAGCATTCAAATATGCCCGAGGCATCTATAAGAAAGTGAAATAGTAGTATGTAGAACAGTAAAGCAACAGATAGAGTACCGATGTCCATTGTTCCAAATACAAATTAAAGTACCCAAAATCCTTGAACAGATCAAGAAAAACGCTAATCATGTGAGAATTCAAAGTAAAGTTAATCTATTAACAGTGCGAATAAAATTACACCGAAGTCAAAAACATTGCCTGGCCATACTCATGGCAAATTTGTCATCAAAAAATCAAAAAATTAAGAAGACTGCCCTCATACGGGGAAACCAGTCTTGAACGTTTAATTTACAGAATTCAAAAATATTACTTGAAGGTCCAGCACAGTAAAATAAACTAAAAGCAGCCCAATTAACTGGGCCTGCTAAGCAAGAAAAACAAATTAACCAAACTAATCCACTGCTGGTTCCTCCACGATTCGGCACCATCCTAATTCGGAAGGTCCAGGATCGCTAGGTGCTACCTCCACATGCATGCCACGGCTCCCCTCCTGAAGGCCCGAATGCTGGCTGGCTTTTTCCGAGCTCAGACCCGCCGGACGGGTGCATTCTTCCTCCGTTTGGGCCTCCTCGCGGAAGACCACAGTGACTACAGCTGTGATTCGCGGGCGGTTGAGAGTGCAATCAAAGGGAAATTGCGCAGTGCGCGTCGTGGGAGAAGGTGAACTAGCGGTGGGGAAGCCAGGAGCAGGGGAATCCATACGGTGGCCAGATGCTACAAGCCGACCCCGCCCACTCCTAGTATTTGGATATCTACCTAAGTAATAATCACTGGACTGGCCGAAGGTCATCTCTGTTGAGGTGCTGGAGGGAGCGCGCCGGGATTGACGTCTAGTGCTCCCCCTGCGGCAACGCATCCTATGACGCACGCGAGGCATGGGTGCAATCTCAGGCGCAGTGGGCACAAGAGACGAAGAAGCAGAATTCCAATTAACAGAGGAAGACAGACAGAGACAGAATCGAGAGAAATGGAAATATGCAGCAAAGTCTAGGCAGAAGTTCCGCTGGCCACTTCTCCTTATCGTCACAGTTACCAGACAGTGTAATCCAGCAACCGGCTTGTCTGAAAAACCATGGCTAAACGCCATTTTTTATGTCGACCCGTCTGCAATGCAATCAAAGGACGGTCGTCATAATGAATCTCTGATCATTAATAATGAGAGCCGAAGGCCGGATCAAATTGGAGCGTGCGGAATCGCTCAGAGGAGTGGAGGTCCGATCTTGAACAGTGTTAAAAATTAATTAATCTAGATTTGATGTGAAAAATTAATTGAACAGCGTTAAATGTTAATGCGAATGATATGAAATCACCATATCCATGTCCCATCACCTTAAACGCCATCGAATGCACCCGCAACCGGGAGCAGGGCAAGTTTTTATTGAGGACACGTGGCAAAAATTGATTGGAGCGGATCTTTGTTTGGGCCGCTCGCGCAGTGGAAATCCAGACCCGTAAAATATTAGGGCGAATTTGATAAGAAATTCGCGTCACAAAATTGGCCGACGTTAGCAGGCTATTTTGGAACGCGAATTTGGTTTGAATTATGGTTTATCGCCGTTTGAAGTCCGGCGGGCTCGACTTTTGAACAATTTTCTTATAAAATTTGTGTTGGTTTTCTTTGATAATACACATATTAAAATCCCGCTTAATAAAGAGACAAAATTGTTGTGCTTTCGGAACCTGACCCGAGGATTGGACATGAGTTAACAAACAAAAGGATAGCGGAACCAGACATGCACCCGTGGTCAAGCCCTCTACCAAAACCACGAGCGGAATCACAAAAGCGGTTTGCCCATATCGCACCGCTTTTGCGGAGTAGGCGGTATTTCCTATTCGCGAGCGATTCCATAGGGAATGCGACACATGGCGAAGTGACCCCAGCAAACAACCGTTTAACCCACGCCATCGTACGTTAAAGCCCGACGTTGGAAGTCGAGCGAAATTGCCAAGAGTCGTTGATTTGGAGAAGGGCCATCGGACGGTGGTCGCACGTTGAACTTGCCCGGAGGTTAACTAAGGTGTGCGGAGGATAGCCAGGTACGATACGAGTGTTTGATTGGTTATTGATATATATAGGTGGGGCCGAAGTATAATGAAATTGTTTAATTAAACGATTGGCGGATAATTAGCATAAGTCTGGAGCGTGATTGTTGTAAGGCTGGGTGGTGAAATATAGAGTCGAAAGTTCATTACAAGTTATTTATTTAAAAAGAAACGTGGAGTATAAATACAAAGTGTTGAAAGTTAAACATTGGTTATAAGGATTGGAGATAATATAAAGTCGGGAATATAAATTAAAGTCCAACCATTGTGGATAGTATTTTTTTATCAAATTCTACGAATTTGATAAATAAACCCGAAGAAAGAAGAAGTCAATTAAGACTCAGGCTGGAGGAAAAGAACGGGGTACACCAAGGGAAAATGCTGACACAACGATTGTAGACACACCAGCTCTCCTTGGGGGTCCAATTTCAGTTTTGTTGCATCACACGATGATCTCTCTTCTCTGGCATTTACTTGTATTGAAGATCACTATTCTAGGAATAAGGAGTTATTTTCTCCAAAAATAACCTAGCCAAACATTGACAATGCATCAAGGATATCTTTCTATGCTTCATAAGCACATTTGTTCTACTTCTAAATCATGTCTTGGAAGTGGTTGTTTTGCTGGAAATTATTCACCAGTTGGTTTCATACCAAAGTCTTTTTCACATTTTCAGCATCCAATACATGAAAAAAATAATGGTTTAAAACAACATAAATATTTGAAATTTTGCAAGAATTGTCTGGCACACTTTGAATATGAATTTTGAAGTCAAGTGCATGATGCTGTATAGGATCAAGTGTCATTTTGAATACCAAATGTTTCACAAGAAACTTCTCAACATGCTACCCTGCAGTAAGGATTAAATGAAAATATTGCATCAACTATTTCCATAATAAAATTGCACCTCGGCCATAAGACTAAACAATTATAAATGTTGTAGATCTAACAAGACCACACAATCAAATGTATTCCATAAGGCCAATACTATATGAAAAATGAAAAGGAGTTTGCAACCAAAAATACCTTAGGTAACTAATTCAATTAGATACACCAAACCATCAGCAAAAAGGAAAACCAGCCTACTCAAAAGGCAAGTGTTTACCTCCTTTGACAAAATTTTGAGTTCCGAAACAAGGGCCTTTATTGTCTTGTCAATGCCCCTAGTAATTTGAACGGGGTTTGCACCTGCTGCAACAACCTAAAAAAAAAAGGTTTCATTTCAAATTATTTTCCACAAATTTAAGATACAACCATTGTCAGTTTTGTATTTCCTAACAAGCTCATAAATTTTGACAAAAGAACCAAAATTTTTTAATACCTGATAGCAATTTTTTCACTCAAAAACTATCTTAGACTCAATAAGCCCAACCCTAAACTAAAAAACCAAACACCATAAGACCCTACAAAAATGAATAGATGATCTTAATCCAGTACTATCGACAAAAAGTTACCTTTACACCCTCACTTATTAAACCCTATGCTGTTGAATTTTAACTTCAACTGCTGCAGCAGAAGGATGGATGCAGCAGCAACATTTTTTTTTTGGAGGTTGCTTGCATGCCATCCAGAAATTTAATTCAGCATTTAAAATTCCTGCAAGTTTTTTTTGTAGATGGCCGCAGCCATATTTCTGTACAGGATTGTATTTAAACACAACAACCAGCATTAACGCAATTCACCAACTAGAAATTAAACAAACAGAAATTTACCCCCCAGTTTTGTAAATTCAAAAGGAGGACACGTGGAGCATTAATATTGGATCGCATGAAATTGAAGGGAATCTGAAAACCTGAAAACTGGACCCGAATTTTTATAGGGCACATTGGATTGAGAATTCGAGTTAAAATTAGGCAGACGTCAGCATCCCATTTTGGAACGCGAATTTGGTTTGAAATTCAATCTATTTAGACTTTTGAAGTCCGACGGAAAGGGTTCTTTAATGTTTTGATAGTTTAATATATACATATGTTATATATATATCATATGCTAAATGAAAGGTGGGCCATAGAATTTAGTTTTAATTTTATTTTTTTTAAAAGAGGGTTTATTATAATATGTTTTATATGTTCCGGCATATAAAAATAAAAAGGTCGAAAAAGCTGGGTAGTTTTTTTTATAGACAGTACGTAAATTTTTTATTACATAGCAGTGTGTAAAAAGTGAAAAACTGAGTGTAACTTTTTAAGTGTGTATGCACAGCAGTGCGAAAGGGAAAAACACAGCAGAGTGTCTTAGAGACAAAGTATGTTTGTTTTGAACAGACAGTGAGTTGGTTTTATGCACTGCGTTTTGTAGCAGTCATAATTTTGTAATCCCTCTCAGTGAGGAAGTAGTGTAATAGTTTTTGTTTGAGTTATTGAAGGGAATAGAAGTTTGTTTTCAAAGTATTGAAACTCTGTCTCCTGTCAAAGAAATTTTTATTTTCTGTGTGTTAGAGGAAGGGAGATTTATGGGTGGTTCTTATGAATCAACCAACCATTCAGAACATGCTCATCAATCCAAACCATAAGTACTATGTGACAATATTCAAGCAGGCACTCAATCGGATTTCTGAAGCTATGTTAGAGAAACCCTAAACTCTCACTGAAAATAGGTGAAATGTGGCACCACTCAGAGATTGACATGTGCCAATTGGTACAAGTGGTAGACAATTAGCATGCTCAAACAACGAGGTGATGCAGGAATGACATGAGGGAGAAAATATCAGAAAAGCCCCAAATCTGGAGAACTAAAGCTCATCACCAACCTGAGATTGACAACTTTACATGATGTAACCTATGAAATCGTAAATGGAGAAATCATAGTAACAATAAAGCAACCTATGTAACAATAAAGTCGGATTCATCCTGGGAGTGGTAATGGGAGAAATCATAGTGAACAACAGGAAACATGCAGAGTTGCTTACAATCAAATAGATGAAAAAACATATACAAAAAACCTAGATAATAATCATGAACAAGCTTAATATTGAATTATGAACTGTAAAGGAACTTACAAAATGTGACATTACGAACCTGGTCAAGCGCACAAGCAAAAATATCCTGGACATGACCCTGGCTGACAAGTTGTATTGCTCATGATGCAAGAGGATTTGTACCTGCACTGCCAAGTCAATCAAAATCCATCATTATCTATACAATAAATACAAGTAATTGATGTAGTATATTTTACTCTAAGATGCATTCTTATGATAATGTTAGAACATATGTTGAAAATGTCAAAACATACCTGAATAAGCTCCTCTTCGTTTCAAGAACAATTTATTGGAGTCGCATGAACTTGGAACAAGCCTCCCACGATCTGGAAGAGTAGCAACTAAGTCAACAGTGACTTTTTTGTTGCTACGCTGGATCAAGGGAGGTTTGCTCCAAGATTAAATCGCTCCAATAAATTATTCTCTACTAAACAGGGCCAACCACGTGAAGGTGGAAGCTCTTATGGCCCCTCACCCCCCTCACATCACTCTCAATTCCCCAATACCCAATCTATATTTCATTTTTTACTTTCATGAGCATAAAAAAAAAATTCAATAACTAATAAAAAAACAATTCAACAAAAAGTACGCAAGGAAACATTGCAATTAATGCTTGATATAAAAATAGTATGATAAATGAGTTTTTTATATAACGCAAAAAACGTTCCAAGTATGGTAACGTTTGTCTTATAATAATACAATATTTTACATTGTCAAATTTTCTTTTTCTTCTTCCTATTTTTAAAGCTCCTAATTACATCATCAATATCATCGTGTTCTGCTCCTGTTTCGTGCCTTTCAACCCGCACTGCTGACCTAGTTGCGTATTCATGATGTCTGGGCTCATCCAGTGACGGGGCATCGCCTACAAAAATAGATAATATTAAATTTTAATTGTTAGTTTTTAAATATCATTGAACTAGTTCGGTAATATTAATAAAAAAAATTGCAATGATATTATTTACCTGGTGCACCAGTTGTCGTCGCTGACCTAGTTGCGTAGTCACGATGTCTGGTCTCATCCAGTGACGGGGCATCGCCTACAAAAACAGATAATATTAAATTTTAATTGTCAGTTTTTAAATATCATTGAACTAGTTCGGTAATATTAATAAAAAAATTGTAATGAGATTATTTACCTGGTGCACCAGTTGTCGCCATTGGGACTATTTCCCTGTCTTCCTCTCTGGTGGTAAGATCCTCAAGGGAAACATTCTCTGTCATTTAAACAAAAAACGTTATAAGGACAACCATCAAGGTATAATTAGAAAAATTATAAGTGGAAATTAATTACCGTCACGACCCTCACTGATAGTAGCATTGTCGGCCTGGTCCCCACTACAATGATCAGGTTGCACGAGAGGATCATCTACATCTGGCTCTAAAACTGGGTTATTTACCTCGTCGGTAGTGTTGCTCCCCCGATTTAAACAAAGTTGTTAGACATTAAATTTATGGACGAAAACAAAAATATTGAAAGGTTAATGTTTTACCTTATCAGGCATTGTAGATCTTGGGACCTGCCCCAAGCTTCTGCGACGTTCAACTACAGCTTGATAGCCAAAACGGAAAGCAGTATTTTTATCTTCCTCTGTAGTTATTGTTCCAAAGTCATCACCCTACATTATATATGATTGTGTATTTTTAATCATATCCGATAGGATTACAAAAACGTTGGAAGGCGATACAATTAATTATAAGATGTTTAGCTACTTAATTACAATTCTTGCAGCTAATTTCAAGTAGCCACCCTGGCCGAGCTTGTGATGGCCCTTTTCCTCAATCCTAGCTTTGGTTGCCTTTGAGGTGTCAGGCAACCTAGCATCAAAAGATTGAAGTCAGATATGACGTAGCACACTTTTATTTTAGACATAAAGAAAATTAAAGCTATTGAATTAAAGTTGTAATTTACCTTGCGGGTCCAGTTAGCATTTTTCCTTCTTTCTTTGCCCTTTTCTCTTTTCCGTCATGGATGAGTGCTCTCCACTCACTCTCTGGAACTGTGAGAGGACGCTCATATCTAGGGTTAAATTGCAATTGCGTCCTATAGGTGTCCCTGGTATATTTCAAATATTTTCCGGCTACCCGAGCCATCGTTGTTCTGTCAAATGTGCCGACCCCAAAAAGGGCTTCTAGATAATCTAGAAGTTCTTTTTTCAGGTTGGAATTCTGGGAATTCCACCTTGTACGTATGGTTGGGCCAAAAATTACCAACGCATGGCTCTCCAGAATCCTGTAGAACTCATTGTTTCCTACACAGAATAAAACCAAAAGAAAAAGAAGATATTATCATTAATTTAAAAATAAAAATCATGATAAATATGTTTTAGATAAAGTACATGAAATAGTTAAAATATTAAATTTTACCTGGGAGTTGTACATGCTTTATAGGGACACCCTCATCATTCACCAACAACGTGCCATTAATGGTCCCTGTGGAGCTGACACGTGTAGCTCCAGGAAACACAATAATGTAGTTGGCCATATCAGCCTCATCATTGCCAACACGTTCAGCGGTTGGCTGGGTGTCTGCTTGGGCAGGGTGTGTTTCTTGGCTAGCACCTAAAGGAGTAGAAGGTGTACGAGAGGGTTGTTGGGCAATCTCTTGCCCTTGTGTCCCACTACCACCAACACCGGGTTAAGCAAATGCCAGAAGACGCTACATACAAAAGAACTTTTTGTTAGTTTAGTCAATGTAAAAATTAAAAATCAAACTATCACAATTCATCTCATGCAGAACAAAAAAAATATCCTTTTGACTTTTTATTATTACCTGATATCTATTTAGCCGCCTCATAAGATGTTGTATCCTCTCTTCTGTTTCAGGTGTTTGAGGCGCATCTATCAAAGCATTAAATTCCGACGTTGCATCTCGTGCCTTTTTTTGCAACAACAACACTGGAGATAGAGATGAAAAAAGCTCTTCCTCAAAGAGGGAATCATCAAGCGTACCATGGCTAGGTGTCTGCATATTTGAACAAAATTAATATTATTTCAATTATGTAAATAACTAAAATACCTAAAGATAGAGCAATGCTGGCACTTTACATGTTCTTCCGCTGGCCTCTTTCCGCGATCATCCTGTCTCGGGGTTGTTCCTGCACTGCTCTGATCAGTCTGCTACATTGCAATAAAATTATAAATGTAAAAACTTGAAAACAATATCTAACTTGAAAACACAAAATGAAAACTGAAATAATTTCTAATAAGACACCGGAAGACAGAGTTAGAGTTTCAAATATGCCTTGCATTAAATTCAGTCCTGGAAACATGTCATTGCACATTAAGGCACCCAAACATTCAATCCATGAATGATATATTTAAGTAGGCTTCTCCTATTCTGGGAAAACACCATACCTATAATGCATTCACTTGCATGTATAAAGGGAAAGGAAAACATGTTTTCATACAACGGTGACAAAGGCATCTTGGAGAAAGGTATCTTCACTTTTTATTTATGTTGTTCACCCACACCACTCTCGTGTTTTCACTAATCCTGTTTTGTCATTTTTGGATTCAAATTAAGTTAAGGCTTTAAGTATTTGTTGACCTTTCGGTGTAGTTTTTATAAGTGGCATGTATGGATTTTCCATTAATTCTGCACTTTTTCTCTTCATGTGCATGTTTCCCTCGAAATCAAATGCATGATTTAGTCCCATACATTTAACAAGTTGTTGGATCAACTCCATAGGAAATATCATGTTTCCTATTCAATCAAAATTTATCTCAGTTAGGGTAGGTAGGAAGGTTTTCCTTTTGTATTAATAGGGCACTTCTAGCTTGCATTTTTATTATATCTTTCAAATTTAGTGTTGTTTCAATTAGGGCATGATTTTTTGCAACTTTCAAGGTGAGAATGAACAAAGACAAATTTTTGTGATGGATGACTGTATATGACTCCATGGCCAGAGGAAAAGGCAATAATCTACTTCTTCAAATATCTATAGTTCTCATTCACCTCATACGAAGATGGTCCCTGATTTTGAGCCAAATGTTGCAGCAAAAAGTTCCCCCCCTCCATAATTTGATAGTCAATGGAAATTTCTTAAATTGATGATGGGGCAAGATTATGGAACATTGGCACATACATATGTACTGGAATTCCAAGATCATGATATATGTTTGCATATGTTTATGGCAATGTTCCACCAAGTCCCCTGGAGGTGGGAGCGAGGGGGCGAGGGAGCGCGGGAGCGGCCTATGCAAAAGCTCCCTACCAATTTTCAGGAAACGTGGGGGACGTCGGGGTCATAAAAATTATAAAATTTAATATTTATAATGTAACTATATTTTTGCAAGGAATGTATATACAGTCATCATACACTTGCATCATGAAAGATAAATCATAAATGATAAAATTACAAATCGATGAATGATGAATCATATAATTGAAACAAATTTAAAAGTTAAAAGTTAAACATACATCATACAATCATGCATGTAAGTTTGTAAGTTTGTAACTATATAATCATTAATGTAACTACTAACAATGTACAATGAAAATAAAGTTTAAGATATCATATGACATATTATATCAAGATTCAAAATAGAGTTTAAACTGAAGTTTACAACTCAAGTCTCAAACATAAAACTTAAACGCAAATAAGTTATGTCTGAAACATAAAACATAAAACATAACATATGAATATCAAATGATATCATCATAATGATAAATGAGCATAAATGCTCAAGTTAATGCCCCACTAGTCTCTGCATCCAACTTATGCACGAATATATCAAGATCAACCATGTCACCATCTGAATCAGAATCACTTGGATTCTCAAATATGCTAAGTGGCACATCAACTTTTAACACGAAACCATAAACTAAAAGGGGCGGTGAGGGGACGTGAGGGGGCGTGAGGGAAACATCCCCTAGAAGTTCCCAAGACCCCGGAGCGCGAGGGGGCGAGGAATCTAGACCCTAGGTGGGGGGGCGAGACCCCGTGTAACACTGGTTTATGGAGGTGGTGGAGCAAAAAAGAGCTCAAATAGAGCTGAAAATTTTCACATAAAAAGGACTGTGGGCTTGACTAATGGTTCCATTTAAAAAATGATATCTAGACAGAGAATAAGTGTAGCATGCAAACATGCATTGAAAATCCATCCGAGTTTGCATTGTATTACTTATGATGGATTAAAATTTGGGTTTCAAAATGCCAGGTTATGGCATGATTTTGTCGAGAAACCCTTAGTTGGATTCTCATGTTGGTTTAATTTATATTTTAAGTTTGTTTTGCAATCTTTGGGTGATAGTAACTCATGAACTAGGTTAACAATGTGTAACAATCATATTTCAAGAATAAAGTTGTGATTTTTTTATATTATTATTATTATCTATTAGCTACGAGTATTGACACCTAATGCCTGGAATTTTGACATCTTGATAGCATGGATAATTTCGAAAATGTTTCTAGTAATGTTAACATAATAACTATCATTACATGTCTTCACTTTTTCACCATAATAGACCTGTGATATGGACTCATCACACAACTTCATATGCTATGTCCCAACAAGTTCAAACTGGTTGAACCTACCTCATAGTGTGGTTATTAAGGACAAGTTGCTTGATATATAACTCGATAGCATAGACCACGTTGCAGTTCTAAAAAGAATCCTCAAGTGTCAAAAAACTTCACAATATGTTCTACTATAAAGCCTTTTGGGATACCTGAAATAATATATGTATCATTGATGACTTTTAAAGTATGACAAGATCCAGAGGGAAAGGAAAACAATGGAAGAGTGATCCACCAATGAGAACCTAGAATTTAGCATCAGATGAGTTAGAGTCTAGGAAATTGAAAGCCTATAATTTTAATTAGTGATGAAGGACATCACATAGGTAATTATATTTTCATGTAGAATAATCTGTTAATTCAAATTTAAACTACATAATATGAAAGGCATACTATAAATTTTTCCACGTAAGTCCAAACAACCTATAAAAAGGGAAAACCTTCTTTTTCCATGGGAAATAATTTACCTTTCCTTTTTCAAGATAATCTAAATCACAAAAAATATGAACTATAATGCACACATTCTTGGATAATGTGAAAGTGGAAAAGGAATACCCTACACAAGTGATGCACACATGTACATTTCGTAGTTGAAATGCAATGCTTGTTTTCATTTAAATGTAGGGTTTTTAAAGCAGGGAGAAATAATGGCTGCCAAATTAATAAGCGTTTCTTCGGGAAAAATTTAAATCTTGTATTGGGTGATGAAGATAATAGAGGGTATTGAATCTTGATTCTTGACATCTAGAGAGAACCATACAACCTAACACAATCCAATAGAATTGACCAAAAAAACCCAAATAGAGTCAACCCTACTATAGGAGGAAGGGCCTGCAGTAAGAACTTACCATTTTGCAAGAGCTGAGGGCGAATGTTGTTCTGCAAGAGCTGAGGGCGAACGCTGAGGGCGAATGTTGTTCTGCAAGAGCTGAGGGCGAACCGAATGCCGAGGGAAAGGTCAGTTTCCGCAAGAGCTGAGGGCAAACGCAGGGCGAATGCCGTTCGAAAGAGCCGAGGGCGACCAGGGCCACGTCGTTTCCGCAAGAGCCAGGCGAATGCCGAGGCTAATGCCTTCTGCAAGAGCTCGTGGCGAATGCTGAGGGCGATGCACGTCGTTCGCAAGAGCCGAGGGCGAAATGCTGAGGGCGACGAAGTTCATAAGAGTCGGAGGGCGAATGCGCGCGTGATATCGACGTTAATGTAGCACACACATGTACATTTGAACACTAATAGATTTTTGTAGTTGAAATGCAATGCTTGTTTTCATTTAAATGTAGGGTGTTTAAAGCAGGGAGAAATAATGGCTGCCAAATTAATAAGCGTTTCTTGGGAAAATTTTAAATCTTGTATTGGGTGATGAAGATAATAGAGGGTATTGAATCTTGATTCTTGACATCTAGAGAGAACCCTACAGCCTAACACAATCCAATGGAATTGACCAAAAAAACCCAAATAGAGTCAACCCTACTATAGGAGGAAGGGCCTGCAGTAAGAACTTACCATTTTGCAAGAGCCGAGGGCGAATGCTGTTCTGCAAGAGCTGAGGGCGAACGCTGAGGGCGAATGCTGAGGGCAAATGCTGTTCTGCAAGAGCTGAGCGCGAATGCTGAGGGAAAATGCTGTTCTGCAAGAGCAGAGGGCGAATGCGCGCGTGATATCAAACGTAGCTATTGCGACAAATACGAAACATTTTTATGTAGCGCGCATATAAGTTTCGAATTTTTATGTAGCGCCCATATAAGTTTGGTATTTTTATGTAGCGCGAAAATAACCGTCGCTATACCGACGGCGGAAAAGGCGTCGCTATTAGGACGGTGCCTCCAAACGTCACAATGGCGACACCTAGACATTGTGTCGCAGTTGCGACGTTTAGAGTCGTCTCAATAGCGACGCTTTGGGCCATGGTGTCGCAATTGCGACGTCTTCCTTTAAACGTCGTAATTGTGACACTAGTTTAAGTGTCGGTATTGCGACACTTTTCTATAGACGTCGGTATAGCGACGGTTTCGGGCGGGATGGAAAAAATTTGGGAAAATTTCCGACATTTGGTCAAAAGCGTCGGAAACAGGTGTCGGAATTTCCGCCAAATGTAGTAGTGTCACTACACAACTTCAAATTCTGCTGCAATGGTGTTGCTGCTGACCTACACTGATTCATGCCAATTTTTTCCAGCAGACTTCTGGCATACTTTCCTTGAGTAAGAAAAGTCTGTCCAGTATCTCTCCATACTTCCAATCCCAGACAGTAATGGAGACTTCCGAGATCTTTCATTTCAAAAACTTTTGCCATCAGCCGTTTCATTTCTTTGATTAAATTATCTGCATTGCCTGTTATGATCATGTCATCCACATACAAAGAAATCAAAATAATTTTCCCCTGTTTATTGTACTTGGTATACAAATTTGGGTCATTCAAACTCCTATGAAAACCATGCTCTAAAAATAAAGAATCAATCTTTTCGTACCAAGATCTGGGTGCTTGTTTTAAGCCATATAGTTCCTTTTTCAATCTACAAACAAGATGTTATTGCCCCTGCTTTACAAACCCTTCAGGCTGTACTAAGTAAATTTATTCTTTTAATTCACCATTTAAAAATGCAGATTTGACATCAAGCTGGTGCAACTCCAAATTATGTTTAGTTGCTAGAGAAATAAGCATTCTGATAGTGTTTAACTTTGCTACAGGTGCAAAGGTATCATCAAAATCTATACCTTCTTGCTGTGAGTACCCCTTTGCAACCAGCCTAGCTTTTAGTTTTTCTATACTTCCATCTACATTCATTTTTGGTTTAAACAACCATTTACATCCTCTGGGTGTTTTATTCTTAGGTAGTTCAACTAAATCCCAAGTGTTATTTCTAATGATAGATTCAATCTCTTCATTCATTGCAACCCTCCATGCCTCAGATTGACTAGCTTCTTTGTAATTAGTGGGTTCTACAATGTTCAAAATATTTGACATCAAAGCATAGTTTTTCAATCTGGATGGTTTTTGAGTCTTCCTACCTGATCTCCTTGGTAGGGGACTTACCTCAAATTTGTTTTCTTCAGATTTATTTGGGCTTGCATTATCACCTTCTTCCTCTTCTTCTGTCTGCTCTTCTTTCTACTCATTTTTCTGCTCCTGCTCTCATTCATCCTTGCTGCTTTCCTCCATCAACAATGGAATGTGCCAATCATCATCACTGTCATCTTTCCCTTCTTGAACCTGTTCATGAAACACTACATCCCTGCTTGCAAATATCTTATGAGACTCAGGATTGAACAACTTATATAATTTAAATTCTGTGCCATAACCAACAAAGATGCATTTGATAGCTTTAGGGTCTAATTTCTTCCTATCAGCTTTGGGTATATGGGAAAATGCTTTTGACCCAAATACTCTTAGATGATTGACTGCTGGTTTGAGTCCATATAATGCTTCAAAAGGGGTTTTGAAGCCAAGATATCTGGTAGGACTTCTGCTCTTTAAATAGACAACAATATTAATAGCTTCTGCCCAAAAAATATTAGATAGACCTTTACCTTGTAACATGCTCCTTGCGCACTCCACTAAGGTTTTGTTCTTGCGCTCTGCCACTCCATTCTGCTGTGGTGTGTGTGGCACTGTAAATGGCTAAACAATCCCATGAGATTTGTAGAATTTCATGAATTCCCCTGACCTGTATTCTCCCCCTTGATCAGAGCGGAGAATTTTTATGCTTTTTCCAAACTGTTTTTCCACCAAGGTTTTAAATTATATAAAATACTAGAAATTCTGACTCTTTTTACTTAGAAAATAAACCCATGAATATCTAGTGCAATCATCAGTAAATAAAAGAAAGTAATATGCTCCACCTATCGACCTCATCTGCATAGGTCCGCATATGTCAGTATGCACTAGTTCTAGGATATCTCTTTCCTTTCTTCTATCATGCACAGGAAACTCTTCTCTATGCATTTTACCTAAGGCACATCCATCACAATTTAACTGAGTACTGTGAAAGACAGGGAGTCCTTCGACCATACCTTTTCTCTGTAATAACATGAGGTCCTGCAAATTCAAATGACTGAATCTCTGGTGCTAGAGTTTTTCGGCTGTCGATCCACCTGCAACCATGGCTTGTTGTGGTATAATTTTTGCATCCAGTCTGTATAGGCTTCCTACATGCACGCCTGTTGCAACAATTTCTTTCCTGCAATCCTTTATGACACAATGAGTCTTGAAGAATTTGACTTGCATATCTTGATCAGTTATCATGGATACAGATATCAAATTTTTCTTAATTCCAGGTACATATAAAACATTTTTAAGTCGACTGATATCACCATTTGGTAATTTTACCGGAATATCCCCATAGCCTTTAATCTCGTATCCACTATCATCTCCTAAATAGATTTTTGATCCATATGTACTTTCTTCAAGAGTTTCAAAACATTCCTTTTTACCTGTCATATGAGAGGATGCACCTGAATCGACATACCAGATGTCGTCCTCATTAGATGCTAAAAGGGCACAGTCGGCTGTGAACATCCAAAATTCGTGACTGAAATCTTCATCTTCTTCAACAAAGTATCCTTCGTGCTTCACCATCGCCAACTTTTTCTTTGCATCATCTGCCTGCTTCTTAAGGCATTCAATCTGTATATGACCCTTCTTTCCACAATAATAACATCTTTTTATAGGATTATTTGCAGACATACCTCTATATGGACTCTTCTGCGATGTACCTCCTCCTCTTTGCTGCTGTTGCTGTTGTGACTGTGATTGCTGCTGTGGCAGCTTCCCTCTGAATGATCGTTGTTTCACCATTAGAGAAAGATCATCACTCTGGGGTTTCAAATTCTGCCACCTCTTCTCTTCTTGCAGCAAGATCCCTGTCAGATCTTCAAATGTAGGAGCTTTCTCTCTTGCCGCCAATCCAGTGATGAACATTTGATATTCATCTCTCATCCCATTCAGCATGATTATGACGAGATCGAAATCAGACACCTTCTCTTCGATGTCTCCCAATCCGTCTTTCACATCTTTAACTCACGCAATAAATGCAACAACAGTCTCACTTTCGTCCATCTTCATTGAAAACAGCTTGCCTTTGAGTGCCATAATTCGATTTGTGTTATGGGTCTGATATAAACTTTTAATGGTCATCTAGATCTCCGCAGAGGTTTTACACTCTCTGATATATGGGATAATGTTGTCCTTGACAGACATCTTCAGAAAATTTTTTGCTTTGTTTTCTCTCTTATCCCATTCTTGCTCCTGTGTAGTTGCTCCCGTGACTGAATTCGGTCTCTGCTCATCTCCTATAACTATCAACCATGCATTTGCACCCTCAAGCAAGGTCTGTATCTTAAACTTCCAATTCGTGAAGTTAGATCCATCGAGTTTGCCAGACTCATGGAGATATGATTCCATAGTGTTACTCATTCTGAACTGATCTACAAATAAATGAATCTACACAACTGATTCAGAAAAAAAAATCAATACCTGTCAGATCTTGACAACTGATCTGCCACTACTCTGCTAGTTCTCCTGATCCACCAATTGTATCTTCGATTCAGATCCAGCAATATCTGGCAAATATGCAAAAAATAATCTTGCTCCAATAAGAAAATTCGTTGTTTCCCAATACAACCACAAAACTAATCCGATCTGCCTCTCCCGGATAGATTCGCAACTTCTCCGATCTGCAACTTTCCACATATCTTCTGTTGAAGTGAGGCTTTCCGTAGATCTTACACTGAAGGTGAGGTGGCACCTTTCCGAGCAAAAAATCCGCGCCCAGAACAGAAGGCGCTTTTCCGAGCGAGAAATCCGCGCCCAGAACAGAAAATTCGCAAGGCAAAATCCTGGCGCAGTTTTTCCGTGCGCTTCCGCGCCAATCCCGTGCTTTGGTGCGCTGGCACGAGTATGGGCCGAATAGACGCGCCAATTGCACTTCTTGGCGCAACTGTCAGCGAAGAAAATGCGCCAACTCCCTTCTGCTCAGAGATTAAAAAATAATTTGAGTCCGTGAGCCAGGTGTTACTGCAGTCCACCTACTCGATCGAGCACGAAGCTCTGTGAGCACACAACTCTCGTGTACATGCGGCCACAAAGGCACTTTTAGCCACGAAGGCGATTCAGCCACAAAGGCGACAAAAGATCAAGCTCACCCAATCTAAGCTCTAATACCAAGATAAAATATGCACATAATTGAAAAGAAGGAGTTGTAGCTCTCAGGTGAGTACTGCACCTGGAGACTACACTCAAACGGAGAGATCACTCTACATTCATGAATCAGAAATTACATCTTTAAGTACATCACCAGAAAATCTTTAAGTACATCACCAGAAATCAGGAAGTCGCAAACAGACTCCTAAATTCTAGGAACAAATCCTAAACTAAGGAGATACGTTACAACTCATGTAACCTTTTCTCCATTAATACACAAATAATATAATTATTTTCAACTACTTGATCATGTATACATGATACTTACAGGTTTCCGCACACTTTCCAATCATTATAGCAGTTTCCTTGAATCACTAAACATATAGAGAAATTGGCCATGTCTTGCCTCTTTGTGTGGGGTCTGCATTTTTTGTTACATTCCACCTTTTGCATTTGCAACTCCAGCTAATGACTCTGCCTAGGAACTGACATTACTGGTTGCTTGCGTTGCATTTCTATCTTATTTTTTCACTCAATTCATAATCGATCATTATTTAATTTATTATTGAGTGTGGAAGTGTGAGATTGCAGAGAATGGGGATTTCTTTGTACTTCTCCATTCCGCAATTTTAGAAGTCGAACCAACAATGCTCCAATTCGATGTTCTTTTGAGATTGCTTTAAATATAGTATAATTGACTTCGGATAAAGCCTCAACAAATTTGATTTTGGTTTCTAGTATTTCTTTTATATTAGCAGAGGAGCTTTAGCTCAATAATTGGTTCAAATGACTAAAACAGAACAACCAACTCGAACTGCACAAACCACTAAGTTAAATCCAAGCCTCTCAATACAATCACCTCGACTTCACTCAATGAATCTTTAACATATCACGTGTATTTGTGACACACTAAACAATACCTTTAATTTGACTACATATTGGAAAATACCTCTAAAAATGACATTATTTAACCCCCTATCAATACCAACTCAATACACCTTCCCAACTTAAAAAACCTCTACTTTCACCATATATTGTAAGGTATCCACTTTTTCATTAACATTTTTATGCCCTTTTATATTTTTTAATTAACTTTGAGCTCCATTTTTTATACCTACTAATATAAAAACCATTTACCCCCTATTATATGCTGAACATATTATGTCATTTTTTCCTCAATATATATCTCCCAATATGAATGCACATGATATGATATTTCTCTCCTAGTGAAGCCCTCCTAAATACAATAAATGATGTTTTTTTACATTTCCATTAGCCTGGTCCTAAACTTATTGAATGTCTATTCATAAAATTCCACCTTTTGCATTTGCAACTTCAACTATTAACTTTGCCTAGGAATTGACATTATTTGTTGTTTGTGTTGCATTTTCAATTGTTATATTTGGTATGTTTGATTGTGCAATTTCAACTCATTTGAAGGAATTAAATGGAGTGAGGAGGTGGCTTTCATTATGGGGAGTGCACAAATAAATAAAAATGGTTGAGTTTATAAATAAATTTAAATGCCTTTATCAATTTATAAAAATCAAGGGGAATTGGAAATTATTGTTAGATTTCTAATTATATATAAATCAATCTATGTTTTATTGTGAATCTCCACAACTTTGATACAAAGTGCGTACAAATATAACAGTCTTGATATGACAAAATAATTAGTTTGAAGCATATTATGTTCATATTTTAAAAGCATCAACTCCTTCATTAGATTATTGTTTTAATATTCTTTATTATTGCTTTAAGTTTTATGACTATATTTTGATAACAAGTTATTGTGGTTCATTTTGTTCTGAAGATAAATTACACTGATTGGTTTGAAACTCGTTGACACTACATGATCTTATTTGATTATTACCGAAAGCAGTGTTTTACAAATTATGGATCACTTAACCCAAATTCCAAAAACATGTTATTGTTTTAAAAGCATCAGCTCCTCACATATTAAGTTATTTGTTTCAAAATTACATGATATAGTTTTAATATTACATTAATAAATAACAATATTCATGTTAAAATAGTATATGTTAATTTAATTTGTTAATATAATTTATAGTGTTAATAAGTATTTTAAAAATTAAATTAATAATATACATTATTATTGTAGTAAAAAAGCAAAGTAGAATTAGATTTTTCCTATATTATATTTGGAGATAGTTGAAATTATAAATAAATTTAAATGATTTTAACCATTTATAAAAGTATAACTAATTAATATATATATATATATATATATATATATAATATTGATGGATTGTCTATGTGAAAAAGAAAACTTCCTGCCCACAATATATCAACGTTATTTCCTCCTCACCTCATAATGTTGTCCGAGAGATATGACTTTGAATATGACATAATAATTAATTTGAAACATATTATTTTAATATTTTAAAAACATCCACTGCCATAAGTTATTGTTTAATTTTCTCTTTAAAAACTTGGCATATAAGTTTGCAACTATTATATTATCATTAGTTTATTCGATAGCTACTTCCTTTATTTTATATTAAAATCTTCATTTTAATAGTCTTGGAATTATAATATTTCATGTCACATAAAATAAGGATGGCACGGTCCTAACGATAAATTAGGATAAAACAGTTGCAAGAAAATAGAAAATTATTTGCGTAAAGACTGCGTTGTGACATAGATACTTTTCTTCACAAACATTTGCCAAATTTTGAACTAAATTCAAAGTATTTATGATCAATGGGTGAATTTAATTTAAAAATCCATAAATTGTGCAAAAGAAAGTATGTTTGAATTGATTAATTAATATTTAATTTAAATAAAAAATAAAAAAATAAAAATAAATTTTTTGAAATTATGGATAAAATAGTTTATAGTATTGAGAACTTATATTTTAAATTAACAAATTAAAATTAAAATTAATTAAATACTATGAAGCAGTCCTTGCAAATCGATGTCTAAAGTTGAATTGTTCGGATCGACTTCTAAATCGATGGAGCGGAAACCTCTTGGTATATATAATACAATGCAGAAATATAATGAATAAAATTTGGAGAGTTGATATAATACGAAGAGACTCCTCTATCTCTCCACTACTGGATGCCCAGAATCTTTCAAATTCTTAAAAGTTATTTCTGTTGAATGGACTTTGACCACCTCCGAAACAGAGTTCGTATTGTGTTTTAGTTTGTAATGAGTTCATATTTATTAAAGCCAAGCTTTGCTTTGAAATTTTTGGTAGGGTTAAGGATTCCGTCCATTGGGTATAGTTTTTTAAATAATTATTGAATATGGAGCTGTGAGGAAGCACAGTAATAAATTTTTGGTACGGTTAAGGATTCTGTCCAATGGTTATAGTTAATTTTTTAAAAGTTTAATGGTTATAGATTTTTAAATAATTACTGATCCTTGAGGTGTGAGGAATCACAACAATAATTTTTTGGTAGGGTTAAGGATATTGTCTAATTATTATAGTTAATTTTTTTAAAGTTTAATGGTTATAGTTTTTTAAATAATTATTAAGTGTGGAGGTGCGGAGGAAGCACAATAATATCTTTACATTCTATACCGTTTTTTTTGAAAAGGTGTGTGACAAATTTTTTGAAAGGGTGTGTGAGGGAATGAAGGTGTGAAATAAGGAACATAAGCTTTCTTATGCATACATAAAGAAGACAATTTTAATGTTACCCATTATGAAGCACCCGTGGTAATTGAAATGCATTTTCTTTCTTTGACATTAGAGAAAAAGTTTACTGTGAGATAATATAATTTTTAGTAATATGAGATGATATTATTAGTAAACATTTAAATAATAAAAATATTATAAGATTGGATTTAATTAGAAAATTAGTTAGAGTTAGTTTTGTTTGAAAATTATTTTTATATTTTCATGGAATAATTTGAAGTTTTATTGTTTAAGTTTTGATTTTGATTTTTTTTTATCTTGATATACATTTAATTAGTTATTAATTTATTATTATTTGAAGACAAAATTTTAATATACACATATTAATAATTAAATATTATTAGAAAATTGTTTAGACAAAGAAGGCTACAAATTTGCAATTGCTATATATCATAGATTATGTTGATTTTTTTTTTCATTCCTTTGTTTGGTTAGAATTTTTGCTTACTAGTTTATTTCATTTTTATTTGATGTCTAAATTGTAACATCATTCAAAAAAAGTTTATGTTCCTTGTTTGTTTGCTTTTGTAGATTGCAGAGGTGAAGAGGAAACAAATGAAAACTTGTACCCCACTTAGCGTAATGAAATTTGTTCGCATAATGGAGGCAACCACTCATTGGAAAAAGCTTCTATCACTTAAATTTGTGTCACAAAGTTGTAAAATATCATGAATCAATGTGCAATATGTGACTTGAATTATAATTTGTTTATAATAATTAAATTTTTAAATGAAATAAATATAAATAAAATAATAATTCTTTTTAAATAAATTAAATATTAATAAAATTTAAATGAAATTATTTTAGATATCATTTTTGGGATTCACTTGAGTTAAATAAGTCATTCATCTATAACCATAACCATTTCCATGAAAAGTAGTCGTAACTGCCTAATAAATTACCTTTCAACTTCAACAACATAACAAATAAATTACACTTTCAATTTTCCTTATTAAAATAGTCCATACATTGAGATTGTCATAAAGTAAATAATTCAATTAGAAGAGCAAGTCATTGTTTACACCCAAAAATAGAGTTTAAAATTATTATACACACATCCATAGTAAAAATGTTTAAAAATATTAAAAATATATATAAATAACCAGACTTGAAATTTGCCCAAGCCGATCTAGTTAAGGATAAAACGAATGGAGGTACATATGCATCTCAAAATAATTTTAGTTTGGATGTTGCCAAAATTTATAGTGTCTATGAGTAATTTCACTGGCAGCAACAGACTGAAAAATTCAGTCAGACAAATCACGGGGGAGTAGCTAGCCAAGTAACCTTAGTTTCTATTATTACATATTAATTATGGTCCATAAATGACCAGAGGATAATTATTACATATTAATTATGGTCCATAAATGACCAGACATAATTTACTTGTTAGGCATGACGGCATCTGATTTGAATGTCATAGCCCTATCGGCTCATTGTCCGTAAGAGAAACTCGATAAATTATACATCTACCATGTTGCAATAAAGAATTTCGGGAGTATAAAACAACAATTTCTAAGTCTGCTTTATATGGGTAACATTGAAATTTTCCTGTTTATGTATGCAGAAGAAAGGGTGTGGAAGGAAGTTTATGTATCAATTTTTATGGAGATTTGTTCATCTTTCCTTATCTTTCACTTATTTAAGAGATCTAGAACCTTGTCAGTTCTAGTATTATTGGGCAACCTTGTCAGTTCTAGTATTATTGGGCTGAGCAGTAGCAATAAGCATTTACTGGTAAATATTTTAAATGTTGAATGATTACACTGAGTTATTTCTATTGAGATGACTTTGACCACTTCCAAAATAAAAATTTTGTTGACCACTTCCAAAACAAAATTTTTATTGCATTTTTAGTTTGTAATGAGTTCACAATTTTTTAAACCTCACTTTTGGAAATTTTTGGTAGGGTTAATGAGGGTGCGTGAGGGAATGGGTGGAAGCAAGGAACATAAACTTCTTATGAACCTTTTCTTCTACACATACAAAGAGAACCATTCCAATGTTATCTAGTATGAAAATGTCTATTATGAGATAATATAATTAGTAATAATATGAGATAATATAATTAGTAAAAATTTAAATAGTAAAAATATTATAAAATTAGGTTTAACCAGAAAATTAGTTTGAATTAGTTTAGTTAAAAAGTTATTTTGAAATTTTCATGAAAAAACTTAAAGTTTTATTGATTAAATTTTGATTTTGATGTGTGGTATGTTGTATGTTAATTAATTATTAATTAATTATTATTTGAGTATAAAATGATTAAATTTTGATTTTGATTTTATGTATGTTAATATAAGTTTAAGTAGTTATTAATTTATAATTATTTTACTATAGAGTGTTATTATACATACTTATTAGTAAATATCATTAGAAAATTGTTTTGATACCCGCATAAAGAAATCTACTAATTTCAATTGATATATATCATAGATTCTATTATTATTTTTAATTAAATTAATTTTGTTGCTTGGTTACAGTTCTTGTTTATTAGTTTATTCCAACGTTATTTTATATTAATGTTATGAATTTGTTATCTACAATTAAGTTGTAACATTATGCAAAGGAAGTTTATGTTCCAAAATTTCCTTGCTTGCTTGGTTGTGGGGAGTGCAGAGGTGTGGAGGAAGCATAATGAAATCTTCCTCTCTTTACTTTGCACAATGAAATTCATTAGCATAATGGAGGCAACCATTTCTTAAATTTGTGTTCCAAAAAGTGGTTAAAAATTATGAATATGTGTGCAATATGAAAGTAATCTTTGCACTCAAAATGGTAAAAAATATCTAAGTTGAACTATAAATTATTTATAATAATTAAACTCTTAAATTAAAAAAAATTGAATATAAATAAAATAGCTAAAGTTATTTTGAGATTTTTATGGAAGAATTTGAAATTTCATTTATTTTAGATTTTTTTATGTTATTATACATTTAATTAGTTATTAATTTATTATTATTTGAATATAGAATTGTATTATACTCATACTTATTGCTAATTATTATTAGAAAGTTATTTTGATACATGGAGAAAGAATGATACAATTTTGCAATTGTTATATATCATGGTTTTTTTTTAGGCTTGTTTAGAATTCTTGGTTAGGTTTATTTCATCTTTTTTGTTTTTGTTTTTTAAGTTGTATGAGTTATTCTTGCTTAGGTTTATTTCATTTTCCTCTTTTTTTCCTAAGTTGTATGAGTCCTGAGATGACTGCATGCTTAACATTTGGCTTGTGGAATTGTGATCCAGGGGCATTTAAGGCCTCAAAATCACCTAGGGATTGCACCCTACCTGGGCACACCAACCCTTAACATGGTTGGATTTTTGCTCATGAAGTTTTGAATTGGTGACATTCACATCACATAATGTCTTAACAGTACACCCCATCATCATATATTCTATGCCCCATGAGACTGGTTTATTTCATCTTTATTTGATCTCATTGTTATGAATTTATTCCCTACATCTAAATTGTAACATCATGTAAAGGAAGTTTATGTTCTTTGTTTTCTTGCTTTTGCATAGTGTGGAAATGAGGAGGTGGCACCCTAGACAATGAAATTCCCTCCTATAATGGAAGCAACCACTCACTGGAAAAAGATTATATAGCTTAGATTATATCGCTTAATTTTTTTTTGCAAGTTGTTAATGATCATGAATCTGTGTGGAATGCAAAATTAATATTTGATCATGAATCTGTGTGGAATACATAAGTAATATTTTCTTTCGAAACTGTAAAAATATACGACTTAAATTATAAATTATTTATAATTATTAAAGTTTTAAATAAAAAATAAAATATATTGAATATAATAAAATAATAATTGTTTATAAATAAATCGAATATAAATGAAATTACTTTTGAGCTTCAACAACAAAACAAATAAATTACACTTTCAATTTGCCACTTTTTTTGTAAGCTTGGTGGGACTACATCTCCATCATGTCCACTGAATTATAAATTATTTATAATAACTAAACTTTTAAATAAAAAATAAAATAAATTGAATATAATAAAATAATGTTTTTTTTAATAAATAAATTGAATATAAATGAAATTAACTTTCAACCTCAACAAAAAAACAAATAAATTACACTTTCAATTTTCCATTATTATTTTTTTTGTAAACTTGGTAGGACTATATCTTCATCATGTCCAATATATCACCCCAATAGTGGCAAGGAATTGAACCAATGACTTCACATCAAGGAGTGCCTTAAAAAAGTACCTTATCACCATCTATCCAAGGCCCCGTGGACATATAAATTTTCCATTATTAAAAGTTCACGCATTGAGAATGTCACAGAATAAATAAGTCAATTACCTAAGCAAATCATGCTTACACCCAAGAATAGAGTAAAAAATTACTTAACACAAATCCATAATAATCTAAAAATTCTTGAAAACATTAAAAAAATAAGAATAATCAGACCTAGAATTTGCCCAAAATGATAAGTTACCGACTAAAGGAATGAAGGTATGTATCCTTCTCAAAATAATTTCTAGTATGGCTACTGTCAAAATTTATAATCTCGATGAGTAATTTCGCTAGCAATGATAGAATGTGGAAATTTAAGGGAGTACGAATATCAGGTGAGCTTGTGTTGAGTGAAAAGGAAGAAGAATGAAAGCATCCTCAGTACTCTACACAATGAAATTCGTTCGCATAATGGAGGTGTTGGATCTCGCCAACATATAGGGGATCTCCTCTATATGAAGTCCCAATTAAACTTCACACCATTTGGTATAGGAGTCTCATCCGAAAATATGACCCGACTACCATTTACTTAATATTTTTCCTTAGCTTAAACAATTAGCATAAGAGAGTATCACACATGTGTTTTTGAATGAGAAAGAGAGTATGCCTTATGAAATGTTCAATTGTAAATGTATCAAATTTCTTTCACTCTAAGGAACACAAGTGAGTCTCTAAAATATAAGTAATAGTACTAAGCTAGTAAAGACACACATACATAATATGGAAGAATCGTTAGCCATCAAGTGAAATAGTTCACATAGATACAATGATTGTTATAAAAATCACAAGACTTCCTACACATTAAGAACCAAAGCCACTGAAATATTTCAATTTATTTATTACATATGGACGCCAACATAAACCACAAACAATTGAAGAATAGTCTTGAAACATCCACAATCTATGCATGAAAATGTGCTAGCCAGATGGATTCAAGTATTAAGAAAAAGTTCCAAAATGCATGAGTATAATGAACACCACTAGCTCTAACAGTGGAGCATTAGAGACACTACTTTCTCTCCAAAAGAACTATACCTATCTCTTTAATGCCTTGTGGCAGAAGCCAAGGTGAAAAGTCTTTTTCTCTAGTAATGAGGCTTCTTTTATAACTAGAGTCACGAATTTTCATATCCCCATGAATCTTGAGTTTCTCATAGGACTTTTCAACTCCTAATGACCTTTAGACTTCTATACAACTCTTGGACTTCTAGACGACCTTTGAACTTCTTTATGAATTTTGGAATTACATATATATTTTGGACTTCTCCATGTATCTCTTTGTACATATATGACTCTTGGACTTCCACATCTTTATATTTACAATGCTTACATAATTACATCATTATTTCCACATAATCATGTGATGGTGACATGAAAAGTCACTAATTGGTGACATGGACCCATAATGACTAATGACATGGACTTTCATGAGAGTTGACAATGTTGCCACTTATGTCTTTAATATTGCATGAAAATTTCATGTTATTGTTTCCTTTACCCTCCAAAGGGTCTCAGATCATATCGAGTCTTTATGGACCGCTCTAATCATCAGGGTTCCAACGTTCTTCATCTTGTCACTTCAAGTGTTCTATGTTCTTGAATGATTCCTTAAGTTGCTCCCTTTGACAAATCCCTTAATGAATCCTCTCCCTATTGTTATAGAACACTTGTAGCTAATATCATTCATGGAAATCAAACATCAGCCCAAAACTATCCTATTCTAACATGTTCCATGCAAATTTCTGATTATCATTCATTAATGTGCTCGGGAAGTAAAGAGGGAACTTCTAGGTGCAATGTACAATGCTAAGGGACAAGGGTTGAGTCTTGAGTCTTGAGGATGTGTTATGCACTCTACTGGGAAGAGAAATATTGATGGATATTGCAGGGCATAGTGTGAAGGATGAAGGAGACCCAATGATGCTTGTTGATGCACCATGCACTCTACTAGGAAGAGAAATATTGATGGATATTGCAGGGCATAGTGTGAAGGATGAAGGAGACCTAATGATGCTTGTTGATGCACCATGCACTCAACTGGGAAATCCTAAGTCTCAAAGAGGGTGCAGGGTGCAATGTAAAGGCTCAAGAGAGGCTAATGCTCACTATTGATGTGTCATGAACTAAGTTGAGGGTGCAAGGTGTAGTGTCAAGGGTCCAGGAATATTGATTGATCATCTTTGATACGCCATGAAACTCAACTAAAATAGGGGCTTTCTAGAGGGAACAATTCAGAAAGACAATTAGGATAGTTTGTTTCTTGAGAGTGTGATATGCACTTGGGAGGGGTGCAGGGCATATTAAAAATTAGGAAAGGGGTTCCAAATGAGACTTAAGATTGCATTGTATGCTCTCTTAGCCTTAGTGGGGCTAGTTTGTGCAAACCAAAATTTGTCTAAGTCTGGAAGATAAGACAAGGGAAAACACAATGAGTTAGGAGTAAAATCAAGTGCGACACATACCATCTCATCAAAAAAAAATTGAAAGTATTGAATAATGAGAAATACACATCAAAATGCCAATTTTCAAGCATTCTCTAATTACAATAGAAAAAGCATGTGCAACTGCGACCAAAAGTGTCATTTTATAAATAGTAATTGTATTATAACGAAAAACTGCACCAAAAATGTTCTAATCCATGAGATGACACTTAGAAAATAACAATAACACTTGAAATGCGTATAATGACATGCAACGACACTTGACTCCCAAAGAAACACTTGATATGACAAATAGGTAGGCTCCAAATTTAAAATATAGAAATTTTTTGGAGAGTGTTGTATTAGTGACAACACTTAGTGAACTTCAACTTCTCTTCTTAGTAATAACTTTCAGTTAGAGGACTATCCATTCAGGAAGTATTGAATCACCAATTTGATTTCCTTGAATTTTCTCTTTCCAACTCAGTTATATGTATAACATCCCACATCCTTTCCTTAGTTCAGCACACATAAGAGACTATGTCATATCACAATTGTTTTGATCTAGGAAAGGGTATTGTGTAATGACAAGTTTTAAGATATTTAGAGTATGAGTTTCATCTCTGGTTTTGCTCCGCAACTAGCAGTTCTGAACAGTTCCCCAGTGGAGTCACTATAGGAGAACAAGCATTTCTTCGCTTCCAACAAGCCTGGCCAATACCCTGGTGAAGTCACTTAATTCACCTCTCTACACAAGAAGCCTTTGGCACTTTTTCTTTCAATGGGGCAGAAGAGGGATACAAAATTATTTAGGACAGAATAGGTTTCCCCTTCATAGAAGTATTTATATAACATTCGATATAGGTTTGCTCGCTATAGATTTTCCCTTTATCGTTTGTCTAATAAATTGGATTCACATTTAGAAAATCAAGTAGATTCAACACCAAGTTGAGGAGTTGGGACACTAGCATGAATGTGGGTCTCATAGGTTTTACTCAATTTTGTTTTCTTGCACGTATCATATTTTCCATCTGGACTTGATTGAACTTAAGGCATATTCCAAAACAAAGAATAAGAACTACAAATATCCAAGTGTTATGGTTGTCACAGTCCCTTGCTCATTACACCACATAGTCCTACAAAGCCATGCACTCTTTCACATAAGGTATTATTTATGTACAATGACCAAATGAGGAAAACAAGGTGGGTCATGAATTGACACAAAAAAAATATAACAGATGAAAAAAAAACAACAAAGAAAGAAAATTGTACAAGGAACAAAACTTACAGCTACTATTGAAAATAAAGCTTCAAATATCAGTCATTAATAAGAAGGGGGTCAATCCTCCCATCTAAGGATTTCAACTTGAAAGCATTGTGACCAAGTTTTTCTTCGATGGTGAAAGGGCCTATCCATAGGGATAGTAACTTCGTGTGTTTTCCTTTCTCTTCGTGGGCTTTATCTAACTTTAATACTAAGTCACCTGCACTAAAAATCTTAGTCCCCATGGATTTCTTATTGAACTAATGCTTGATACGGTTTTGGTGTACAAAAAAACCTTCTTTAGCCTTGAGCCTTTCTTCCTTGATTTTAAGCAAGGTATCTATCCATTTTGAACTAGAAGGCATGGTTTTCCTGGGGATTCTTGGGAAAGTTGCAAGGTAACGAGATACAGGTTAGGTGGTAGGATAACTTCTTTACCATATACAAGGAAGTATGGAGAGGTTTTAAGAGAGGTTTTAGGAGTTACACAGTTAGCCCATAATGCGTTCACCAAAGCATTGTGCTAGTTCCTTTGCTCAGAGAAAATGGTTTTCTTGATTATGCAAATTAGATATTTATTATTTCATTCTGTTAAACCGTTTACCTGCAGGTAATAGTTAGATGCATTATTTAAAACAATCTCATTTCTAATGCAAACTAATATAGTTTCAGTGACAAAAAATATGTTGCATTATCAAAGACAAGTAATTTTGGAACTCCATACCTGGTTATGATGTTTTACTTTAGAAATTGAATGACTTCCTGATCGTTGAATTGTCTCAACATAACTGCTTCAGTCCACTGATTAAAATAATATTTTGTTGCTGTTCCTTTGATGGGTGCATAAAGATCTCATTAATGATATATATATTCCCCATTTTTGAAAATTTTCCTCAACTACTATTGGTAGTAGTGGGGTGGCTGACTTCTGATCTCAACCAGCACATCTCTAGCATGCTAGGCACTTTTGAGGGTTAGCATGAGCATGCTTAAACAAACTGGGCCAACAATAACTAGACCTCATTATTTTATGTGTAGTTGTATCACCTGCAAAGTGTCCACTTGTTGATCTATCGTGCAAGTCTCTTAATACCCTTTTGGTGTCCTAGGGATCTAAGAATCTTAGCAAGAAACCATAATGGTTATTTCAAAAAAGTAGTCCATACACAAGATGATATGACAGAGATTTGAGGCAAATTTCACTTTTTTTTTATTCGATAGATGTGTGGGAAAGATGTCACGCTCTAAATATTGTCATATATCTAAATACCAAGGCATTGTTGAGCTTGTCGGAGGTACTTGTTCAATTTTATACATCTCTATTTCTAGCTCCCATCCTGAAATATCTTTTTTTGTAGAATATATCACTTCTCTTGTGAGTTGAAAAGGGACATAAAATTTAACAGTATGAACTAGCTTAAATTCCATATCATATTCCTACAAAGAGGTCATCCAATTTTCCCTCTTCACCCCCAACTCCTGCTGCACAAAGAGTTTTTTGACTGCTCGATGAGGCACAGATATAATCGTGTGGGATTTGAGGAGATAGGGCCTAAAATGCTTAATTGCCTTATATAATTCATAAGCTTAATTATTGATGGTAGGGTATTTCAATTATGACCCCTGTAAACCATCACTCATAAAAGAAACAGGTTGTTCATTTCCTTGATTATCCTTTTGTGTCAATATAGCAGCAATAGATGAATTAGAAGCGAAGGTATATAGCAGAAATATTTTCTATATTCAAGACTAAACAAAGCGGACGCATAAACGATAACTTGTTTGATTTGAGAAAAAATCATCAAATCCCTTTTATCCCATTTATGGATTGAATTTTTATTTATCATCTCTTGTAGTGGTTTAACGATCTGCACATAATTAGAGATGAAATTACACAAGAAATTGTTTTTTCCTGGGAAATATTGCACAACCTTCTTATTTATGAGAAACATTATTTTGGTTATAGTTTTGAACCTTTCCACATCGACCTTGATTTCATTCTTAACAATGATGTTCCCTAAGAGAGTGCCTTATGACACACCAAAGATGTTTTTCTTGAGGTTGAGATAAATCCCATACTTGCGACATCGCTCGAATATCTATTTTAGATGATGCAAATGATATGATCTTCTTTTAGAAAATACAGTTACATCATCTAAATATAATACTCCCACACTTTGACCAATTAATCCATAGAATGAAATTTCCATTTCTCTTTGAAAATTTGTGCCAACATTAATAAGCTTGAATGACATTCGATTAAAAGAAAAAATTCCCCACTTGGTTCTGTAAGTGGCCTTTAGGCAATCTGGTTCTACCCCTAACACCTGATTATACCCAGAGAACACATCTAGCACCGAGAAAATATCAACCCCATATATTGTTTGGACACTTTGTTACATAGATGGAACTAGGTAATTATCTTTATTTGATGCTTGGTTGATATTGCGAAAATCAACACATCGACAGATCTCAGTAGACTTTTTCCTAACCGGGAGAAAATTTTAAACCAAATTAGAATGCCTAACCTTAAAAATTATCCGAGCATCCAACATCTTCCTTAAATCCTTTTAGATTAGGAGCTCAAGCATTGGATGAAATTTCCTTAGATTTTGTTGGAATAGTTTCACCCCTTCTTCAATAGGAATGAAATTTTGGATAATACGAGCGTCATATGTCTTTAAATCATCATATGTCCATGCAAACATGTCACGATATTTTTGGAAAAGGTGAATAAATGCCTGTCATTCTTTTCGAGAACAACATGTACTAAGGTTTACATATTTTGGATCACCTTGAGTTCCAAAATTGACTTGTTCATATAAAAACTTTGAGCTTTGAGTCTTAGTGTTGACTGGTCCTATAAATCGGTTTTGCAGGTCATAAATATTTTCTAAAGACACCACACCTTTGGGCATAGTGTTCCCTTTCATTGCATCGACTGCTTCTTGAAAATACGTATTGTGCTCATCTTCTTCAATGGTCACATCTTTAAACACATCTGCATTGGAAAGAAAATGTATGTTAGGTCCCTATATTACTAGTGTGGTCCCTTATTATTGGTAGTGTAGCCCCCTTATTTTTATTGTTGTATCCCTATAACCCCCATATTGTTATTATTGTTCCCTTACATTATTATTGTTAGGTCGGTTAGGATTATATTGTGACCCCATGGACTCCTATATAGAAAGGAGGTTTTTTCATTTGAACGATCCAAGAATTGTTCATGTATGTAATGTAAAGGAGGTTTCCCCCTTGAAGTGGCTGAATTATAAGGCGTTGATCTCTCTTTTCTTCTATTTTTTGAGTTGGTTTCATAACATTTGGTATCAGAGCTTTAGAATTGAGGGTTTTGCTGCTCTAAAAAGGTCATCGTGGAATTTTTGCTATAAATTTTTTCTCTACGAAGGTTCATAAGTTGAAATTTTTATCACGCGAAGTTGAAATCCTAAGGAATGTTGTGTAAAAATTTCAGATCTTGGTTGAAAATATTTTCGGAGATATGATCTGTGGAAGTTAGAGTTTTTTAGGCTCCCAAATTTCATCTAAATGAGGTGACCTTGGGAAAATATTCATAAATATCTCTCTCTGAGCATCAGATTAGAATTTTGTAAAAAGTGACCAAAATTACATGGACTGTAGTTTCATGTATATCAATTTCAGAGCCAAAGGAGGAAACAGTGACACGTGGCATGTCGTACAAGTTTGCTCTACAAAACCAAACCATAAATAGGTCATTGTGGGAGATTGGGCATAACTTTGCCTTAAAGAATCCAAATTAGGTCATATTTGTGGCATTCAAAAGAATATTCATAGATCTACTACAAAACCGAATTTCATATATTGAATATTTGAAATCACATAGATAATTCAGTTTCAATATCGAGCTCCTCAAAAGAAAGAAAAGGGTGTGAATTTTTTTTTTCAAATTTCACGAGTCTTGTCTGAAAAAATAGTTTGAAGTGATTCCAAGGGCATATTGAGGCATAGATATGAGTATTGGGTTCTAAAATTCCCCCTAAAAATAATTCAACACCCATTAAGCCCTCAGAATACTCTACTATGACTGATGAAGATGAAGAAGTGCAACATGATATATCAAAATTACAAGAGCAAGTGCACCAAATTTCGCTCTCGCAAAGAGCAACAAAAAATGAAATGGAAATTTTGAAGAAAGGCATGGAAGCTAAGATGGACGGTTTGAGGAAGGGAATGGAAGCTAATATGGATGGTTTGAAGAAATTCATGGAAGCTAATATGGATGGTTTGAGGAATGACATGGAAGACATGAAGAATGATCTAAAAGCAGACATGGAAGGTTTGACAAAGTTGATACAAGAATTGTTTCGTAATGGCGAAAATATAGTAAAGGAAACTCATGATGAGAATAAAATAAATTTTAATCGTGATTCCATAAACTCTAACATTGGATTGAAGACCCACCATATTCCAAAGATCGATATGAGAAAGTTTGATGGTAAGGATCCCGTAACATGGATACTTCAGATGGAGCAATATTTTGATCTTAATAATGTGCAAAACATACAAAAGATACGCGTTGCAACTTTATATTTGGAACAAAATACATTTGTAGGGTATTGATGGCTTTTCTCCCGTAAAAAAGTTGTCACTTGGTCAATTTTTATGGAGGAAATGATAGCACATTATGAGAATACAAAGAGAAACAAATTATTTAGCCAATTGACAAATCTCAAACAAAACGATTAAGTGGTGGAGCACAGTGAGGACTCCCAAAAATTGAGTATAAGGGTAAATGATATTCGAGAGGAACATAGGATTGATGTCTTCATAAGGAATTTAA
Organism: Pinus albicaulis; assembly: GCA_034641835.2. Lineage (NCBI taxonomy): Eukaryota > Viridiplantae > Streptophyta > Pinopsida > Pinales > Pinaceae > Pinus > Pinus albicaulis. Next base: position 538,131,522 of record CM076579.1, on the reverse strand, counting down.
AGGATAACATCCAACATGAGGTTCGCATTAGGGAACCTGATTCATTAAAGAAGGCATTCAGGTTGGCAAGAAAAATTGAATGTAAAATTATGGCTTCAAGGAAGAGTACCACTCACATCTATAAAGATGGAAGTGTTGGAGCTACTCCTAGAATTCCAAAACCTACAAGGTTGACACCACAACAATTGGAAGAAAAAGGAGAAAAAGGGCTTTGCTACAGTTGTGATAGAAAATACACTAAAGGTCATAAGTGTGCTGAGAAGAAATTATTTTACATAGATTTTGAAGAGGAGGAAGAAAATTAACAAGAAACTTCAAAAGAAGAGGATATACACCAAGAACCAACCCTAGAGAAAGAAGAAATGAGTCCTACCATATCGTGTAGTGAATTGGCAGGAATTATCACTCCTCAAATTCTCAAGATAGAATGAAATATCAAGAAGAAAAAGGTAATAGTTTTGATTGATTTAGGTAGTACCCATAATTTTATTCATTGTAAGGTAGCCAAGGAATTGAAGTGCTTCCTATACCTAGCACCAGAATGTTAAGTGATGGTTGCAAATGTAGGAACTATAAATTGCTCTGAAAAATGCCATAATATCAAGCTAACCATGGGGGAATATGTATTGAATAGTCCAACGCTTTCCATTCCAATGGGAGGTCCCGATGTTGTACTAGGAGTACAATGTTTGTAATCTTTGGGGATGGTAGATTTTAATTTTCAAGAACTTTTGTTGAAATTTTTTTGGAAGGAAAGGAAGTTGAATTACGAGGTATCGCGGGGAATCCAATAAAGATAATAAGCTCTAATTTCATGATAAATATTCTGAATAAATAACAACGAGGTGTAATTGCAAAATTATGCTCACTAGAAGTTTCAACATCAAAATCGTCTATTTCTCCAGATCTCCAAAAAGTCTTGGACAATAATTCCAAGGTGTTTTAAACTCCCAAAGGAATCCCACCTATTCGTGATCACGGTCATGCTATTCATTTGATTCCAGGAATTGTTCCTCCAAACATCATGCTAGATAGATATCCTTATGTCCAAATGAGAGAAATTGAATGTATGATTGTAGAAATGTTAGAGGCTAGTATAATTCAACCTAGTCAAAGTTCTTTCTCTGCTCTAGTAGTATTGGTGCAAAAGAAGGATGGATCATGGCACATGTGTCCAGATTATAGGGAGTTCAATAAGCTCACTATTAAAGATAAATTTCCAATTCATGTGATTGATGAATTATTAGATGAATTACATGGAGAAATTTATTTTACCAAGTTGGATCTTCGTTCAGGATATCATCAAATTAGAATGAACACTGAAGATATTTTGAAAACAACATTTCAAACTCATGAGGGTCATTATGAATTTTTGGTAATGCCTTTTGGCCTTACCAATGCACCTTCTACATTTCAAGGGTTGATGAATTCCATTTTCAAACCCTTCCTTAGGAAATTTTTGTTAGTATTTTTTTATGATATACTAATCTACAGTAGGTCTTGGAAGGATCATGTTCAACATGCTGACAGGGTGCTCAAACAATTATATGCAAAAAAATATGAATGTTTCTTTGGAGTACAAGAGGTGGAATATCTAGGTCATATTGTATCTCATGAGGGTGTTAAGGTAGACCCTCACAAAATCAAAGGCATTAAGGAATGGAAAGTCCCCACAACCATAAAGGAGTTACGAGGATTTCTCGGGTTAACAAGGTATTATCGCAACTTTGTTAAGAATTATGGGAGAATAGCAGCACGTCTAACAAAATTATTGAAGAAAGATGAATTTTAATGGACTCCTAAAGCAACTAAGGCCTTTGAGCATCTTAAAGAGGAAATTTTCCTAGCACTGGTCTTAGCTACGCCAGACTTCACAAAAATCTTTATTGTGGAATGTGATGCCTCAGGAAATGGAATTGGTGAGGTTATAATGCAAGAAGGAAAACCCACTGCTTTTGAAAGTCGTCCAATCAAAGGAAAGTATTTATAGAAAGCTATTTATGGGAAGGAAATGTTGGCAATACTAGATGCACTAAAGAAATGGCGACCTTACCTAATGGGAAGACACTTCAAGGTAAAAACTGATCATGATAGTCTTAAATACTTTTTGGAACAAAGAATATCTTCAGAAGAGCAAAAAAATTGGGTCACAACGATGTTGGGTTATGAATTTGAAATCATCTACAAGAAAGGGAAGCTAAATGTTGTTGCTTATGCATTGTCAAGAAAGGATGAAGTGGTGGAAGCAATGTTATGTGCCATTTCTATTATCCGACGAGATTGGACAACCGAAGCAAGGGATGAATGGAAGAAGGAAGAAGAAGTGTGGACACTCATTCAAAATTTGCAGCCAGATCCTAGTACATATGATACATTTAGTTGGAAAAATGATTCCTTATGGTACAAAGATCACTTATATCTTTGTAAGAATCCCCAACTATGTAATATTCCAAAATGGGGAAAGTAATAATATAAGACATAAAAATGGAAAGTAGCAGTGAAGATAAATGCATAAACATGAGATACCAATATGGAGCCATTTTATTAGTCATATCAGTAGCAAAATAGTACAATATAATGGGGCACAAATCATACAACATGAGCCAACAAGCCTCCAATGAGTAAACCCACTCAAAAGTGAGGTGCTGCTAATATACAAAATGTAGGAAAGCTACTACAACGCAGTCATGATGAGAATAGATATAACATGAGGTCATACAATGACATAAAACAACTGAGATATGCCTCTAGAGGTGCTATACATAAATAACAAGGTTTTATATCACTTTTCCTAGTCAACCCAAGAGGTTCCGACAATACACGCAAAAATAAAAATGGTGAACCAAAGCCCTAGGGTTGAGGATTCATTGCAGCAAAATAGCTGGGAGATATGGCTGAATCTGATATAGAAATATGTGTCTCTCCTCCAATAGACTCTCCAGGTGAAATACTGATCCCTCCACTAAAGAACCAACTCCCCAAATCATGCATAGAAACTACCCCTGAAATTGATCTCTGAAATTACACAGTCATGGACTGAAAATACACTGTAGGTGGTGGTGGTAGCTTGGCCTGGTGCCAAATGGTGATAAAATTCTCATGGACCTTCCTTATTGGCCCTCCAATGGAAATTATACCTCTTCATTGAAACACAAGCTTAGAAAATGGCCCTACAAACCCTCCACAACTTCCGCCCTACAACACAACACAATTCTAGAAGAAACTACATTGTAGAGTAAGACTAAAGCTTTGGCCTGATGTCAGAATGTGGAAATGCATCTCAATCACCTCTCCCGAGTGGGTGCTTGAATTCCCTTGAGGATGAGGGTGGGATTCCCTCTCGGGAACACCCTTGTGCTAAACAACACTACAGTCTCTTCTAAATAGCTGAAAAGAGAAAATAGTCATATAGACCATAGAAAAAATAATATTCAAAACATGCCTTCTATGGTTACCATCCCCTTCCTTATATTCTTGGTGAGCTTCCTCACCTTGGGCCCCAATCATTAAAGCCACTACTTCCATGCATGGAGTCTCCCTCCAAAACTGTGTTGTCCCTCAATGAATGCCACTCCTTCCATACCAACACTGTTTGATTTGGTCAAAGTTGATCCATTCTACATGCTCCAACCTGTTTTCACACACACGAGTGTTGAATAAAGCTACTAGGATGATCTCCATTCACATTAGGAATGATTTTATTCCTACTAAGGAGATTTATGCATCTCCATACCCTATTATTCTTCTAACTAAGAAACTAAAACAAAATTTAATATTCCAACTAGCTTATAGCTAATTGGGAATATTACAGTCCTCCCCTCCCAAATGTTTCTTGTCCTCAAGAAACTGTAAAGGCGAGTGCTGCAACTCTTCTCCTCCTTCCTTGGTGACACCTCCATGTGATAATCTCTGCTCATGAACTAAGTGTCTCCCAATCAATCCCTCCATGAAATGCTCCTCCCAAGTACTCATGAGATGCCAATGACTCACCTTATAAGGAAACAAAAGATCCAATGTAGCAATCATGGTTTGCCCAATGTTCTCCCTAGAACATGAAGCATGAAATACATGGAGAATCTCACTCCCAAAGGGCACATTCAACCCTTTCATCCTTCCTCCAAGCATATCCACTATAATGATAAAGACATCATCGATGTATGGGATCATAATCAAGGATACATAAGCTGCCATATGTAATACTAGAGGAGGATCATAGTCCTACATGTGGAACCAGCGCAGTATGTCTCCTAACTGCCTCATATCATGATATAATAAGTGGTTTCCCCACCACTTGTTTGCTGCCATAGTATTCTCACATGCTTTGAGAAGGTGATTAATGTTTGGTGCCAATGGAGTACACACTGATATATCATCTCCCTAAATCCTCTTAGGGAGTGGCCATTCTCAACCCCGTTTATGGCCCCAATTTTACCATGAATTTTATAAGGAAGAATGCCCCCACTTGGAGCAATGGCCTGCACATGTATGGTAAAGGAATGAAAATATTCATCAAGTAAATCATTATGCATAAAAAAATGATCCTTACCATATACTTTGATCACACTAATGGAGTGGCTCATAGATAGGTCCCCTCTCATTCCCAAAGAGGAAAGAGGCAGTTGTGATAAATCCATCAAAGATTTAGGTCTCTCCTCCATCTCCAAATGATCCATGCATCTGATCCAAATATGCTGATGTATCTCCTCTTCAAATCCTTCCCAAGTGAATCCCTCCATGATGGTGTGGTATGCTCTCATGGAGTAAGTGTGGCTGAAGAGAAAATATTCATGTGTTGCATGTACTAAATTCTCCCTGAGCTTGGATGCTCTAGATAAGAAGATCCTACTCTGATATTATATGACCCCATATCTTACTGAATATCCCTCATATATTAGCTGGTCATCAAGTATCATGCATTTAAAAAAATCCTTGGAGTAATCCACCAATAGCTAGGATTTCCAATAAGGATCTATCCTCCATAGTGACAGCACTGATGATCTGTCATGTAAAGCATCTATCATGTGGCTGCCCCATTATTTTACATCCCCCATGCCAAAGTCACATACCAGGATGCTGCTATCCTCCCTCTGTTTCTCCTCCTATAGCTGCTCATGCTCAAGTAAAGGTTGAAGTTTTTGGGGGTTAGTCTTCCATGTGAAGTTATCACCCATCCAAAACTTCCTGAGTCTGGCCAATGTATGCATGAGTGGCCACCATATTCTACAATGTGTGGAATATTTATCCCCAAGTGAGAATATCTTATGAACATCCCAAGTCAAGGAGTAGTCTCCTTGCACCATGACGGTGCCATTCTCCATCCCTGTAGCATCCTCTCTCAGCGCAAGCTGTGGGGTGAGAGTGGGTAATGATGATATTGGGAGAATGTCTCCCTCCTCCTTGAGCCTACCCAAGACTCTCTGGGTTGTCCCATGACCTCCCAATGTTCCCACTCCTCTTGGATCTATGAGTGGTGCAACATGTTGTGAGGCATTTCTCACCAACTCCTAATCAAGTGTCCTCCTAGGTGGAATGCCACTAAACAATAATGTCTCATGGGCCAATGTCATCGGCATAACTGATAAGACTGTTAGGTCCTTTCTTCCACTGTGAAAATCCAGCTCTTCTTTCTATGTAGAAGCTGTCTGCGAGGGATATGTGTGCATGCCGCTAATCATCCGATGTTTTCCACTCTTTCTATCCATCCAATCTAGCTGCAAAGTCTCCCAATTTGTGGTGTAATTCCCCAAAGTAATCAACCACTGCACACCTAATATCATATTGGTGTTAGGTATGTCAACCAAAAAGAAGTGATCAATCAATGTATATGTCCCCATGGCGACAGATATAGATGGAACATAATGCATGCATTGCATAGTTCTAGCTCCTAGGACCAAAAATTAAAATCCCTCAAAGTCATCAGTGGGTATTTCCCTCCTCTACACTAGTTGGGCATCAATAAAGTTGTGGGTAGCCCCACTATCAATCAAAACTCAAACCCTCTGATCCTGAATGGAACCTCGAACCCTCAAGGTTAAGTACTTGGGTACTCCTCTCAATGATGAAAGGGCCCATCCAATTGGAGAAAATGCTCCATTCCCACCTCCTGGTGGTGGTGGATCCTCTACTATTGTCCCAGCATTGTGACCTCCTTCTGGTTCCTCTTCTTCTTCCTCTTCATCATCTAAAAATACCTCTATATATTGTGCCTTTACTATTGCACATCTATTTGCGGGTGCCCATGATTCTTGGCATGTGAAGTGAAGCTTCCTTCTCCTCAAGTCTCTTCAGACATCATCACTAAGAGGTGCTCTGTTTTGAATCTCCTTAGAAGGATGATCGTTCTCATATTTTCCCTTTGATGGAAAAGTGGCCTTTTGCTGAAATGTTTCCTTTTCTCTAGGCAAGGCATCTTGTAGATATATAGCCCTTTCAATGACATCTTGAAGGGTAGTGGGTTTGGTAGATTTAACCAACCCATGTATAGGTTTTGCTGGCCCATCAATAAACATATAGAACCTCCTTGCTGCAAATAAATCAGGAACCATAACAGAAAGTTTTAGAAATTTAGAAATATAAGTTTCTGGATTACCTGATTGTTTGATCTTAGCTAGCCCAATGAAAGGTGCCTCTGGGTCTCTTCAATCAAACTTCTCCATCAACCTCCTTATGAACTCTGAATATGTAGTCACATTGACATGAACCAACATGGAAAGTTCATGAAACCACCAATCATGTGCTTCACCCTCAAGGTGCAGCGCTACTATTTTGATTGCCTCCATCTCTGGTACTTGGTTCAGCTGGAAGTAGATGTCTAACTTCTCTACCCATTATTTGGCAGTGCATTTTAATGACCCATCAAAAGTGGGTAAGAAAAATCTACCCATAGTCCGGTGAAGATCATGATTCTGTATGAATCCTCCACCTCTATTTCGACACCGGGGTCTCCTATTTTTCTTGATCTGACAGAAAGTAATCAAGAAAATAATATTCAAGAGTTTCTTGTTCTTGAAACCCTCCATTTCCCATTGCTAAAAATGTAGGCATTGTAGAGCATTGGGAAACTTGCTGCTTCACTGGTTGATCACTCTAGTGATGAGAAATGTCAGAGCCTTCTCCATGTAGAAACCCTTTAGGGGATTCTTTGTGTCTATCCATCCTCATCTCCTTTATTTCTCTTGCAATGTCTTGCATAGTTAGAAGAAGAAGCTTAGGGAACTCGTTCTCCTCATCTCCTCCTGATAAAGGGGTTTTACCCTTGTCTTCTTTATCATATGTATAATCATATCTACGGTTTCTTTTGACATACCTCTTCTCTCTATCTGTGATAAGATCTCCTTCTTCTGAAGAGATATTGTCTTAGATGCATAGGCTGAGCCAAGATTATGCTCTGATACCACTGTAATATTCCAAAATTATGAAAGCAGTAATATAAGACATAAAAATGGAAAGTAGAAGTGAAGATCAATGCATAAAAATGAGAGACCAATATGGAGCCATTTGATTAGTCATATCAGCAACAAAATAGTACAATATAATGGGGCACAAATCATACAACATGAGCCAACAAGCCATCAATGAGTAAACCCCCTCAAAAGTGAGGTGTTGCTAATATATAGAATTTCGGAAAGCTGCTACAGCGCAGTCATGATGAGCATAGCTACAACATTATATCATACAATGACATAAAACAACTTATATATGCCTCTAGAGGTTCTATACATAAAGAACAAGTCTCTATATCACTTTGCCTAGCCAACCCAAGAGGGTTTCTGACAATACACCCAAAAATACAAATGGTGAAGCAAAGCCCTAGGTCTGAGGATTCACTGCAGAAAAATAAGTGGGATATATGGCTGCAGATGATATAGAAATATGTGGCTCTCCTCCAATAGACTCTCTAGGTGAAAGTTTTATCCCTCCACTGAAGAACCAACTCCCCAAATCATGCATAGAAACTACCCCTGCAACTGATCTCTGAAATTACGCAGTCATGGACTGAAACTGTGCTGTAGGTGGTAGTGGTAGCTTGGACTGGTGAAAAATGGTGATAAAATTCTCATCGGCCCTCCTTGCTAGCCCTCCAATGGAAAGGATACCTCTCCACTGAAACATAAGCTCAGAAAATGGCCCTACAAACCCTCCACAACTTCTGCCTTGCAACATAACAAAAATCTGGAAGAAAATTCATTGTATAGTAAGACGAAAGTTTTGGCCTGATGTCGAAATGTGGAAATGAAACTCAATCACCTCTCCTGAGTGGGCACTCGAAGTCCCCCGAGGATGAGGGTGGGATTCCCGCTCGGGAACACCCTTATGCTAAACAACACTGTAGTCTCCTCTAAACAGCTGAAGAGAGAAACTAGTCATATAGACCATAGACAAAATAATAATCAAAACATGCCTTCTATGGCTTCCATCCCCTTTTGTATATGCTTGGTGAGCTTCCTCACCTTGGGCCCCACTCATTAAAGCCACTACTTCCATGCATGGAGTCTCCCTCCAAAACTATGTTGTCCCTCAATGAATGCCACTCCTTCCATACCAGCGCTGTTTGATTTGGTCAAAGTTGACCCAGTCTACATGCTCTAGCCCCTTATCACACACAAGGGTGCTTAATCAAGCTACTAAGATGGTCTCCATTCACATTAGGAGTGATTTTATTCCTACTAAGGATATTTATGGGTCTCCATACCCTCTTATTATTTTAAATAAGAAGCAAAAACAAAATTTAATATTCCAACTGGCTTATAGCTAATTGGGAATATTACAAACTAAAACAAAATATTATGTTCGAATTGCACACATCTCTCTTAGGAGGGAACTTAGGAGTTTTAAAAACTTACCACATAGTGAAGAAATATTTTTTGGGATGGCCTTAAATATGATATTCAAATGTTTTTGGTGGAATGTTTGATTTTCCAGTAAAATAAAGTTGAGAGAATTAAGACCCCAGATCTTCTACAACCTTTATCCAGTCAAAGTAAACGTTGGGAGGAGATTTCAATGGATTTTATCATAGGTTTACCTCAGTCCAAAGGAAAGAGTGTCATCATGGTGGTAATTGATAGAATTACTAAGTATGCACACTTTTTGCATTATCTCATCCATTTAAGGCAAGTACATTTGCTACTGCATTTATGGAAACAATTCAAAAGCTACAAGGAAACCCAAAGATTATTGTAAGCGAAAAAGATCCCATTTTTACTAGAAATTTTTGGACAGAATTATTTTCTTGTTTGGGTACTCAACTAGCTCATAGCTCATCTTATCATCCTCAATCCGATGGGCAAACTGAGACAGTGGATTTTTTTTTGGAAGGATATCTTCGTTGTTTTGTATCTGATAAAAAAACACAATGGGTCAAGTGGTTACCTCTAGATGAATGGTGATATAACACTTCCTTCCATACTGCAGCAAAAATGACCCCATTTATGGCACTTTATGGATATTATCCACCTTCTATGATATCATATTTAAGAGGAAATTCTAAGGTTCAAGCAATGGAAGATCACATCAAGCATCAACAAAAAGTTCTCTAAATCTTAAAGGATAACCTAAATTTGGCACAAAATCGAAAACAATAGGAAGATCAACATCGCAACGAGAGAAGTTTTGATGTAGGAGACTGGGTATTTTTATGGCTACAACCATACAAAAAATTTTCCCTCAAGCAAGCTAAGAAGGATAATAAATTATCGCCAAATTACTATGGTCCTTACAAGGTGTTGCAAAATATTGGTACTATGGCATACAAATTGGAGGTTCATGCCTCTTCTCGAGTGTATCCAGTTTTCCATGTTTCATGCTTAAAGAATGTTATAGGTGACAAACTTCCAGTTCAAACAATATTGCCAGAACTTGATGAGGAAGGAAAAATCATATTGGAACTTGAAGTAGTCATGGAAACAAGAATTTGACAACTACGAAATCGATAAATTTCAGAGTATATCATCAAGTGGAAGAACTTACCCACTGAAGATTCAACATGGGAGGATGAGAATTTTATATAGAAGCATCCAAAGCTACTCAAGCATTGAGGAAAACATTTTTTTTAAGGGGAGGGGCATGTGAAGTCCCTATATTACTAGTGTGGTCCCTTATTGTTGTTAGTGTAGCCACCTTATTGTTATTGGTGTACCCCTGTAACCCCCATATTGTTATTATTGTGCCCTTACATTATTATTTTTAGGTCAGCTAGGATTATATTGTGACCCCATGGACTCCTAAATATAGAAAGGAGGTGTTTTCATTTGAATCATCCAATAATTGTTCATTTATGTAATGTAAAGGAGGTTTCCCCCTCGAAGTGGCTGAATTTAAGGCGTTGATCTCTCTTTTTTTATATTTTTGGAGTTGGTTTCATAACAATGTAGTATCTGTTGGTCATCATTAAAAACGCAAAATTTAGTCATGTTATTAGGCACTAGTGGTTTATAAATAATATCTATAGAAAATTCACTTTAAATAAGTGACATCCTATCAGTTTCATTAGCTAATTTATCTGTGGCAAAATTTCTAATTCTAGGAACATAAATAATATTAGAAGATTTAAAGTGAGAAACAAGTCGTCATATCTCTTGTTGGTAGTTTTTTAGATTTGCTGAAACATAGTTGATAGTATTTCATACTTGACAGGTGAAAATATGTAAGTCACCAATGGCCTTTAGTACCTCTACCTTGAGTTTGATGGCTTTCTTTAATCCTAGGATTAGTGCTTCATTTCAACGACACTATTTGTGCACTCAAACTCCAAAATTAATGATATAATGTACTTCTTATTATGTGATTTGTAAGAATGAAACCAACTCCAGATCCATCCTGAGTTTTTGAACCATCAGAATAAAAAGTCCAAATATAATTAGCTAATAAGCCTAGTTCCTACATTATTACTACGATGTACATCTATATTATAGGATTAATTTGCACCAGTTGAAGCGTAAGGAAGGATCTCCATCTGTGTATCTGGTGGGATGGATTATGGTTTTGATTCATAACACCCATGATCAATTTCTAAGAAACAATTCCCGAAGAGCACGTCTGCAAATCCAACAGGCCTGTTTTGACCCTCAAGTGGTGTCACAATATATTTCATGTAGGGATCACTTTCTACTTGAATCTGATTGCTTCTGACCTTATATGGAAGCCATAAATGTGTTTAGTCTACTAAAAGGTATCCTTGTAATTTAATGGAAAAATATCTACTTAACAGTAAACCGTAGGCTTCAGGAATTTCCAAAATAAAAATATTAATATAGTGGTGTACTCTATGGTCTGATGACGTGTGAATAATAGCATTGTTGAGTTAACCAATTTCCTGAACTAGTGATATGTCTTGCTGAATGATTCATGCATCGGTTTTATCCCATTTTGCATTGATTTTCTTAGCAATAGATAGAGGAATCACATTTGCAGATGCACCCGAATCAACCAAACAATTATGGACATTATAATTAAATATTTTAAAATTTAAAAATAATGAGGGGCGGAGAGTATTAGTATTTAAATTGACAACATTAACTATAGATTCGAGAATTCCAAGAGACTTACTAGACACCATTTGAGAAGTAGAAGCTTTGTCACTTGACAAAGGTTGTGACAAAAAGGCTTGGACAAATAGCTCCTGCTGGCCTGTTATCTTCGTGAGTTCAAATATTGAAATGTTAGCACAAGCTCTTTCCATGCCTTGAATGATGTTATAGTCAATACTTTCATTTCTAACATGAATTATTGAAGTTTCTGGAGGTGTAACTTTATGTGAAGTTTCCAGAATGATGGAATTTCTTTTACTACTAGTGGAAGTGTTCTTAGAAGTAGTAGCATTTCCAGACTTGTTATGTGCACTATTAGTAGGATTAGTTGGTGGTAGGATCTTCCTTAACAATTGTTTCTTCAACTCTTTTACTTTCAATTCCTATTCATAAATGGGTCCTATTCTCCTCAAATTACAATGTCCAGTTGACTGTTGAGGATGAGCTTCACTTTTGGGTGGTTCTTCAACACTTTTCTTGTCAACATTGAGAATTATATCAAAGGAATTAACTAAGTTCCCAATACCTAAAATTTCTTAAGCCGAGAGAGGATCATATGTTTCTTTTGTCTGCTTGGTCTCCTCATATGCTAATAGAGTATTAACAATATGGCCTACCATAACACTCATGTTGTGATTCCATTGTGGGAATGTCTTCTCTAAATGCCTCTCTTGATGGAAAGTGTAATAGTTTTACATGCCTAAGCTTTCAACATTTAACACAACATTTGATCTTTGAGCATATTTGGTAGGTTTATTATTTTATTTCTTCTCAGTAAGAATGGCTTAAAGGAATTTCTACTCGTAGATTTCATGCTTAACTTTCTCTTTAATTTAGATACTTCATTACTAAGTGGCTTCAAATATTTGGTCAAGCTTTCAATATCAAAAGAATCCTTTTCTTTAGCCTTATTTGAGGAGGCTTGGTTTTTCTTACCAACATATTTAGAGTCTTTATAATCATCATGATCTTCAATCACTCCAATGGAGCATGGGTCCTTTTCAACCAAATTGGATTCTGCAAAATTTAAAGCCAAAGTCTCATTTGCAGCTCTCTTAAAAAATATGGAAATTTTTTTGTGAAAGGAAGTTTTTTAATAATCCTTTGTAATAGAATCATGTGGTTGAAAAAAAACAGGGAACTTGTTTAATATGCAAGTGAACCTTTGATTGAAATCATTTAATTTCTCTTTGTTCTCCATCTTGATGTTCTCGAGTTATTTTAATAGCATGGTGGGAGTTTAATCATCCACAAGCTTCTCTAAGAAAAATTTCTTAAACTCCCTCCAATTGTGAATTGAATTGGATCGAAGACTATGATACCATACAAATTCTCTACCTTCTAAAGTGTACAGAAAAATTCTAAAAGAAATAATGTCAAAGTGTACCTAAATAATTCTTAAATTCATGTAGACGACATCTATATGATCATCAAATTTAGTTTTCTTGTCATGACCAAAATTAGATAAAAAATTCTCTAGATGTTTTGGAATTTTATGAATATTTTCTGGAAAAGCGAGTAGCCCTTGGGCCATCCAATCCAAGTCTTGATCAACCATATATTATCATCCTTCTTCCTCCTATTCTTAATCCGAAGAGTCTTCTCCTTCATATTTCAATTCTTCATGATTCCTAGGCCGCTCATCATCAGAAAATTGGGAATTTCCCTCGTTGCCCTCTAGTACTTCCTCAATAGGTGGAAGGTCCCCTTGCTGAACTATTTATTCTTAGGGTTCTGCTAAATCTTCAAGGGTGGAAAAAACCAAATCTTCCATTGAAAAAAGCAATACACTAGTGTGAGTTCTTTCTTTTTGTTTCAGATTATGAGGAAGATTATGATAAATACGAATTAATCCAAGATATTTTTCAAACTGATGAGTAATGGGTCTGATTGTTTAGAGTTGGTCGTAAGTAACTTCACAAGTTTCTCCCAGACCTAAGTGAGAAGATTATCCAATTTAAGGAATAAGAGTTGGATTAGAACTCATACCATTACTTCCTTGTACATATGCTTTTATGTTAGGGTGAGATGAATTATCAGCCATAAAAAGGTGGTTGCCCTCCTTCTAGCGCCAGAATGTTGACGGTGTAGGATCCCACCAACATATGGGGATATCCCCAATATGAAGTCCCAATTAGACCTCACACAATTTTTTATAGGAGTCCCATCTATAAATGTGGCTCGAATACCATTTACTTAAAGATTTTTTGTAGAAAATTAAATAACTCATAAAACACTCATAAAAATACCCGAGACATAGAACTTGAGGAAAAGGCCCGAGAGCCTTACGACATTCCTCACATATTCTTCATTATTCAAATAATGTTATAATACAAATAAATAGATGAGGGAGTTGTCTCAAGATAGTGCGTTTATCTTGGACAACTTGGTTAAGAAAATATCTCAACTACACACTAATCTAGGAGCTAAGTTAGGTAGGCCTAAACTAACTCCTAATTAAGAGGACCCAACTTAAACTAGAAAATTAGGCATAAATTCATAATTTTCAATATTAATTAATTTAATTATATTTTTGGATTTATAATCATTTTTCTCACATGAGAGTGAGGATAAAATCCCCCCCCTCAATGATAAATCCAAAATAAGAACGAGGAACCATCTTCCAAGTTCTCATGTTAATCCTCAAAAACATTGCCTGAAGAACTGCCAAAGCTGGATGCTAAAAAAACTACAATATGAAGAGACCATGAGTCAGCTGCATGTTTGACTCATCTTTGAATTTCACTTCAAAACTCCATCACGTGCCAAGCTGCAAAAGCATCCATCTATCCTTTGCTTGAAATCAACATACTTTGTCCACTGACAAAATTTGAGAAATGCCCATTGGCAAATCTGTTGATGATGATCACCCACTAGTTGATGATGTTAAAAAAAACTCACTATTTCTTTTGTTTGCGACCGCCAAATAGCGAATTTGTTGATGCTCACTGGCCGATGAATATTCCCACTAGTCGCTTTGCTAATGTTGTCCATACTTTTCAGTTTGATAATCACCGTCAATTTCATTAACATTTCCCCTCCTTTGTGAGCTGAAAGGAGAGACAATCATCTGCAAATGATTTCTAAACTCCCCCCTTCAGGTGTAGGATTGTTGCACTAGTGTAATGCCCCATTCAATTTCATGAGAATACTATATTATTTTGACTGATGACTGAGAATAAATCCGGTTGTAAAACTTATACAATCTTTTGACTGTTGACGACCATTCCCAAGGATCAATCCATTCATAATTGATCTTTAATATGGACTCTTGGATTTGGTTTCAACATTTATCTGATGAATTATTCGGTTTTCCATAATGGTGACAAGGATGGAGATCAAAACAATGATCTTCCATATGACCCGTTATTTGACAATGTGAGCATTTTGGTTTGACTACAACTTTGGTTTTCTTACATGTCGGTTTGTCTGCAACTGTCGTAGAACTTGTTGATGTGATTTGTTCAAGAAAGTATGCACTAACAAACTTGATGGATTTTGAATAATCTGGGATATGAAAGTTTTTATCATCTTTGTCATATCATAATCCTTGTTGATTTATGTTACTTTGAATTTCTTCCAATGGCTTGATGATTGGCTTAGAAGATAGTTGAACTTGGACAACTTTGACCCTTGAAGTTATTTAGATGTATGGCTTAGAATCATCTTTATCTGTATGGTTCAAATACTCAGAAGTGTCACTCTTCTCTTGCAACTCATTTATTTGTAGTTGCGAATTGAGTTCAAGGAACTCAATCGTTTCACTTGTTTGTTGTAGATGCCTTGAAATATCAACAAGAGTTGCTTTGTTGATTTTCACCATGTCTTTAGCACTTGATAGGATCAATTTGTGAAGAACTTGTAACAGCTGGATGTGTTTCTCCATGTGAACTCGCTCTCTTGAATTCAGGCTTGCTTGTCTTGAACTTTCTCGCTTGATTTGAAATCGTTGAATTCGCTCGCTTGATTTGAATGACACGCTCACTTGCTTTGAAATTTTCTTGATCTCTTGCTTGGTGAAACTTATTTTTCTTGTTTCATGCTCACTGGAACTCACGCTCGCTTGCCATAGATTTAAAATTGCTTGATTTTTGTTTGAATATTACATTTACTTGCGTTAGAGTTGAACTTGATCGCTTGCTTTGATTGTTTCTTCAATGAACTTCACACTGACTCGCTTGATGTTGTGAACTCTGTACTGACTTGATTGTGCTTATTGCCAAAAGAAGGGTGTCGAAAAATATTGAAAATGCACCCAAAATTAAAATGACAAGTTCAAATAATATGACTTAGTTGAAGACTTACTTTACTTAATTTTCTTAGGTTGACCACCATATCAATTCAAACTTGGGTATTGGTTTCAACCGAGAATTCACCTGTATAATTCAACTCAGTTACAAATTTTTTTATCTGCAAGTGATACAAAAAGTTTTTTTGATGTCGTCTTGTCTTGGAATGCTTGATGTGGAATGTGGCTGTAGAAGACCTCTTTATCAAATTGATGATGTTTTGCACAAATGAATATGATTGTTTGTGCTTGTGTACATGAGCTTGATTACTTGTATTTGATGACTTTTATAGTTAAGCTTGCTTATGTGCATGTAGTTGTTTAAGTTGTTGTGAACCATATTACAAAGAGAGCGTCAAAAAATTGGACACAAGTCATGCACACACATTCACTACACATGGTATACCTAAGATCCCCTTATTCAATTTCAGGTGGATTTAGGACACAAGCACCAAAACTTATGTTTTATTAAGTATGGGGTACATCATCCTTATATATTTACAACATCTTCATTTAAGCTTTTCAAGCACAAATTGTGAGAACTCCTTGTCTTCAAAAACTGGATGGACTGACTCAACTTATCTCAATGTAAAACATTACTTTGGATTACAACAATAAGATTCTACTTATCACTCCAAATTTACAACAAAACTAAATCATGATCACTTCAAAAATATTGATACTAATACCTACACCAAAAAAAATCTCCACAAATCTACAAACAAAATTTAAAAATAACTACTGCAAAAAACTACTCCCTTCGCTTATTCTTCTTCAAAAATTCAATTTCATAAAAATAATACTTATCTCAGCTCCATAAAAAAATCTTCAAGTTTGACCCTTATGACTCCAAAAATCAAATTTAAAATAATTCACTTATCTTTCCAAAATGCATTACAAAAATTACTTATTAATGCAAATATAAAGCACTTCAAAACTATAACCACATGTAGGATAATCACACCTTATTTCTCCATTAATTCATTTTACCCTTTCAATTTTCATAAAAATTTAAACTTTAAGCATGCACACTCTATTTTTCACAACAAAAGGCTTGCATAGCATAAAATGGAATAATCGAGCATTGTCAAGATGAAAATAATCGAGCCCGAGACTAGTGTCTCCCTACCACATAACCAAGCGGGAGACATATGTGCCCGTGGGCCTCAAAGTATGAAAGGGTATCTCAATGATCCGGAGGTGACTGAGATGACCATTGAAAAGTATGGGTGGCTGCATACCAGAGACGTTTGTTAAATTGACGAGGATGGGGAGATATTCATAGTGGATCGCATCAAGGAACTGATAAAATACAAAGGGTTCTAGCAGAACTGGAAGCGATTCTTATGATCCATCCGTCCATAGCTGACACAACAATTGTCTCGTAGAAGGATGAAATTGCTAGAGAGGTGCCAGTAGCCTTTGCAGTGAGATTTGATGATGGGCCTGATTTAACAGTGAACGAGATCAAAGAATTCGTTGCCAAACAGGTGCTATAAAAGAAGTTGCACAACATTTATTTTATAAAAGCCATACCCAAATCTCCAACTGGCAAGATACTGCACAAGGATTTAAGAGCCAAGCTTATGCCTATTGCTGCAGATTCAATCGACTATTGACAACAAGGCTCCAGCTGCTGGAAATTCCCATTTACCTTTAGAACTTCATTTCAACAGGTTCATGTTTGCAATCCCATTAGCCAAACGTGATTTTATCTGTATGATATTTTGACTGTGAGCAGCTGGACATTCACTATTTTTAATTTTTCAAGCTCTATGAATTTCCCCAAAATCTGTTAATACCACTGGCATTAATTTACGTCAATCATTTGAAGATGGGATAGGAAAATATTAAAATAAAACTCGGTGGATTCACGAACTTGGAATACATTAAAACATGCTTCTTTTAGACAAATCTCAGGATTTGGGCTGCCTCCGACCTTCACATGCATCGCTCACATTCGACTACAGTCTCAAGACACAAATTTTGTGCATCGATGACTTCAAGGGGCAGACATAATTCCATAAAAACTTAAGCAATGACACCATTTCAAGTAGAACATAATGCCCATGAATTTGAAGCAATGTTTCTATACCCAAGAGAGATAAAGGGCATGCTAATGGTAATGTTTATTAAAATCTACATATGACAGGATACACAAATAAATTGCTGGTACTTATCTTGGCCATTGAAGCATGGGTATCACTTCCACAGGTCTTTCAATGCAGATATTTTTACAGTACTCCAGTGCTATCTTCTCCCAACTTCTATGCTCAAACCTCTTTCATTTGATTTGAAATAGATGTCCCCCTCAACTCACATATTCTTCAATTGTTGTGGGCTTTTTTTTCTTTCTCGATGTTGCCTCCCACTTCCTAGCACAATCGGCCTTCCTGTATCTCTCTTCTTACTGATTTGCGACTGGTAAGGATGATCAAAGATTTACTTCCAGAAATATTTGATCACACTTGTGTTAGTGTGTTTGGCGCACAAATGTAATAAATCACACTTTCTTAAGTGGGGTGGTTTTTCCCTCTTAAGTTATTGGTCACAGGCAGAAAATAGACAGAGTCAAGCAAGTTAGTGGAACATGCTAAAACATAAACATACGAGATAGAGAAATAACATGCATATTCAAACATAAAAACTAAACTAAAACTAAAACAAATAAAACAAAAGCTCTAAATAGGGTAAAAAAACTTCAATAATCCAAACGACGATGCTTACGTCCCCTCTTATTGAGTGTTGGTAGGAAATGAGGATGAAACTTTAACCCACTTGCCAAGGGGTGCTTGGAACTATGGAGCTCCAAGTCCTAATGCAAGGATGTCTTTACTTCTAAGCTGCCTTGGCACAAAGTCTCCCTCTCTCCACTATGGTGGACTGGAGTTGTTGGATGGCCAACAACTAAGTCCCCTCTATTTCTGCTCCGGATCACACACTACTAGTATTGCTTGGGGCAATTCTAGCCAGCATAACAATGTGTTCTCATATTTTTCATCTCTTGGTGGCCTTTTATAGGAGAATTAAAATACTCCTTCCCTCTCTTGGTACATTGTGGATGGTGACCCAAGAGAGGGGGTTGATTCCATTGTGTGCTCCTTTGAGGTCCTAAGGAGACTTGGGCGACTGTCCTTAGGCGGCCTCAAGTGTGGGATCAATGTCCTAGAGTGTGCCTTTTGGTCCCGGAAAGTGACTTCCGCCACTCTTAGGACCCCATGGCTTTTTGAGGCAAAGGTTTTCAAAGGCACGCTTATCGAAGAATTATGCGCACAAAGGCACATTTAATTGGTTCCTTCTGTGCACAATTTGATTTTTCCTTTCAGAACTTAAAGATTTTTAAATACTTTAGATTCTCTAATGTCTCTCAGCCTTGTAAATCCTTCTGCCTGAAATCAAATAATGTCATCCTTGCTTGTCCGATTTTCCAGTGATAACAGTTCCCCCCTAATGTGTGAGGTCTAGGAAGAACTGTATTGCCGAAATAAATTATAGTTTCTTTTTTGTGTACTGTGTGGAGAGAGAGAGAGACCTATGTGTAGCTCGGAGTTGGAGACACACTGCACCAGGTTGAAGAGTGACCATGTCCTATGGGATCCCTGTAAGCAATGGTATAATACAATATATACAATTTTTTTATGAGGCGGGCATGTCCCATGCTCATGATGCTTTGGCTAGTTAAACAAATCTACTTGACAGATAAATATTTTGTTTGTGTCACTAGTATGGTAGTGACCTGTTGGTTGATGACAACGACTGTTGACGCCCTCAGGGGCGTTTTTTATTTGACTATAGGTGGAAAGTGGTACCCAAATGCGTAAACTTTGTATGGAATATAAATGCGCATTGTACGCATAGGCATTGGTTGGGACCTTCCCATGTAAGAATTGCTGAAAGAGACGCTTATAAAGGCATGGGTCCTCGACGAATTTGATCAAAGTGAAATTGTTGTAAGATATGATACCATATTGACATGAAAGCTTGTGTTGTAGTCGAATTTTAGGAGGATCAATGACATCTGTGGGCAATCGTGTCTCCCACAGTGCCACCCAAGGATTCCATTTTTTTGGAGAGGGGTAATCCAAGGTACCACTTCCTTTTTGGAAAAGAGGTGTTGATGTCGAAAAAAAGGAAGCCTCAACCAAAGAAGGGGTCACTGATATGGAGTATCAAAATCCTGGATATGATGGGTTTAACATAGGCATGATGGTGAGGGGTGAATGAAACTAATGATGGGGATTCAGTGGCCCAAGGTCAGAGTATAAAAATCAGCTTGGAGGCAGTCATAACTATTTCAGAGAGGGAAATCCCTGGAGTAGGTAGGACTTCCAGGGTGGGTATAAACTGGTTATGAATGTCACAGTGGCTTTTATGTGAGGGTGTGATACTCTGACCAAGGGTGACTAGGGACTACTTCCATGTGAGAAAAAATGAATGGGTGGGTGGGGGACATAGTGCGACGTTTGCTGTCTTTGTACACTTACCAAAAGAATAAAATAATGGGGTTTGGTTTTTACAAAATGCAAAGTGGGTGCCCAAAAACATTAAAGTGTTCACTCACTAATGATGTGAGGAAGTTGTTTTGCTAAGGGTGGGGGCCCCATTGGTTGGTCTCATGTGTGAGGTTGATGAAGAAGATGAAAAAATACCGCAGATGGGTTATGCTGATGGAGGTATGGTAGGAAAAATGCGAGGTGCAGTAGTGTGCTTTCAATATACTTGCACAACCTGGTCATCCAGGAAAGGGTTTTATTTTGATATGGTAAAACTTGAACTAATGCATGGTGAGTGAATGGGCATGAGGTTCTTCCCGGACTATAGTGGTATGGCCATGGCATCACTTTTCTTGTGATATATGGTCTACTTTGGGTGACAAGCGCCATGGAGGGGAGGATCTATCAACCAACGAGGATGCTTATCATGTGCAAGGTGAGGCAATGATAAACATGGTTGGGTGTGTGGAACCTATGGATGATTTCTGATGGAGAAATGATGTCAAGATATGCAGAGTTTTTCTAGGACTCTATCATGTTGGGGGTAGAATGATACCTGCTCTTGGAACTTTCATTGGATGGAGTTGCTGATGGTTTGCATACTACCTGAAAAAACAAAGACCCCAAGTGAAAGCATATTATTTCTTCAAATATTTATTTGAAAGACATGTGCTTTAAAAAGAATATGAAAGAGGGCATATCTGTTGGCACTGAAATTTTTTTTTTTTGGGGGTGCGAATGTGTGACACTACCCTTGGGCGTTATGGAGCGCTGATCATAGTGCTACTTTCGGTCCAATGATTGGGCCTTTTGAACTCCCATTATGGTCCTCCAAAGTTTATGAAAAGGGTGACATATAGGTGAATATGGCTCAATTAAGTCCATTTGTGTCTGTTGAGCATTGAGAGGTCAGAGGATTTTGCAGATCAGTTCTTGTTGTTGCAGTCAACCTAAGCAGCTGGGATTAGATATTTTTTAGCTAGGTAAGCTCCATGACGTCCTGTAATTTAATTTTTTTAGTGTACTGGTGCCGGGGTCCATACAACATGGGTTTGTATAGATTCCGGGTCAAATTTTACCTTGACCGCGTGGGCGATCAAGGTACAAGTGCGCCTCTTACGCGAAAAAACTGGGTATTGCACGCATTTAGTGCACCTATGATAGCTTTAGGCACACCTTTGGCACGTTTGTGAGAAGGAAAAACTTGCCTTCCTCACGCATGTCTGAAGAATAGGTGTGCAAAGAGCCGAAGCTGTTTTTGCCAAAAATTTTGGAAATTTTGTCTATTTTTTGGTGTTTTTGGTGTTGCTGATGTGTTCCTGTTTTGATGACAAGATGTTGTGGAGGGAGAGGGATTGGCTCGAGCTCCGTGTTGCCTTAGCTACTGATGGTTAGGTGCACCAACAGTTGGCGCGATGGGGTCTCCTCAAATTTCTGGAGAATGACCTTCTTCGATCACAAGATCGAATTTTGCGCTACTTGATCTGATGTGGAACAGACGATGTAAGGTGATGGTGCTACATGGGTGTGACCATAATATCCATCTCGAGATGGATATCTACTTTGTGATCGGGTTGATGCCTCAGGGTGAGGTGCTTCGTTATCCACTTCCCTCTAGGAGGGTGGATCTTGAGCGGTTCCAGTCGCGTCATTACGGTGGGGCACTCCTTACGGAGGGGTATATAGCCATTGCCACAATGATGGAATTGGCCAAGCGGTGTGATTTAGTGGCCATTGTGCGAATGGCAAGGTCATCTGCTCCTCATTGGGCATTGAGTTCGCAGATCGGTGTCTTGCATTGGTTGAGGGCTAGGCATTTCTTTGACTTTTCCCGTTTCTATTACGACAGGATGTTGGCACAACTTTGTAGGGTCCGGGATGGATCGAGGTTATTTATCTATGCCAAAATCCTATGCGGCATCATGTATGAGCAGGTGGTGCTTCTGAGCCCTAGAGTGGCGATGCCTGCTGGGGGGCCATAGGAGCCTTGTATGAGGAGTTGGGCTCCAGTGATGCCTCGAGGAGGTGGGGATAGGGTGGGATATTGCTGGAATGCCATCAGAGAGGCTTGGTTTGAGGCCAACCCTCATATGTTCCTACCATTCCCTTATGCAGGGATGGACTTCTGAGGAGATCTAGACATGGGTCTTCCTGTTGGATATGCTTGGGGGCCAGTTGGTATGTCTTTGTGTTTTCTGCATTTACTCAAGTATTTATGTTTATATGTGTATTATGATGACACTAACATAGTTTTGGTTACTCTTGCAGATGTTGGCGAGGTTGGTCGTATTGTGGCTCTATTGGTTGGGCACAACCGATTCAGCGACCTCGAGGAGATCTTGGGGGGCAGGAGGAGCTCCTACAAAGCCTCTGGGTGGAGCACTAGGCGGTGAGGCTGGCCCTTCGAGGGAGGGTAGTAACTCGTCTGTTGCTGAGACTGCTGCTGAGCGAGCTTGTGGTGATGCAGCAGAGGCTCGAGTTGCTGAGTTGACCGAGCAGGTGGTAGCTTTGGAGGATGCCTGGGGTTGAGTGGACCACTTGACCTAATGGATGCCTACTCAAGGCTTTTTGGATGACCTCGAGGATGTATGGATGGAGACCTTGATGGCCCGAGAGAGGGACTATCAGCTAATTTTACGTCGGGTGGCAGTCTCCGTAATTCATTGTGACACTCGAGCACGTTTTGTAACAAGTCTTTTGGTCAAAAATTTAAAGTGGTTGGGTTTGTGTACGTTGACTCTAGGGTAGGGCCTTCTTGGCCCTTATGGGTAGAATTTATTGAGGTAAAGGCCGTTGACGGGGTTACTGAGGCATGTTACCTCTGGCTCAGTCAAGATGTATGCCCCCTTAAGGAGGCAATGTTTAATAATGTAGGGTCCTTTCCACAGGGTTTTGAATTTTCCTGGCCATAGGGCTTCTTTTGCGACATCGTAGTAGAGGACTAGCTCTCCCTCGGTGAATGAGCG
Source organism: Pinus albicaulis (assembly GCA_034641835.2). NCBI lineage: Eukaryota > Viridiplantae > Streptophyta > Pinopsida > Pinales > Pinaceae > Pinus > Pinus albicaulis. The sequence goes on along the minus strand of CM076579.1, from coordinate 538,108,247 downwards.
AGGGTTGATGTGGTGGTTGAACGATGATTTTAGTCGTTTCTTGTGGGCCTCGTTATGTTGCAGTGATTGTCGTCGGCTTTTGTCAATGAGCTCTAGTTGGACTAGACGTTGTTCTAGACGCTGGGTATCACCGAGGAGTTCGATGGCAGCATGTAAATTCAGGATTTCAAGGAAATCGATGTAAAAGCATAGAGTACCCTAGTTTTTAATGACAAGAACATGGTTGAAACCTAGAGACGTGGGGGCGGCTTCAGTCCTAGTTATGATATATGATGATACGAATAGTATATGATTTATCATGCCATCGGTGTCTGGTGGGGGGGAAATCTCCGTGATGGGAGTTTGTGTGAGAGGAATGTTGGGTCCCCTGTTAGGATGGTCAATTTCCTATTGATGGAAATTGTGCCTGGTGCAGAGGTGCCTAAATGTTTCCATTAGTGGGCATGCCTCTGGTTCGTGGTTATGGCCAGTGCAGATGGTGCATGATACCACTGTGCCAACTGAGTAGACTGTGTGGGAGTCAACACTACTCTTCGTCCCAGATGTGGACACTTGGAAAGGATTAGTTGTAGAAGACGAGAGATTTTTCTTCATTTCCTAGTTTTTGGCATGGGTGTGTCTAGCTCTTTTGTGGAGCGTAGACTTCACACTGCTCTTGACACTCTGAGATTCAAGAGATGTTCACATTTAATTGTATGATGAAAGTGTGAACAAATCCGACAATAAGTATGCGTGATTTTCTCTTGTTTAGAGAGAAGTCTCTGTGGGAGAGAAGAGAATATGAGAAAAATATTTGCGAGGTGCTTCAGTTCTTTGCATTGATTGACCTGGTGGCCAATCACATTGCATAGTCCGCATGATATCCTAGGTTGGACCTGGTTCATGCTTGGTTGGTGCGTCATCCCAGTTTTCCCATTAGGCCGAGGTGGGTATGGGATTGTTGGCCTGGGGGTAATATACCTTCTATATCGGTTGAGGAGATCATTGTGTTTCTTTTCTAATGTATGTATCATATCAATTAGAGGATGAACTGTTGGGATATAGATACAACGCTACTCATGGTGATTTCCTTGACATACTAGGAAAAATAGCCTAACTCTGGGGTTCCCATCATGCTTATTTGGTGGCATGACTGGGTACCAGCGGCATAGTGCTTCTAAATTAGGGAAAGTGGTGACCACATGATTGGGCGTTTTACATAACGTACATGTTGGCATTCTCTACAGAGAGTGGTTGGGGGTAACTAAGGTTTCCTTGATTGGTCTCTTTTCAGCTAATAGAAAGAGGATGGATCTGCTCATCACATCTTCTTGGGTTGTCGAGCTGTTCATAGGTTCCAAGTTTGAGCCTGATCTTCTTGGGAGAGTCAGAATATGGCTGAGTGAAAACTAGCCAGTGCTAAGTGGAATTGGGGGATATAGTGGCAATTTTCTAAAATGTGGTTGTCGGCACATAAAGGACATGTGAATTGTGTTGCCTGCAAACCAACATAATAAACATGCTTGATAGGATACCATCTGTGGATGAGTTCCAGAGCTGTGCATTCCTCGATGAAGTGAACACGTTCATCACACAACGTGCAGCGTATGATAGGAGGGGGGAATATGAATGAGAGTCTTTCAGGCGGTTGTCATTCCTCCTGCAGGTATAGAATAGCACAAGGTTTGTCTCCAGAAGATTGGGTGGAGGGGTCCTCTTGATAGGATCGCTCGATGGCGTGTAAGGCGCCCCTATATCGTGGGATCTCTGGGAAATAATGGGTATGGTGTCCATAATTTCTGCAAATGGTGAATGCATGATTGGTACGCAATGCTTTGCCTTTAATTTTGGTGCCAGGTTCCTTTTTCAGGAACTTGGAGCCGTGATGCCTACCGTAGAGCTGAGTGGTTTTAATTAATCCAGCTCTGGGAAGATGTGGGTAAGGTGTCCTACTATTTCACATATGGTGCAACATGGTGATTCTTGTTGCATTGTGGGAGTATCCACCTTCTTTCCTCTTCTCCCAGTTTTCCTAGTCATAATCATCGGTTTTGCAATGGGGATTTCCTTTGCAGGGATGTTTGCGACGGTCTCCTGAATGGCTGGGGCTAGTTTAGGATTGATGGGGATTAACCCTGAAGAGTTGATGTGTGTGACTCCCATTGGAGTGGGTGGGACTAGGTACGAAAATGGTATTGCAAATGATAAGTTTGGTAGGACCATCGTGGCCATGACCTGTTGTGACAAAAAACCAGCTGGGGGGAAGAGGAAAGGAGTTTTGGAGGCGGTGTAGGCTAGAGAGACTGTCGTGGCTAAGGACTCAGTGTCTTTACTACTCGTCTCTATGCCTTGATTGTCCTCGTTGCTTGATGTGGACATCATGCAGACCGGGGCTTCGATGATGCTAGATTGTGGCTCTAGGATCACGGGGGGGGGGGGTGGTCACCTAGGAATTATCCTAGGATGGACGAGGGTTTGAACTGGTGGGGGCCATATTCTTGGTACCATGTAAGCACGTCCACAGATGTGTCTACATAGGGTAGAATTACATTGGTATTTGTTAGGGGCCACTTTTCGCTATGTGTCAACTGGTCGATAGTAGCGATGAGGTCCTGATGTGGGAATGTCATAGTTCAAAAGACAGAGGAGACTATGGCTGACATGGCGTACATATAGCTCTAGCCAAGGAGTATATTGTAGTCAAATTGGGCATTCAATACTTAAATTTCTATAAGGACCGTCTTTCCAGCTAACTAGGCCAGGATGTTTTGGTTGAGACTGACGGGGTCTGAAGGACGACCATCGTATGCTCTGAGCATGATGTCTGATGGCTTTAGTTCGAGAGACCCTAAATTTTTCCAAACTTTATTTGACATGATGCATGTGGATGCGTTAATGATACATCAGTGAATGGTGATGTTTTGGACCGATATTGGTATCTAAAAGGTGAGTATTGAAGGAAGCCTAGGGGTGGCTTTGTCTAAATCAAAATCCATTAGGCACAAATCGACAGGGTCGATGGTGCCTAATGCAGAGAGTAAGGCTTTATGATGCTTTGGGCATGACTGTAACACCTCCAAAGTTGACATAGCAGTGGGAGATTGAGATAGATCATCCACAATGCTATAGTTATGGGCTGCTTTGGAATACTTTCATGCCCACCTAGTTTGTCCCTTATCCATTTTTGGCAAAGGTTCAATAGAAATATTTTATATGGTGAAAGGTGTTGTTAGTGCACTGGTAGTAGCCCCTGACGTGTTGGTGTCCGATGGGGCATCGTAATTTCGATTCCATGTCTGAAAAAAACATTTCTTCTCCAGTCATGTAGATTTTATCGCTGCTTTTTGTGGAATCGTCGGGAGTTTGTTGCTACGTGCTAACTGTCTCTTGATGGGGGAAAGGCTCCTGCATGACTGCTGTCTGCTGGGAGGATCCCCCTTGTCCACAGTTAATCTATAGCTTCTTCAACTCAAGGAGGTCAGGACAGTGGTGAGTGTAATGGTCGTAATCACCATAGATCGAACAAGAGTGGTTTGTTTGAAGAACTTGCCTTTTGTTTTGCCTCTGGGAGTTTCTTGGCTCCTGGTTTTGATTTCAGTTGGAGTTTCCTCCAGCCTGAGATCGCATAGGGCATTGTTGATTGTTTCCCCCTTGTCTAGGATTTCCTTTAGGCTTGTTTTTTACTTTTTTCTTAACCGCGTTTGGAGGATAATTTGGAATCTCCTGGTTATATGGTTGGCACAGTTGGTTTTGGGATGGTTGCACAAAGTTCACTTGTTCATTATTCTGCATGGGCATATTGCAGTCCCTGGTTTGTAAATGGATGTTGGTGGGGAGCTCTTCCGTCAGCATGTCTATCTGTGTACTGGGTCCCATGAGCCGGAGGATAGGGTCCTCCATGCTGATGGTGATACGATGACACCATACTGGTCAAATTTTGCGGAGGCATGTGATGACTTTGGTAGCCGGGTTGTGATATGTTTTGGGTAGAATCATACGTATAACCAAGGTATTGAATGTTTTTGCTTAGGTGATTTTGGGCCTGTTAGTGTCAGTATTTGCATACTTACACCAGGGATCAAAACACATTTTTCATGTGCATATTAGGTGTCCCATTCTGATGAAATTTTCCATCATTCCATTAGGTCATGATATAAAATTGTTCCACTGGTGGTTTTCCTTGTCAATAAGCTTCATTCTCCCTTAGAAGATCATATTGGCTGACTCATTCTTATATCTCATTGAGCATAACAACACCTATGGAAATTCTCTTTTCACTTGGAAGTCTTTTAAGTCAAAATCTCATTCATGAAAGTCAGGTATAAAGTAGTCCCATTAGGTCATTAGGTTTTTATATTTCTCAAGGTCACTCCTTAATTTCAGACGAGGTCAACACATATATGAGAGGGACTAAATAAGATCATCATGATGTAATTTTCATACTTTCAAAGATGTAATTTTTTTTTTGAGTTTAATGAATTTTATATCAAAATGTCATTTTGATATAAAAGTCAAATATGTAATTTATTTATGTTTTTCCAAATTTAATAAATTCAATTTCAAGCTATCAAGTGCAATCATGTCCACCCTACGTGGAGCAAAGAAAGTGAAGCTCCATGAATTGATCAACCTGCAATGCCGAAAAGTCAGTAAGTTAAAGAGTATCAGTGCCAAAGTCCAAAGGGAAAAGTGAACATTAGAAAAGTGGGTGATTCAAATTAAAATTTCAAATCCACTATGCTATAAAGCCTTTCAAAACACCTCAAAGAAATTCATTGCATCCATTCAGCCATCAGAAGTTTCAAGCAGAGGAGAAAATTTCAAGTTTTTTGAGCATTTTGAGAAAAATTCAAGGTCGCTGCGTGTTCACCCATGCACTGCGTGTTTTCTTAGGTGCTGTGCGTTTACCCAGAGGCACTACGCGTTTTCCCGACAACTCCTGACTAATCTACACAGGCACTGTGCATTTTCCCGAGTGCTGCGCGTTTGCTTAGGGAGGGTTTCGAAAGGTTTCACAAACTCCAGCAAGCTTCATTTCCTCACAAATTTCTTCAAAAGGCTTTAAATCAATAAGTGGACCCTAAATACACCTCTCCTTTAATATATTTGGTGTTCCATAAAAATTTGAAGTGTTTGTTGTTATGAAACCCTAGCTTTCATTTCCTTCCCATTTTTCATGGACTAAATCCATATTCATGTCCCCAAATACATATCATTCATAAACACTGTTAAATCCTAGGGTTTTCATAGACCTAGGTTTTCATTTACATTCACTCCCTCCATTTTCCTAAGCTATTCATTTCACCTCTCATTCCCTTCATCTCATTCCATTTACCCTAGGGTTTCCAAAGCCTTCAAATTCAAAATGTCTGAAGAGGAAGACAAAAGTGTCAGTGAGGAAAAAACACCAAAGAAGAGTAATAAAGGAGGTAAAATCATCAGATACGAAGCTGAAACCACAAAGGAGGTCATGGATTCTCCCCTCACTGTGTCATGTTTTAAACATGATGGTTGTCATGAGTTTTGTGAGAAAGTGCAGTAGATCCAATATCACCCTATGTTGACAAGGTTGTTCATTAAAGATATTCATGATAGGTAGGTCACTCTTGCTGTGGTCACTTTTACCATTTCTACTAATTCCATTGCAACTGCTACAAGGATCCCTAATGTGGGAGAGAAATGGTTTAAACAAGGAAACCTTGATTAGAGCTACTATGAGCCATATCTTAAACCTAGATACAAGGATGAAAAAAAGACCATTTTCCCTTTCTCTCATCTTCTTGACTGATATGTCCCTATGATGAAAGTCATCATGAAATAATTCACCTATGAGGGGAGGTTTTCTCGACTCTATTCATATCATATCCGGCTTCTTATGCATTTAACTAGAGTGAGAATGCTTCACAAACCCTAATTTCCTCTCTTACTGAGCTAGGGTTTGCTATGGGAATGAGAAATTTTAGCAGAGGAACCATAAGGTAGGTAATATCGGTAAGTATGAGGTCATTTCAGCTCATAAACATCATGTCTCCATCATTTTTTGAGAAGTCATTCCAAGAGTCAAGTCATTTGCCACTCATACGGTCGGTTTATTCAAACTATGTTTCCGACCAAACAAAGATGAATTTGAAAAATGTGAGAGAGGTTTTTGTCCATAATAGGTCAATAAAGAAAAAACTTAGTCATTTTTTACAAATGTGTTATGGTTGTATAGAAATTTCAAAAATACAGATGCCATGAGAGAGTTGCTGCACTTCTGCAGTGACCTTTGGAAAATGAAGTTTTCTCATAGTTGAAGTGTCTAAATGACTTTATTTATGCATCCAATGATAACTAGATAGATATTTATTTCCAATGAGCTATCATGAGCTCAATTTGGAGTTGAGGAAGGCCTCCAAATGTTTCCTCCACTAGCACTGTGCATTTCTGCACCTTCATTAAGAACTTTTTGACCAGTCTTGGGAAAATCAATTTTTGACAAGGAAAATCAACTCCAATCAGAAAAAAAATGTATATTTGAAAATTATATTTAAATATAACTCCAATGAGCTACCCTGGCCTCAATTTTGACACAAGGAAGGTCTCCAAATGTGGTCCTAAAAAATGTGAAAAGTCTGTGTTCTTGAGTATTTTTGCACTCAGAAAATTTTCCAAACACGCAGGGACCTGGACGCTGTGCTCTTTTTTGGGCACTCCAAATGAAAAATGGCCACCACCATCATGTTAATAATGATGAATACATCAACCCTAGAAATTTTCATAAAATTTGGAGGAGAACTGGTCCCTCAAAAATGCAAAAAACTACAAAATTTTCATGTTTCTGCCTCCATTTTGACATGGTCGATGTGCCTTTACCAGTCTTGGGATATTCACATTTTGATAGGGTAAATAAGCATCATTTTGGAAAATGGAGGTAGATTTGGAAAGTAGACTCAGAGAGATTTCCAATGAGCTATCATGGAGCTGATTTGGACCCAGAGAAGGCACTCAAAATCTTCTTGCAAAAGAGGTACTTTTTTCTGCCTAGGCGTTGCACATTTGACAAGGGAATTGCATTTTTCACAGTCTTCAACAAATTTTGAAGTTTCACTCCAGTTTTACTTTTACTGCGGATAATGAAGAAATTACTGATGTAAATGGTCATGGTGAATGTAAGTGTCATGTTTTTACTCTCATATAAGGTAGATACATTAGGTGAGTCCTTTAGAGGTTAAATGAATCAGTTTCCTCTCTTTTAGAGGCAAATTGTTGGGTCTTCCTAGTCTTCAGTTTCTTTTTTGGCATTAGGTGAAACTGATTCATATCTCATGGATTAGACTCCCTGAGGATAGGGAGAGTGGTTTTTAGGTCTATATGGTGTAGTTTCTTAGTCATTGTAATGGTTGGACTCAGTTGGATGCTTGGATTTTGAAGAGACACAATTTGTATCAGTTTTTGAGCAGGAGTATTAATCAAATTTGCAGCTATTTTTATGGGATCTTTGTGATATTGTGTTTAGTTTCAGTTTTTTCTATTGTGCTCATATGTTAGAATGTTTTGTGTATTTCATCCATCATTTCATTTCTACTGAATGAATGTTTTCAAGTTAGATGAACATAATCCATAATTTCTATGCTCTATTTTGGGTAAACGTTCATAATTTGTAATTTCTTCAGTTTAGAAAGAAACCATGAATTCACCATGATCTTTCTAGCTCCTCACCTATCTTGATCATCCCACCATTGAAATCCTAAAGTGCTAAAAATTGTACCTACCTTGCCCCATAGAACACCCTACAAATTTTGACCTAATTTCCTTTCCCTAACTGCTTGACTCCTCTTGATCCAACAAAACCCTATACAATCAAAATCAAAACCTTGAGCTAATATAACTAGCCTGAAATATTCTTTCCTCAGTCATCTTGGTTGTGATCTATATGGAGATAGCCCTCTCCTGGCCTAGTGGGGATAGCTACATGGCTAAGCGTGGTTTGAGGTTACCTTGGAATTGCCTTCTTTCAGCCTGATGTTCAATCCAAGTGATAACATTTTGGCGACCATATTGGGGAACGAGGTGACAGATCTTCTCTAGGAAAGATAGTTCAAGTTTCAGATCTGATTGTTGATGGTGAATAGCAATCAGGCACATATGAAGGCTGAAACATTCACCTGGCGACTCCATTGTTCGAAATCCCGAGTTTCGAAATATTTATGGTGGATCCACTAGCTAAATGAAATACTCAGATGTTGTCTCTATTTGTTCAAGGTATTCATGTATCAAATTTTCTAATCTTCCTAGTTTTCCTAATCAATTACCGAAAGATGCATATTGTTTGAGCAATGGCCCTATATTTAAAGGATAAGATCTAACTTTTACTCTTAAACATGTAGCAAATTTTAAACAATTTGTTGAACTTCCTAGAGTCAAAAAAGAAGATGTCTTCATCATATTGTTCTATGATTAATTTCAAGGGAAATGTAAACAATGGATTGAAAATTTGTCTGTCATATCTAATAAGTCATTTGCAGAGTTGTGGCATATCTTTATGGAAACATGGATGGAGAAGAAAAAATTCGAAATAGAGGCAGCCTCTGTTCAATGATTTGGAGAATGGGAAGATATGTGCACAGACGATGAGGTATATGAGAACTTTGCTTCATATATTTCTTCTTATCTGAAGTCCTGTCGATGTAGCCATGAAATTAAGCTCAATTTTTTGCAAGAGTTTTCCATCAAAATGGAAAAATATCTAGTTGAATTGGAGACCCAAATACAGTCCCAGGATTTGGACTGTCAAATCCCATTCTTTGGGAACCTTTTCCAGCAGAAGGAAAGAAAGGTAAGGTTACCCTTAGATGTTTGCATTAACAGTTTGCAGCTGGAGGAATTTATTGAGGAGTTGGGGCAAGAGATAGAGTCTGGTTTTTATGATCCCGTTACAACATATATGGAATATTTTTTTAGTTTAAATGATAAACCAAATTGTCTTTTACAAAGCTAGAGACATTGTGTGCATGTATGGTTGTTAGAATTCCCAATTTTGTTCTGGTCGAAGCACTTCCAAGCATCATTATTTTTACAGTTGCTTGATTTTCTAATCTGGCATTACAACATCACTTGCTCAAGTGATGAATGGATCAATTAGAGTAGGTTTTGTTGAATAAGCTCAATTCTAAGCTTGATTTTCAGTGAGTCTTGAGTCAATTTATTGAGTCAAGTTTTTAGTATTCAGTTTGGTTTTTAGCTGTTGACTCCATGCCCAATGGAGAGGCACTTGGTCTATGGTGTTCTTGGCACCTTCAAGGAGCTACCATCCCTAGCTGGAGTCAATGTTAGTGTCAGTATTTGCATACTTCCACCAGGAATTAAAACACATTTTGCGTGTGCATCTTAGGTGTCCCATTTTAAGGAATTTTTCCATCATTCCATTAGGTCATGATATAAAATTGTTCCAATGGTGGTTGTCCTTGTCATTAAGCTTCATTCTCCCTCAGAAGATCATATTGGATGACTCATTCTTATGTCTCATTGAGCATAACAACACCTATGGAAATGCTCTTTTCACTTGGAAGTCTTTTAAGTCAAAATATCATTCATGAAATTTTGGTCTAAAGTAGTCCCATTAGGTCATTAGGTTTTTATATTTCTCAAGGTCACTCCATTTAAAATGAGGTCAGCACATATATGAGAGGGACTAAATAAGATCATCATGATGTAATTTTAATACTTTCAAAGTTGTATTGTTTTTTTGAGTTTAATGACTTTTATATCAAAATGTTATTTTGATATAAAAGTCAAATATGTAATTTATTTATGTTTTTTCAAATGTAATTTTATGTTCTCATATGTAATAAATTCAATCTCAAGCTGTCAAATGCAATCATGTCTGGCCTAAGTGGAGCAAAGAAAGCCAAACTCCATGACTTGATCAACCTACAATGCTAAAAATTCAGTAAGTTAAAGAGTATAAGTGCCAAAGTCCAAAGGGAAAAGTGAAAATTAGAAAAGTGGGTGATTCAAAATAAAATTTCAAATCCACTATTCTTTAAAACATTTCAAAACACCTCAAAGCAAGTCATTTCATTGATTCAGCCATCAAAATTTTCCAGTAGAGGAGAAAATTTCAAGTGTTTTGAGCATTTTGAGAAAAATTCTATGTCGCTACGTGTTTGCAACCAGGTGCTGTGCATTTTCTTAGGCGCTGCATGTTTGCTCGACAAATCCTAACCAATTTATATAGGCGCTGCACATTTGCTCAGAGGCGCTGCGTGTTTTCCCGGGCGTTGCACGTTCCTCCAGAACGTTGCATGTTTGCTCAGCGAGGGTTTCAAAAGGTTTCAAAAAATCCAACAAGCTTAATTTCCTCACAAATTTCTTCAAAAGGCTTTAAATTATTAAGTGGACCCTAAAGACACCTCTCCTCTAATACATTTTGTGTTCCATAAAAAAATTGAAGTGTTTTTTGTTATGAAACCCTAGCTTTCATTCTTTCCCATTTTTCATGCACTAAATCCATATTCATGTCCCTAAATACATATTAGTCATAAACACTGTTAAATCCTAGGGTTTTCATAGACCTAGGTTTTCATTTACATTCAATCCCTCCATTTTCCTAAGATATTCATTTCACCTCTCATTCCCTTCATCTCATTCCATTTACCCTAGGGTTTCCAAAGCCTTCAAATTCAAAATGTTTGATGAGGAAGATAGAAGTGTCAATGAGGAAAAAACACCAAAGAAGAGTAAAAAATGAGGGAAAATCATCAAATACGAAACAACAACCACAAAGGATCTCATGGATTCTCCCCTCACCGTGTCATGTTTTAAACATGTTGGTTGTTTTGAGTTTTGTGAGAAAGTGCAACAGATCCAATATCACCCTATGTTGACAAGGTTGTTCATTAATAATATTCATGATAGGCACGTCATTCTTGCTGGTATCACTTTTACCATGTCCACTAATTCTATTGCAGTTGCTACAGGGATCCCTAATGTGGGAGAGAAATTGTTTAAATAAGGAAACCTTGATCAGAGCTACTATGAACCATATCTTAAACCTAGATACAAGGATGAAAAAAATACCATTTTCCCTTTCTCTCATCTTCTTGACCGATATTTCCATATGATGAAAATAATTATGAAATACTTCACTTGTGAGGGGATGTTTTCTTGACTCTATTCATATCATATCCGGCTTCTTATGCATTTCACTAGAGTCAGAATGCTTCACAAACCCTAATTTCCCCTACCACTAAGCTAGGGATTGCTATGGGAACGAGAAATTTGAGAAGAGGAGCCATAAGATAAGTCATATCAGTAAGTATGAGGTCATTTCAGCTCATAAACATCGTGTATCCATCATTTTTTGAGAAGTCATTCCTAGAGTCAAGTCATTTGCCACTCATATGGTCAGTTTTTTCAAACGGTGTTTCCAACCAAACATAGATGAATTTAAAAAATGTGAGATAGATTGTTTTCCATAATATATCAATGAATAAAACCCTCATTCATTTTTTACACAGGTGCCATGGTTTTAGAGAAATGTCAAAAATACAGGTGCCACGGGAGTGTTGCTGCACTTCTGGAAAGACCTTGGGAAAATCACGTTTTATCATAGCTAGCATGTCTAAATGACTTTCTTGATGAGTCAAATGATACCTAGACAGATATATATTTCCAATGAGCTATTATGAGCTCAAATTGGAGTTGCAGAAGGCCTCCAAAAGTTTCTTGCAGCAACACTCTGCATTTCTGCACCTTCATTCAACACTTTTTGACTAGTCTTGGGAATATCAGTTTTTGGAAAGGTAAATCAAATCCAATAAGAGAAAAAAAGGTATATTTGGAAATTATACTTGAATATCTTTCCAATGAGCTATCCTAGGCTCAATTTATACACCAGAAAGGCCTCCAAATGTGGCCTTCAAAAAGATAAAAAGTTTGTGTTCTTGAGTATTTTTGCACTCAAAAAATTTGCCGAACGCACAGTGACTTGGACACTGTGCTCTTTTTGGTGCCTCCAAATGAAAAATAGCCACTACCATAATGTTCATAATGATGAAGACACCAACCCTATCAAGTGTCAGAAAATTTGGAGGAGAACTGGTCCCTCAAAAATTCAAAAAACTACAAAATTTTCATCTTTCTGCGTTCATTTTGACCTAGTCGCTACGCGTTTACCAGTATTGGGAGATTCACTTTTTGATAGGGAAAATGAGTATAATTTTGGAAATTGGAGGTATATTTTGAAACTAGAATCAGAGAGTTTTCCATTCAGCTATCATGGAGATAATTTGGACACCGAGAAGGCACTCAAAAGTTGCTTGCAAAAGAGGTCATTTTTCTGCCTCGACACTGCGTGTTTGATAAGGGAATTGCATTTTTCATAGTCTTGAGCAAATTTTGAAGTTTCACTCCAGTTTTACTTTTACTTTGGAAAATGAAGAAATTACTGATGTAAATGGTCATGGTGAATGTAAATGTCATGTTTTTACTCTCATCTAAGGTAGATACATTAGGTGAGTCCTTTAGAGGTCAAATGAATCAGTTTCCTCTCTTTTAGAGGCAATTTATTAGGTCTTCCTAGTCTTCAGTTTCTTGTTTGGAACTAGGTGAAACTGATTCCTATTTCATGGATTCGACTCCCTGAGGCTAGGGAGCATGGTGTTTAGGTCTATATGATGTAGTTTCATAGTCATTGTAATGGTTGGACTTAGTTGGATGCTTGACTTTTGAAGAGACACACTTTGCATCAGTTTCTGAGCAGGAATATTAATCAAATTTGCAGATATTTTTATGGGAACCCTATGGTATTGTGTTTAGTTTAAATTTTTCTCCTGTGCTGATATGTTAGAATGTTTTTTGTATTTCATCCATCATTTCATTTCTATTGAATGAATGTTTTCAAGTTAGATGAATAGAATCCATAATTTCTATGCTCTGTTTTGGGTAAACATTCATAATTTGTAATTTCTTCAGTTTAGAAACCATGAATTCACCATGATTTTTCTAGCTCCTCAACTGTCTTGATGATCCCACCATCGAAATCCTAAAGTGATAAACATTGTACCTACCTTTCCCCATAGAACACCCTGCAAATTTTGACCTAATTTCCTTGCCTTAGTTGCTTGACTCCTCTTGATCCAGAAAAACCCTGTACAATCAAAATCAAAACCCTGAGCTACTATACCTAGCCTAAAATATTCTTTCCTCAGTCATCTTGACTGTGATCTATATGGAGAGAGCTCTCTCCTAGCCTATTAGGGCTAGCTACTTGGCTAAGCGTGGTTTGAGGTTACCTTGGAATTGCCTTCTTTCAGCCTGAGGTTCAATCCGAGTGATAACAGGGTCAATGACCCAATTAAACCATCTACAGAGTTTGAAGCGCCTGGAAATTCTTTGTAAGTTTACAAGCGCGGGGCGTTCGACAGGAAATTATAAATATAACCTGATTGCATATAGATTAGCTTGAGTTGTTGGGCATTACTGATGGCGTCCTCTTCAAATATGGGATTTTGTTGCAACACATCTTTCAAAATATCTGTGGTGAGAGTTTTCAGGAATAGATCTAATAGAAATCGATCATCGAGTTTGGATTTTCACAAACTACGATGCCGTCACCATGCGTGGATATGGTCCGAGATATGGACAACGGGGGTTTGCCTAAAGTGGGTCAGTAACTCCATTCCGAAATCGTGGTGGATGAGTAACTAAAAATAGGTCAGGAACACAGTATTGAGGGCACTAAAGGTTCCATGTGCAGCAGAGGGCTACTCCACACACCATGTCGCTGCTACTCTAGTTAGAGTGCGTTGAAACAATCTTATTTGAATAGTATTGTCAATGATATTGTTCGACAAACACCACAGGTGGAAAGTCATAACATGATTTCCTGGGTCTTCTGCTCGCTTCCCTTCAAATTTTGGAATGTCTGAAGGGAGCTTCATGGGCATGGGAGGCCATATGGGGTTGTGTGAAATGGGGTTGTTTGTCAACTTGGTTAAATATGGTAGATTTAACGAAGCTAGAAAAGGTGACTGCGAGGTTGTAGCCAGTGCAACTTGTGAAAACACAATGTTCTGGTTAGGAATAGGCTTTTTCTGTGATGTACCCTGCTGTGTGTTCACCTGGCTTCTCGAATGGGTAGCACTCCTCTACCCGCTAGGGGTTGTGGGAGGGGTGGTGTGTGGTGACCCTGTGGGGGTGTTCACCGGTGTGGAATTGGAAAACTAAATAGGGTTCCCAACAAAATATGCCCCGATAAAGGATGAACCAATAAGGGTGGAAGTGTTTCGTCTTTGACACCTAAATGGAGAAAGACCCAGAACCCCTCCCGGTAATGGGGGGAGGTCCAAAAGACATCTAGATCGACAAGGTCCCATTGGGTCCATTCTGGCATTGACTAGGTATGGTTTTGGAAATATTTAAGAGGATAGAGATTATAATCAAAGAAAAAATCTGATCGCATACATAAAACAAAGCAAAAATTAAATAAATTTTCCCTTTAGATTAATCCTATGTGATCGTTCAATCAAAAAATATGGTTTTTTCGTTTGGGTATGATACTCAAATCCTAGAAGACGTAATTTTCCTCACACTCTCAAATGTAACTGGGCCTTGAGAAGATATCTTTCGAATGCTAGCACAACGTCCGAAAAGAACCAGGGACGCCTTGAGTCAACCGAAGAGAATCCACCAAGGTAAGGGTAGAGGATCTAGTTTTGCCTACACCATCACCTATAGGGAATGGATGCCCTAATTTTGGCCACTAAGCACCACCGTCCCATGTGAGCGTTCAAATCTTGGGCTTCTTGGTAGTTCAGCTACCAATACCGAGTATTAGTCGGGTCAGGTAGCCCCAACTGATACTGCATGCACTGGGCCTAAGCCTAACCCCCTATGAATTGGGTGTCTTTCACGCTCGGGTTTTATTTTCCGTGGAATGATAGGTAGATTTGAAAGTTCCCTAAACAGTCAACTTCAATGTTTCAAGATGAAGACTAACCAAGGCATCTTATTGGATGCCTACCCCCTTGGTCCTCACTTAGACTATAAATTATTTTGTGGCCCCTATGGGGAGAATTTAGTGAGTTTTGTTAAGTTAGTTTTAGGTGTCTTTACTTTTCTTAGGGTGTGTATGTGTGTGAACAAAAGGTGAAAAAGCACATAGTTTGAACATGTGGATATGCAATGATCCTTTTCAAAAATCCCCTATTTAAACTATGTTCTACTGTTCCTTGCTCAAAAGAAAAACATGCGCGGATATGGGTCACTTTCAATTTTTCTTAGTTAATCTATATGACCAACTATAGCGAGATGGTGAGTTGTCAATAGAGAGTGTTCATATGCTTGCCTAGGGTCACCCGAAGGTAGAAAGGTAGCAAATATTACTTTCTCTTCTACCGACAATTCGATCTTGGTCTCGAAATCCTAGTGCAAAATTTGAACTAAACTAATGACTTTTACACTAGAAAAAGGAAAAGAAAAAATAAAGAGAACTAGCTAAGCATGTGTGGACTTGGGAAACTTAATTTTGCTAATTAGCTATGTGTTTTGGTACCTAAATTCTCAAAACATAAATTATTTCGGAATGCAAGTTAATTTTCCTCCTACTTAAACTATGTGTTAACTTTGGGAAAATCAACTTGAAATAAAACCAACACCTAAACTACTAAAAGCAATTAAAAGTGATCTTTAAAAATTTTTGGGGCACCTCAACTAGTGTTGGAAAATGTATTAAGGGTTGTCAGTCACCTTTACAAGCAAGAAAATATAGAAATAGTGGAAAAAATCCCACTTCTGGTTTCTGCAAGCAAAAAAATGAAACATGTGTGAAGGCCGCAGACAGGTCACCTCTGAACGCATGCACTAGGGTGCATCTGTTTGTAAGAAAGCCCTGAAATCTTCCTGCATAGTAATTATTGGGAGCTCTTCAGCTTCAACCTGTCACTCGGGATGAACCAAGCAGTGAAAGAGAGAAAGGGGGCAGTTCCAACCCAACTGCACAACAAAGATGGAGGTCCCTGCAAAAAGGCACAACCAAATAGACTTGGAAATAAAATTTAGTGGAGTCGCTAATCCTGTGTTAGTGTGTTTTGCACATGAATGTACCAAATCACACTTTCTTAAGAGGGGTGGTTTTTCCATCTTAAGTTATTGGTCACAGGAAGAAAATAGATGGAGTCAAGCAATTTAGTGGAACATGCTAAAACATAAACATACTAGATAGAGAAATAGCATGCGTATTCAAACATAAAAACTAAATTAAAACTAAAACAAATAAAACAAAAGATCTAAATAGAGTCAAACAAATTCAATAATCCAAATGGTTGTGCTTACGTCCCCTCTTATTAAGTGCTGGTAGGAAATGAGGATGAAACTTTAACTCGTTTTCCAAGGGGCCCTTGGAACTATGGAGCTCCAAGTTTCAATGCAAGGATGTCTTTACTTCAAAGCTGCCTTGCTGCAAAATATCCCTCTCTCTACTATGGTGGACTGGATTTGTTGGATGGCCAAAAAATGAGTCCCCTCTATCTCTTCTCTGGATCACACACTGCTAGTATTTCTTGGGGAAATTTTGTCCAGCATAACAATGTGTTCTCATATTTTTCATCTCTCGGTGGAATTTTATAGGAGAATTCAAATCCTCCTTCCCTCTCTTGGTAAATTGTGGATGGTGACCCAAGAGAGGGGGGTGATTCCATTGTGTGCCACATTTATTCCATTGTGTGCTCCTTTGAGGTCCTAAAGAGGCTTGGGTGGCTATCCTTAGGCGGCCTCAAGTGTGGGATCAATGTCCTGGTGTGTGCATTGTGCTCCCGAAAAGTGACTTCCACCACTCTCAGGACTATGTAACTTTTTGAGGAAAATTCGTGCAAAGGGGCGCTTATCTAAGAATTATGGGCGCAAAGGCATGCTTATTGAAGAATTATGGGCACAAAGGCATGCTTATTGAAGAATTATGCGTGCAAAGGAACATTTAACTGGTTCCTTCTGTGCGCAACTTGATTTTTCCTTTCAGACCTTAGAGATTTTTAAATAATTCATATTCTCTAATGTCTCTCAGCCCTGAAAATCCTTCTTTCTGACATTAAATAATGTCATCTTTGCTTCTCCAATTTTCCAGTGATAACAACACCACTCTCACGATGCCAAGAAACGTCTGGCACACTTTTGATTTAGATGAGGAAGACGACTAGTAACCAAAAACACAATGGTTAACTCAGCCTATAGGCTTCTCCACACACAACGACACCCTCACACTTCCACAGATTCCACGTTGTCTCCAAGATCGCATGATTTGTGCATCAATTCACACTATGCCAAACTGGAACTCTCCCATCTTCCACCTCAAATGATCTCGCTAATTACAACCCACCCATCTGCCACATGCAGCTCAGAAACAAATTGACACATCTCGATATGCCAAGAAGTGCAACACAAACAAAGGCAGATACAGGCAGATGAAGTGGGCAGAAGATAATGAAACCATGTCAACTCCACCATGAAAAATTATCCACATCTCCTTCGATGCAATCAACCACTAGATCAACTCTCCAAACACAACAAGAAAACTCACTTGCATGGACTGCACGAACGTAGATTCGCTTCACAAATGCAGACAACAGCAATCTGCACTCCTCAAGAACGATCTGGATCTCAACCGAAATTAAACACAACTCAAAAAGGCCTCCAATATGCTTAATTACACGTTTAAGGACTTAGCTTCACAACGCACAGGCCTCTCATCCCATGCGCTCTGATACCACATGTAAAAATTTAAATAACTCATAAAACACTCATAAAAATACCTAAGACATAGAACTGGCAGAAAAGGCCTGAGAGCCTTATGACATTCCTCACATATTCTTCATTATTAAAATAATTTTATAATACAAATAAATAGATTAGGAATTTGTCTCAAGATAGTGTGTCTATCTTGGACAACTTGGTTGAGAAAATATCTCAACCACAAACTAATCTAGGAGCTAAGTTAGGTAGGCCTAAACTAACTCCTAATTAAGAGGACCCAACTTAAACTAGAAAATTAGGCATAAATTCATAATTTTCAAGATTTATTAATTTAATTATATTTTTGGATTTATAATTGTTTTTCTCACATGAGAGTGAGGCTAACATTTTTCTTGGCTTAAAAAATTAGCATAAGAGAGTAGCGGGAATTTTCTTTTGAATAAGGAAAAGAGTATGCCTTGTGAACTTTTAATTGTAAATGTATAAAGGTTATTTCACTGCAAGGAACAAAACTGAGATTCTGAAAGAAAATTAATAGTACTAATCTAGTAAAGATACATGCACATAATAGGGAAGAATCATTAGTCATCAAGTTAAATAGTTCACATAGATGCAATGATTTCTATAATAATCACAATGCATTTCCAACAAGTTAAGAACCAAAGCCACCGAAATAGTTCAATTTATTTTACATATGGATTCCAACATAAACCAAAAACATTTGAATAATAGCCTTGAACATCCACGATCTATGCATGAAAATGTGTTATCCAATTGGCTTCAAGTATTAAGAAAAATTTCCAAGATACATGAGTACAATGAACACTGGTAGCTCCAACAATGGAGTGATAGAGCCACTACTTTCTCTCCAAAAAAACCATCTCTATCTCTCTAATGCCTTGTGGGAGAATCCAAGGAGAAAATTCATTTTCTTGAGTAATGAGGCTTCTTTTATAACTAGAGGCATGAATTTTCATATCCCCATGACTCTTGAGTTTCTCATATGAATTTTCAACTCATAATGACCTTTATACTTCTATACAACTATTGGAATTCTAGGTGACATTTCAACTTCTATATGAATTTTTGAATTACATATATCTTTTGGACTTCTCCATGTGGCTCTTTTGTCCATATATGACCCTTGGAATTCCACATCTTTGTATTACAATGATTACATAATTACATCATTATTTCCATATCATCATGCGATAATAACATGAAAACTCACTAATTGGTGACTTGGACCCATAATGACTTATGACATGGCCTTTCTTGAGAGGTGGAAGTGTTGCCACTTGTGTCTTCAATCTGTAGAAGTAAATTGAAATTTTCAACTGCTAATGAATTCAAAATGGAATCAATAGACATAAATTTCTTCTATTAAATTCTGTGGAAGGAAAATTAACAATAGTAACACTTGCAATCATTTGATCAAAATGAACATATTTTTTACAGTGTAACCCAAATGTAAAGAGCCCCTCCTTTGTTTTTATTATATCGTATGATAACAATGATCAATTACAATGACAACTTAAATGCTTGAAATTGCCTCTACACTGTAGTATTAATCTCCTCCTTCTGAATAATTGCTCAATACGTAGGAAAAATATGCCTCTTGCTTCCTCCTAATTCCTTGCACAATTACTTCTCCTAAAAAATAGGGAAGTTCTTATTTCCTTGTGCAAATCCCAAGATAAATAGCTCACTTGTTTAATAGAAACTCTATAGACTCACTAGTATACAACAATAAATACACTTATTTCTTTACCCTCCACTCAACTAGGAAAATCGAATTGCATGCGTGAATAGGGTTATTTTTAGAAATTAAGTAATTAATTGAGAGATAAATGAGTTAAAAATAGTTACAACTATTCAAATGAATTCATACTAACTCTATTCATGACTAGAGCTCATATAATTGAGTTTCACTAACTATAACTCCACTAGATTGTTAGATATTAACAACCAACTCATGCACAACTCTACTTCTTTCCCATAAACTTGAATTGACTAACTTAAATAAGTGACTTGGACATATCACTACTACTAACTATGTAGAAATTATCCAATGGATTCAATCTGATCTTATGATGTACTAAAAAAAAATACTAAATATATTCTACAAATTTTTTGAAACTAAATATGATCGCATAATCACAAACAAGCAAGAGAATGAAATTATCAATCGCACAACACAACATGTATTTGGGGAAAGCACTGCTCAAAACACCCCTATCTGTATATTTCATAGATTCAAGACGATGAAATAATACAATACTATTCCTCACATTGAGAAACCTTTGCACTCTATTGACTGTCTCACTCTGATCCCACTCGAATATGGCTTGCGATCTGAGAATGTTTGTGTTGATATTCAACAAAAATATTCAGCACCCACACCTATTGCATTAAGCACCTGGTTGCATTAAGAACCTACACTAGGGTGAGGCCCACATTTCTATTTTTGGGTGCATGCCTATTTTTATTATCCCTTAATATAGATGGACATTAAATTGTAATATTTTCTCACTGTGGACTTGAAATAGTTAACTAAAGTGGAAAATTCAGTTAGCTAGTGAATTTCGAGTTAGAGGTTGGTTGGTGGGACATGCAGACTAATTCTAGTTGTAATAGAGTTCGAAGTGAAGTGGTGCATGAGTTGGTGCAAGTTGTAAACAATTTAACTCAGTTGTGCTAGTTGTAATTGAAGATACACTAGTGAGAGATCTAGTGAATTAAATATTGATTAATTCAAAATCAATGATCTCACATGCAAATAAGGATTTACTATTATTAGCTGCATGCATGTAAGATCCAGTGGAGACCTAGTTGAGTTATAGGTGAAAGGGAGGTTTACTATCATTTGTGACATTATCTGCTTGCACACATGCAGGAAAACACCCATTGGAGTGCCCATGATACTTGCACAGTCAAGGCAGGCGATAATTCCTATCATTTAGGGATATTTACCATCAGGGATTGTGCAAGCAAGGCAGGCTGTCTGGAGGCTGAGAATTGGCTATGTGTTGGTTAGTTTTGCATATGAAAGTGTGAGACAATTAGCTGACGTACTGAGGGCTCTTGTGAGAATATTTTTGTATGTAATTGTTTCATTATCCATGCTTAATATGAAATAGAAGATAGTGGGTTTTTTAGTTGTAATATTTCCCTAGGAAATTATCTCTCTTGCATGTGATTGATCTTTATTCATGTTCATGTGATTAGTGATTGTGTTTTTAATTCCGAAAAATATTTTTAGAAGTGATTCAATATTTAAATTTAGCACATTGTTAGATCGGATGAATTGAATATATACATGCTTGTTGTATAATTTCTACATGGTATCGGAGCATAGGAAATTTCAAAATTGAAGCAAGATTTGAGTTTGTGACTTGATAGAATTCGAATTTGCAGAAAGAATTTCTCAGTGCTACAATTGATTCAAGATCTAAATGGATTTCAATGGCTTGAGGTTAGAGTATGCACTCGAGGGCAACACAAACTACATTTATTGGAAGGACAGGGTGGAGGCAGTACTCGAAGATAATGGCCTGAAGGAATTCATTGACAAATATTTTCCTAAGCCAGATGCTACCAATCTTGATGCATGGAAAAATAAAGTGGCAAAGGCGAGGAGGATCCTGTTGGAGGGAGTATGAGACCACATTATCTCAAGCCTCCATGGGAAAGCCACACCATATGATTTGTGGAATTCTTTGACAGATCTATTCCAAAGCAGCAACAACCATAGGAAATTGGCACTCAAAGATAAACTCAGGAAGATCAAGATGGAAAAGGGCGACACCATTCCAAAATATCTCACAAAGTTTGTCAAATGTCGGGATGAACTAGGGAGTGTGGGAAAAACATTAATTAATGATGATTTTGTGAGCTTGGATCTTGTAGGACTTCCTAAGAGTTGGTAAAATTATCAAGACTTTGTCAACGAAAGGGAAAATTTTCCAAATTGGGAACGACTATGGTCGGATCTGGTGCAGGAGGATTTCAGATGGAATACCAGAGATCGATCTTCATATAAAAATGAGGATGAAGAGGATTGTGCTTTGGTTGCCAAGTTGAGGAAAGAGAAAGGGAAGAAATTTCATTCAAAATCTAAGTCCAAAGGCAAGAAGCAGGACATGTCCAAGGTGAAGTGTTTTCACTGTCACAAACATGGGAATTTTTCTACTAACTGTCCACAAAAGAAGAAGAACAAGAAGTTTGTTGGATCTGTAGCTAGTGAGGCCCTTGCCTCGCAATTTGAGCTTTACTTATCATTTATCACATGCATGGTGTCAAGTGCATTGCGATCGGTGTGGTATTTGGATAGTGGCACTTCCTTTCACATGATAGGAGATAAGGAACCTTTCAGTGACTTGGAGGAGAAAGATCTCCAGATGCATATTGAGA
Source organism: Pinus albicaulis (assembly GCA_034641835.2). Classification (NCBI taxonomy): domain Eukaryota; kingdom Viridiplantae; phylum Streptophyta; class Pinopsida; order Pinales; family Pinaceae; genus Pinus; species Pinus albicaulis. The sequence continues at coordinate 538,086,125 of CM076579.1, read as the reverse complement.
TGGGTGACGATGGACAATACAATGCCATCGGGATTGGTACCATTAGCTTTTAGAGGGAGTTAGGTAAACCATTTCAAATAAAATATGTGATGCATGTACCAGGTCTGAAGAAAAATTTGGTCTCAGTCGCAATGTTGGAGGACAGAGGCTATGATGTTGTTTTTAGTGATGGAAAATATTTCCTGCGACACAAAACAACCGGTCAAGCCAAGAGGATAGGGATTTGAGTTAAGAATCTCTACAATATTGAGGTAGATGGCTGCGCTATGTGGTGAGCCGGGATGAGGGCGAATTATGGGACAGGCGATTGGGCCATCTTCATCATGGAGCCTTGAAAGTCATGCAAAAAATTTCTACTGGACTTCCAATGGGAACACTTTCTCAGTTAGATCAGTGCAAGGGTTGCACCATGGGGAAGTATGTAAAGTCCACCTTTCATGAGAAGGAGAACCGTGCTTCAGGGATCCTTGAGAGAATTAACACAGATGTGTGTGGACCATTCTCGGTTGCTTCAACAACAAAACATAAGTACTATGTAATATTTGTTGATGATTTTTATCGTAAATTCTAGATCTTCTTCATGTAGAAGAAAGATCAAACATTATCTAAGTTATATGAGTTTAAGGCATTGGTGGAGAAAGAGTCAGGGAATAAATTGAAGGATATTAGGAGCGATAATGGTGGAGAATACATCTCTAACGAATTCAAGAACAAATGCACCAAAGAAGGAATTCAAAGAGAATTCATAGCGCCTCATAACCCACATTAGAATGGGGTCACAGAGAGGAATAACATAATTATCATGGGTGAAACATGAGCGATGTTGCATGATCAAGGCCTACCAATGCATTTGTGGGTGGAAGCATGAAACACTACAGTTTATGTGCAAAATCGTTGTCCTCATAGAGTACTTGGCATGAGTACACCTGAAGATGATTTCACTGGTAAGAAACTTGATGTTTCACACACTAAGATTTTTAGCTCATCTGTTTATGCGCATGTGACCAAGGACACCAGGAAGAAGCTGGAACTGACTGCTGAAGTTGGTATTTTTTTGGGGTACAGTTAAACACCCCATAATTATCGTGTGTATTTTCCAAACAAAAAAATGACTTTTGTGCGATGGGATATAAAATTTAATGAGGGTAAATCCATCCGGTTGTCCCTTACGAGGGAGTTGGAATTACATGCAGAGGAGGAATTACTGGTTCCCAATTATGAGTCTCAAGATGTGGATCAGCCACATTAGGAGGTTGATGGAGTGGAGAAAATCACTCATGTAGAGCCATCCATCAGAAATGGCAGAAGGCACACCACAGAAGCTGATAGGCTGAGACTTAATGTTGCACAGAATGTAGGAGCCCCTACTTCACAGCACAGACAAAGACAGTCTCCTGACCGATTTACTAGATACATGGCTATTATAAGAAAATGTATTGTAACTGAACCATATTCCTTTCAGGAAGTAGTGCAACAACCTACTTGGGTTGATGCAACGGTTTAGGAGTATGACTCCATTTTCAAAAACAGGGCATGGGAGATAGTCCCAAGATCGGTTGACAAATCAGTGGTAGGTTCAAGATGGATCTACAAGGTAAAACAAGCTGCTGATGGGAGTGTGGAGAAATACAAGGCCAGATTAGTGACCTGGGGCTTCTCACAAATCAAGGGGATAGATTATGATGAGACTTTTACTCCTGTTGTAAGGTACTCTTCCATAAGATCCATCCTTGAACTCTCAGCATAGATGGGCTAGCACATCCATCAGATGGATTTGAAAACTGTGTTTATCAATGGGATCATCGAGGAAGAGGTGTACATAGAGTAGCCTGAAGGTTTCGAGATCTTCAACAATGAGTTTCTTGTGTGCAGACTCAAAAGAGAATTGTATGGTCTGAAGCAAGCACCTCGTGCTTGGTACACTTGGATAGATAGCTATTTCACCAGAATGGGCTTCACCAAAAGTGAAGCAAATGCAAACCTGTACCAGATTTTGGTTGAGGGTAAGCTATTGATCATTGTTCTTTATGTTGATGATCTAATTTTGACTGGTGATGAGTAGTTGATACACTCAGGCAATGAGGATCTTGCAAGGGAGTTCTAAAAGAAGTATATGGGCCTCCTTCATTATTTCCTTGGATTGGAAATATGGCAGCGGATGGTGAAATTTTTGTGTCTCAAGGCAAGTATGAAAAGGAGATACTGGGTAAGTTTAACATGGAGAGCTACAAACCCATGGATACTCCTCTTCCGGGAAACTATAAGAAAGAGGATGTTGCTTCTAGAGAGGTAGTGGATGCTACTATCTATCGACAGTTAGTGGGTTCGCTAATGTATATAGTGAACATGAGACCAAACATTTGCTACGCAGTTAACCACCTGAGTAAAGCTATGGTTAAGCCTACCAAGCTATTTTGGAAGGCGGGGAAGCATGTCCTTAGATACCTGAGGGGCACATCATAGTATGGTCTATGGTACATAAGGATGGATGGAGCGAAGTTGCATGGCTTCATGGATGCAGATTGGGATGGTAGTCCATTAGACAGAAAGAGCACATCAGGGGAGATATTTAGCATTGGATTGACAACAATTTCCTGCTACAACAGGAAACAATGATCTGCGGAACTCAGTTCAGCAGAAGGAAAATACATGGCAACAAGTCAAGCTGCATGTGAGGATATGTGGATGAGAAAGATCTTAGTTGGTTTGTTTGGTTCTCAGATGGATCTGACAGTGATTCATTGTGATAATCAGAGTTGCATTAAACTTTTGATTAATCTTGTGTTTCATGACAGGTCCAAGCATATAGATATCTGGTACCATCATCTTAGATATTGTGTGTAGAGGAGGATCATGTTGCTTCATTACATTCCCACAGAAGATCAGGATGCAGATATTCTGATGAAGGTGCTCACCAGGAGAAAATTCGAATACCATAGAGACATGATCGGGGTGAAGGATAATCCCTTTCTTGTTGAGAGGGAGTGTTGAGATTCAACAAGAAGATTCAACACCCACACCTAGTGCATTAAGCACCTGGTTGCATTAAGAACCTACACTAGGGTGGGTCCCACAGTGTTATTTTTGGGTGCATGTCTATTTTTATTATCCCTTAATTAAGATGGACATTAAACTGTAATCTATTCTCAATGTGGACTTGAAATAGTTAACTGAAGTGGAAAATATAGTTAGCTAGTGAATTTCGAGTTAGAGATTGGTTGGGGGGACATTCAGAGTAATTCTAGTTGTAACAGAGTTCGAAGTGTAGTGGTGCATGAGTTTGTGCAAGTTGTAAAAAATTTAACTCAGTTAAGTGAGTTAAAATCAGTTGTGCTAAACTGAAGATACACTAGTGAAAGATCTAGTGAATTAAATATTAATCAATTCACAATCGATGATCTCAAATGAAACTAAGGATTTACTATTATTAGTTGCATGCATGTCAGATCTAGTGGAGACCTAGTTGAGTTATAGGTGAAAGGGAGGTTGACTATCAGTTGTGACATTATCTTCTTGCACACATGCAAGAAAAAAGCCATTGGAGTTCCCATGATACTTGCGCAGTCAAGGCAGGCAACAATTCCTATCTTTTAGGGATATTTACCATTAGGGATTGTGCAAGAAAGGCAAGTTGTTCGGAGGCTGAGAATTGGCTATGTGTTGGTCAGTTTTGCATATGACAGTGTGAGACAATTAGTTGATGTACTCAGGGCTCTTGTGAGAAGATTTTTGTATGTAATTGTTTCATGATCCATGCTTAGTATACAATAGAAGATAGTGGGTTTTTTAGCTGTAAAATTTCCTCAAGAAATTATCTGTGTTTGTGATTTATCTTTCTTCATGTTCATGTGATTAGCGATTGTGTTTTTAATTCCGCAAAATATTTATAGAAGCGATTCAGTATTTAACTTTACCACATTGTTAGATCGGGTGAATCCAAGATATACATGCTTGTTGTATAATTTCTACAGTACGGTCCAATATTTAACCTTTTGCTTGCCTAGTTCTAGCTCGTGTTCCTTACGCATTCTTGGGCAATTGAGCCCCTATTAATTAGGAAAATAAAAATTAATTATTGTGCAATACCTTCAAGCCTTCCCGATGACCTCATGCATGATCTGTACAATTTTCTAATTATACAACTGATATTTATCTTCCCTTTAACCTCAAACTCAATTGGGCCTTCCTTAGAACTGACATGCAACAACTCTTTACGGTGAATTATGAGTTATTTGATTAATCAAAACTTGTAAATTAAATCACATTTAATTCATTGGAATGATCACTAGCTCATCTCTCAGTTAGAACTAGTTAAATTTAGTTTAACTCAATTAATTGAGTTAACTAATTACAACTCACAAATAATTGTAACTAGACCCCCTAAAATCATGGAAGAACTCTACATGCCTCCTCTCTGATCCTTAACTCGAATTTCCTAAGTTAGCTCAGTATTTTTTACTTAGTTAACTAATACAAGTTGTCATGAGATGAAATTAAAATTTCTCTCTCAATTTAATTAAGGGAAAATTAAATCAGAAGCCCCCTTTGGGTGTCATTTCTTGGTACCATTTTCAATATTTTTTGTTTAAATTTTCAGTACTCCCTCTCAGCAAGAAAATAATTCAATCTATCTTGATATGGTACCTTTAGAATGCCCTGTATGTGACAATTTTCTAGTTTTTTTTCTCTTGCAACTACTGAAACTGAAAAATCATCCAAACTGAATCAATATGATGCATATGTCATCAGATTCTCTAAATTCTACTAGTTACTACATTGTCTACCGAAAACTCTGCGTTGTTTCTGACTCTGCATCTGTGATATCTGCATTGCTAGTAATTGTGATTTGTGCTCCAGTATCTAACATATGTCACTCTAATATCTTACTTCATCAATCCTATTGATCCACCCTACCCAAATTTCTTCTCTTGGGATTATGACTTCACATCGCCCCACCTCTCTCCTGGAGGCATGAATTCATGTGCTCCCTCTACCAATCTGTCTCTAAATTTTCCCCTATTGGAGGTCTCTACTTGAGTGGATGCCTCCGCTCAGACTCCTCTCTGCTTCTCCAATTGCGGCTAATCCAAAAATATCTGATACTGCTTCTGAGGCTGCATGTTGAAAGGTAATTTATTCTCCCTATCAACCACCAAGTCTCTGACATTTTCTTCACTCCTCAAAGATTTGCATGCATCTGATACCTCAAGTGCATACAGGTTCTTGACTCATGCATGTTGTAATTGTCCCATCGTCACAAAATTTTCTAAAGAAAGATTTGATTTTAAATCTAGGATATCTCCCCCATTCGAGCTCTGATTCGACTGATATTTTTTTGAATTTGGGTATTTTTCACAAGGAATCTAGATATGCTATTTTTTGTAATTTTCACAAAAAAACAGATATTATCTACAAACGCGTTGCCCAAAAAATTCTCTCTCTGATACCATGTATAAATTATCTGAAGGATTAATTCTGATCTTGTAATGTACTAAAACAAAATACTGAATCACTTCTACAAATTTGCGGAAACCAAATATGATCACATAATCACAAACAAGAAAGAGAAAGAAATTCTCAATATCACAACATAAGATGTATCTTTGGAAAGCACTGCTCAAAACCCCGCTATATGTATATTTCATAAAGTCAAGACCATGAAACAATAAAAGAGTATTCCTCACACTAAGAAACCTGTGCACTCCGTTGACTGTCTCACTATGATCCTGCTCAAATATGGCTTGAGATCTAAGAAATTTTGGTCCAATATTTAACCTTCTGTTTTTGTGGGCCTAGTCTGCCTTCCTTACACATTCTTGAGCTAATTGAGACCCTATTAATTAGGAAAATACCAATTAATTATTGAGAAATACCTTCAAGCCTTCCCGATGACCTCATGTATGACCTGTACAATTTTCTAATTATATAATTGATAGTTATCTTCCCTTTAAACTCAAACTCAACTAGGCCTTCCTTAGAACTAACATGCAACAACTATTTATAGTGATTTATCAGTTAAATGATTGATCACTACTTGTGATTTCAATCATATTTAATTCATTGGACCTATCAATAGCTCATCTCTCAGTTAGAACTAGTTAAACTGATTTTAACTCATTCAACTGAGTTAACTAATTACAACTCACAAATAATTGTAATTGGACTCCCTAAAATCATGGGAGAACTCTACATGCCTCCTCTCTAAGCCTCAACTTGAATTTCCTAGCTAACTCGGTATTTCTGACTTAGTTAACTAATACAAGTTGTCATTAGATGAAATTACAATTTCTCTTCCAATTTAATTAAATGAAAATTAAATTAGAATACCCCTTTGGTGCCATTTCTTGGTGGAATTTTCACTATTTCTTATTGCCATTTTCAACAAACTGCAACTTAAGTCATCATGTTGATGTGGAAATTTGAATTTCTTTATTTGAATAAGGCAGTAGTCAAATGAAGCCTTTTCTTGCTACAATTTAACACTCCCTCTTAGTAAGAAAAGGGCTTTGCACAACCTCGATCCTGCTCCTACGAAAATTAAACTTGCGTCTTGGAAAAGCCTTTGTCAAGATGTATACATCTTGATAATATATGGGAATGCACTATAACATAAATAACACTCCCTCTCATCGTTGTTGTTTCTACTGCAACAACTAAAACTGAAAAGCATCCAAAATACTGAATCAATTGTGTCACGATATTGCAATTTTCTCTGAATACTTTACTGAATCAAATGATACTAATCCTTATAATACTTAATCATGTGGGCCACATGAGAAGAGTATACAACAATTTATGTTGCTCTCCTATGGACCCTGCCCAAATATTTTCAACTCTAGGACTAAAAATATACATTACCCCACCCCACTCCTAGAGGTATGGTTGCATACATGGAAAAATATACCTCTACCTTGTAGATATTTTTGACTTACATACAATTTTTTTACTTGTCTAGTATCATCATGCTTAAGATATTCCTTCCCTCTACTAAAAAACACAACATATCCTCTGTCTTCAAGTAAAACTATAGAAACTATATTTTTCTTCAGACCAAGAACATACATTGCATTCTATAGGTGAAGATGTGGTCTTGAATCCCTCTTAAAGGTGATAGTGCCAATCCCTTTGGTACTATAACTTACATCATCTCCAGCTCTATAGGTCCTTCTCCTCTAAGTTGTTAGAAATTGATTAACAAAGCAATGGAACACAAAATATTGCAAAATCACAAACAAAAAAAACATAAAACAAGAGAGACAAATATACATGGTTCACCCAATTTGGTCTATATCTAGGAAGAAACAACCAAGAATTCCTTTTATATTATCCAGAAAAATGAAGGGATATAGCCTACAACAAATTTTATGTGATTTCCTCTTCGCACTCACACAATATCCTCTATTTTTCTTGCACAGAATATTTATGCACATCCACAATAAAATTCCCTCATATAAACCGAGGGTTTCCTTTTAAGGAAAAAAAACCCTAAATTAACTTCTACTAGAAAATATTTCGCCTAATGAACTACCTAGATTGAATACAAAATGATAATATTTTAAAAGGACTTTTTTTATCGAAATTTCACTTCGGTGGGTGACAACGATCCTATGTGCGGCGTTACCACCTGGTTAGGAACTAAGATCCAACATGGATAAAACAATACCTCTGAATCACGAAGATAATCAGGCTCCACACCCAATATAAGCTTGCTAAAGAACTCCTGATTTCCTGTCATATTATATGAAGTTCCATAGTATAGGTACCACTCACTCTCTCTTATTGTGCTTACCATGCAAGAAAAGAAGGTGAAATCCAACTCAATACTTAGGCAAAATATGCTTCTTTCTTCCTCCTATTTCCTTGTGCAATTATTGCTCCTAAAAAATATGGAAGCTCCTATTTCCTTGCACAAATCCCAAGACACATAGCTCACCTTCTCAATACAAACTTCGTACACTCACTAGTATACACTGATAAATATAATTATGCCTTTTTCCTCCACTCAAATAAGAAATTCGAATTGCATGCATGACTAGGGATTTTTTAGTAAATTGACTAGTTAACTGAGGGATCAATGGGTTAACAACAATTACAACTACTCAAATGAACTCATACTAACTCTATTCATGACTAGAGCTCAGATAATTAATTTTCACTAACTATAACTCCACTAGACTGCTAGATCTTAGCAATCAACTCATGCACAACTCTACTTCTTGCCCATAAACTCGAATTGACAAACTTAGCTAAGGGACTTGGCCATGTCACTCCTCTTAACCTGCAGTTCAAGTCATCTTGATGATGTGGAAATTCAAATTTCTCCATTAGACTAAGGCACTAGAAAATGAACAATTTTCTTGCTACAATCTAACATAATCTTAAATGAAACTTGCATGTTGTTGTTCCCTTTACCCTCCAAAGGGTCTTGGATCATATGAAGTCTTTATGGATCACTTTGATCATCTGGGTTCTAATGTTCTTAATCTTGTCACTTCATGTGTTCTCTGCTCTTGAATGCTTCCTTAAGGTGCTCCCTTTGAAAAGTACCTTCATGTATCCTCTCCTTGATATTCTAGAACAACTTCAACTAAGATCACTCATGGAAATGAAACATCATCCGAAAAATATCCTATTCTAAAATGTTCCATGCAAAATTTATGATTATGGTTTTTTTGTGTGTTCGAGAAGAAAAGAGGGAACTTATGGGTGTAGGGCAGACTGTTAAGGGACAAGGGATAAGTGTTGAGGCTTGGGTATGAACTAAGCACTCTACTTAGAAGAGGAATCATATTGGAGGGTGTAGGGCATAGTGTGAATTATTAAGGATACCTAATGATACTTTTTGATGCACCATGCACTCAACTGGGAAAGCCTAAGTATCAAAGAGGGCAGAAGGCGCATTGTGAAGGATTAAGAGAGGATAATGTATAATTTGTATGCATCATGCACTCAGCTGAGGGTGCATGGTGTAATGTCAAGGGTCAAGGAAGACTGATTGAGAATTGTTGTTACGTCGTGACACTCAACTAAAAGAGGGGAAAGCTAGAGGGAATAGTTTGGAAAGAAAATTAGGAGAGATTGTTTCTTGGGAATGTGCTATGCGGTTGGGAGCGGTGCAGGGCACTATCCAAAAAAGGAAAGGGGTTCAAATTGAGCCTTAAGAGTGTGTTATGCACTCTCTTAGCCTTAGTGGGGCTAGCTTGTGAAAACCAAAATTTGTCTAAGTCTCAAAGATAAGACAAGGGGAAAGCATAATGAGTTAGGAGTAAAATCTAGTTTGGCACATACAAACTCATCATAAAAAATTAGACATGATTGAATACTGCAAAATACACATCAAAATACTAGTTTACAAGCATTCTCCAAGTACAACAGAGAAAGCATGTGCGGCTGCGACCAAAAGTGTCATTGTATAACTAGTAAGTGTATTATACCATAAAGTGCACCAAAGATGCTCTAAACCATGTGACGAAACTTATGAAAGAACAAGAACACTTGAAACATGTATAATGACATGCAAGGACACTTGAAAACCAAAGCACCACTTGATATGATAGCTCGGTAGAATCCAAAATTCAAATGTAGCGAAATTTTGGAGGGTGTTGTAGTGGTGACAACATGAGGCAACCATTCACTGGAAAAATATTCTATCACTTCAATTTGTGTTGCAAGAAATTGTTAAAAAGATCATAAATTTATGTGCAATACAAAAGTAAAATTATATGAGTTGAATTATAAATCGTTTATAATAATTAAATTTTAAATAAAAATAAAACAAGTTGACTATAAATAAAATAGTATTGTTTATAAATAAATTGAATATAAACAAAATTTAAATGAAATTACCTTTCAACTTCAACAACTAAGCAAATAAATCACGCTTTCAATTTTTCATTATTAAAAAAAGTTCACACATAGATATTGTCACAGAGTAAATAAGTCAATTACCAGAGCAAAACCTACTTACGCCCAAAAATAAAGTAAAACATTATATAACAAAAATACATAACAATATAAAAATTCTTGAAAAAATTAAAAAAATACAAATAACCAAACCCAATATTTTCCTAAAAATATCTAAGGATGAAACAAATGGAGGCACATATTATTCTCAAAATAAATTCTAATATGGTGATTTCCAAAATTTATATTCTCCATGAACAATTTTTCTAGCACTGATAGAGTGTGGAAAATTCATAAAGTACAAATATTAAGTGAGAAACTAGCCAAGTAACCCTAGTTTCTATTATTACATATTTATTATGGTCCATTGACGACACGAGGAAAATCAAATGAGAAACTAGCCAAGTAACCCCAGTTTCTATTATTACATATTGTGTTATATCTAAGACTTTTGTGATCCATAATGTAGATAAATTTCTTCCATATTAATCACATCATTAGGATTAGGCTAAAAGACCTAATCCTAATGATGTGATTAATACGAAAGACATTTATCTATGTTACATTTTAGTTATGGTCTATGAAAAATGAGAGGATAATCTAGATTCTAGGATTTGTTAGGCATGACATGACCTAATCTAAATGAAAAACCCCAAGATTTTGATTCTCGACTTGTTGTCCCTGAGAGAAACTCAATAAAATATACATCTCCCATGTTGCAATAAATAAATTATGGATTATTGGACAACGATTGCTGTGTATGATTCATATTGGGTAATGTTGGAGTTGTCCTCTTGATGTGTGCAAAAGAAAGGGTGTAAAAGGAAGCTTATGTATCAACTTTATGGATATGTGTCCATCCTTCCACCCTCTTGTTTCTTCCTCTGCACCTATGCATTCCTCATAGTTATGGAGATTTGTTTAGTGCCACCCTCCTCCCTTCCACCCCACCCTCTCGCATATGTGAGGGATTTGGAACCTTGTTAGTTCTGGCATGATTAGGAAGAGCAGTAGTAGTGTTAGTGTCAGAGCACCCACCCACAAAGCTTTCAAATGTTGAACAACTACGCCAAGTTATTTATGTTGAATGGAATTTGACTAATTCCAAAACAAATTTTCTATTGCATTTTAGTTTGCAATGAGTTCACAATTTATTAAACCTAGATTTTGGAATTTTTGATAGAGTTAAGGCTTTCGTTTAATGATTATATTTAAATTTTCTAAATTTTAATGATTATAGGATTTTTAAATCATTATTGAGTGTGGAGGTGTGGGTGAAGGGGTGAATGGAGCAAGGAACATAAAATTCCTTTAACACCCTTCATTCTCCACACATAAAAAAGGACAATTCCAAATGTTACTCAATATGAAGCACATGTGGCAATTGGGATGCATTTTATTTGTTGACATTAGGGAAAAGGTATATTATGAGATAATATAATTCATAATGATATTAGATCATATAATTAGTAAAAATATTATAAGATTGGGTTTAATTAGAAAATTAATTTGAAATAGTTTAGTTAAAAAGTTATTTTGAGATTTTCGTGGAAGAATTTGAAGTTTCATTGATTAAATTTTCATTTTGATTTTTTGTATGTTAATATTAGTTACTAATTATTACTATTTAAATATAAAATTTTACTATATACACATTGATTATAAAATATTATTCTAAAATTGTTTAGATACCTATAGAAAGAATGCTACAAATTTGCAATTGTTATATATCATAGATTTTGTTGATGTTTTTTCTAATTCATTGCTTTGTTTTTTTGGATTCTTTCTTACCAATTTATTTCATCTTTATTTGATATTAATGTTATGATTTTCTTATCTACACCTAAGTTGCAACATTATGCAAAGGAATTTTATGTTTCTTTCTTGCTTTCTTGTGCTAAGTGCAAGGTGCGAGGAAGCAAAATAAGAGTTTTCTCTGCACTTTGCGTAAAGAAATTCTTGACATGGTAACCACTCACTGGAAAATGTTTATATCCCTTAAATTGTGTTGCAAGTTGTTAAAGATCATGAATCTGTATGCAATACTAAAGTAATATTTACATTCAAAATGGTAAAAACTATCTGAGTTAATTATAAATTGTTTATAATAATTAATTTTTTAAATAAAAAACAAAGTAAATTAAATATAAATAAAATAGTAAAACTTATTTTTAGATTTTCCAAGAAGAATTTGAAATTTCATTTATTAAATTTTGATTTTGATTTTTTTTGTTAGTTATTAATTTATTATTATTTAAATATAAAATTTTATTATACATATACTGATTATTAAATTTCATTATAAAGTTGTTTGTGTACTGAGACAAGAAAACAACATTTCATTATTTTATTTTTTTGGTTAGTTATTAATTTATTATTATTTGAATATAAAATCTTATTATACATATACAAATTATTAAATATTATTATAAAGTTGTTTGTATACCCAAAAAAAACTAAAACTACAAATTTGCAATTGCTATATATGTTTAAATGTATTTATATATTTATTTTATTTTATTTTTTCATTTCTTTGTTTAGATAGAGTTATTGTTTACTCGTTTATTTCACTTTTATTGATATCAATATTATAGATTTTTTTGTATATAACTAAATTGTAACATCATGCAAAAGAAGTTTATGTTCTTTGCTTGCTTGCTTGTGTTGAGTGTAGAGGTGAGAAAGAATCAAAATAAAATTGTCCTCTACACATTGAAATTCTTTTACATAATGAAAGCAACCACTGAGTAAAAAAAACTTTCATTCTTTAAATTTGTGTTGCAATAAATTGTTAAATATCATAAATCTCTATATAATATAAAAATAATCTTTACATTGAAAATGGAAAAAAATATTTTAATTAAATTATAAATTATCTATAATAATTACATTTTAAATAAACAAATAAATTAAATTAAATATAAAAAATAATAATTATTTATAAATAAATTAAATATAAATGAAATTTATTTTCAACTTTAACCCCAAAAACAAATAAATTACACTTTCAATTTTCCATAAGTTTATTTATCACAAATCTATAACAATCTAAAAATGATTAAAAACATCAGAAAAATATGAATAATCGAACTTGAAATTTGCACAAAATGATCAAGTTAACGAAGAAAGGCATGGAGGTACGCATGCTTCTCAAAATAATTTCGAGTTTGGGTGTTATGAAAATTTATAGTCTCGATGAATAATTTCCTTGGCAATGACAAACTATGGAAGGAAAATTCAGAGTACAAATATTAGGTGAACTTGTGGGGAGTGCGGGGGAAGTTGAATGAAATTTGTTTATATAATGGAAGTAACCACTCACTTGAAAAAGATTTCATCTTGAAGTTGTTAAAAATCATATATATAAAAATTATTTGAATTAAATTATAAATGGTTTATAATAAAAAAATAAAATAAAATAAATTGAATATAAATAAAATAGTAATTATTTATAAATAAATTGAATATAAATAAATTTATATTTTATTTTTAACAATAATCCAACAAATAAATTGCACTTTCAATTTTTCATGATTAAAAAAAGTTCATATATTGAAATTTTCATAAAGTAAATAAGTTAATTACCAAAACTAATCATGATTATAACCAAAATAGAGAAAAAAATTATTTAACAAAAATTCATAAACTATTTGAAAACATTAAAAAAATACAAATAACCGGATCTAAAATTTTCCTAAAACTATCTAGTTAAGGAAAAAACAAATGGAGTACGTATGCTTCTCAAAATAGTTGTTGTCAAAATTTATTATCTCGATGAGAAATTTTGTTGGTAGCTACATATTGTGGAAAATTCAGAGTATAGGTGAGCCAAGTAACCACAATTTATGGCATTACATATTAATTATGGTCATGCTGTAGTTGTTACAATAACACCCAAAATTTTGGGTATCTTCAAAATTTCGAGTCTCTCTTTGCTCACTCAACCCATTAAGGTTTCAACCTGGCTTTCCGTCGGTTGCTCTCCCCATGACCTATTCCTATCAAACCCTATCACTGTGCTCATTCATATGATGCACACCGCACCCACTTGTCTTGTTGTCTCATGACTGCATTAGGATTTGGGGGGTTTGCTACTTTAAAAAGCATTGAGCGTCCCCAGTGAGTTCGAAGCTATATTTTCTACATGATTCATCATTAATTAGTGTGGGCACTGAACACGAAAGTACAACGCTCCAGTTTGGCTTCCACCATGTCAACCATAGTAGGGTTTTAAAGAAACCCTAAATTGGTGAAAAAGTGATTATCTTCATATTTTAACCTAATTCGCATGCCTCTAGGGGCACGTTCTCATCAGCTTCGTATGACATCATGAGGAGAGTAAGTGTAGAACACGTTCTCATAAGCCCTTTATTGGTACTATACCTTAGCATGTGTATTAAGTTTAAAAAACTACCTTTCCCTCACATACTTGTAACCCTACACTTATGTGATTAAGGGCCCAACCTTGCCTCACATTAACCCCTCCCATTGGATGCTCGTTCACAAATTATTTAGGATAATCCCACCGTAATTAAATCATAATGCCAGGCATCTCATGGTAGGCCAGAGCCACCTACAAATTATGGAACCTTCAAAACACCCAGATGATCTAGTTGGTTTCCCAATTTCAACATTTCTTGTTCAACCATTTTACAACACTTTTCTTTGGTTTTTTTGAAGTCATGATATCTTCCCATATGGATTAAAAAAATTGTTTCATGATGCGTCTTGCTTCATGTTCACCTGTAAAGTCATTATTTTAATAGAATAATTCTTCATTTGATCTCTTTGTAGGAATTTACGTAAAGTTTCCCTTGGATATCATGTTGAAGGATATCCCTACCAGTGGCTCTGTTTGGTTAAAGGACCAAGGATGAAGTCAAGACCACGTTAAAAAATACACTTCCAAGTTCTTGGCAGTTGCTACTTAGTGGGAGATGCCTCAACAATGCATGGGCCTATCTCTTTTCTTCAAAGGAAGAGATTTGTATTCTAAGGCCAAAGTAGCATGATCAGTGAGATGCCTTTTCCATGGCATGTTTCTTTGGATTTACATTGATCCCGGAAATTGCAGCTTGGACAATCGAAGTGATCACACCCTCAAACCGCATTTCTGAGACACACTTTCAACCTAAGGTCATTAATATGAGCCTAAAAGCTCCTTTTCCACATTCGGGAAGTGCGACATGAAGCGCATAAAGACCATGCAACCTACAACAAGTTGCACTCTCCAACAAAGTCGCACAGTCGCACCATAGGGTCTCAAGTTGGGAATCCAGATGTGCGACCTACCCGACCTGGCGACCATGTGACCTCTAGCAATTCGCACTCTCCATCAGAGTCGCACAGTTGCATCGCAGGGTCTCAGCTAGGAAGCTAGGAGTGCGACCTACCCGATATGGCCATCATGTGACCTCCAGCAATCGCAACTCTTAAATGCAGTCCTCAAAAAATGTGACTCGCCTTCCAGGTCACATCTTCAATAGGGTCACATCCCGCTCTAAAAAAATCTTAATCGCGAGTTTGCGACCTAAAGAAAAGTATCAACCTTGAGCCATGTTTGATCTAGGTGGATATTGGTGGCCACCCACTTATTCCATTTGGACCGACACCATCAATTCTTGCAGCATTTCACATTCATCACAACTTACTATTTTTAGCAGGTTTTCGGGTCCTGCACTCCCGGAGCCATTTTGGGGCCTTAATGATCCAGGTGGATATTGGTGGCCACCCACCTATTCCATTTGAACCCCCACCATCAGTTCGTTCAGTTTTTAAGTTGCAGCACATCTTACTATTTTTAGCAGTTTTTCGGGTCCTGAACTTCCAGAGCTGTTTTGAGGCCCTAAACAATGTTTTTTGGGAAAACTAGGAGCAACATGGGTCCAATGGGTCCATGGACCAATGTTGCTCACATCGAAAGTTGTAATCCTCGGATAGATCTTTCTAACGAGCTATTGAGTGCGTCAAATGAGATCGGATGCCAAAGTTACATCCTCGGGGAGTTGAAACACCAATTTACCCAAACGGGGCCCACAATTTTGGTGCTTCATCTCCTAGGGTTAGGTTTTTGGACGTTTCAGTTTTTCCATTGTTTCTAAATAATAAATAGGCCCTCGAGGTTCATTGTAACATAGTTCAGAGGTCTGTAGCCGCCACATCTCTTCTCAGAGATATGCTACCAGCACCCTAGCTATTTTTATTTCCATTATGTATGTAAACATATTTCTGTTATTTGATATTAATGAAATGAAGCATTATTTCTGTTTGTTACACAGTAATTTGTCATCGTCCCTGCAATCCCCATCCCGCACATTGGAGGGCTCATTTCGTGACCTGTGAGCAGTGACATGGCTTGAAACCACTTTCATGACATCCCTCTGAACAAGAGCTTTCATTGCCCTGAAGACATCTCCTTGTGAAAAACCCTAAAAATGACCCTTTTTGCATTGGCACGGGCACACAGTTCAGCCCTCGCGCCAATGGGGGAAATCCTCCAAAGAAGGTGCGCCAATTGGCGCTCTGTCGCAGAGTCGCACTCGCGCCAGCCAATTTAAGGAGTGTTTTTTAAAAATAAATGGCGGAAGTTTCGTCCTAACCAATTCATGAACTGGTATCTATCTTGAGTTGGGAGGTTTGGCTCCGGATTTCCATGTAGAGGAAGTGGTTTGCCACCTCTCATGGAAGCTTCCTTGAGGATAGGGCCAATCCCATGATTATAGGGATCCCAACTCCTCTTCCTCCATCTATAAAAGCTTGCTCATCTCCTTTGCAAGCTAGTCTCCAAGTTCCCAAGAGCCATCAGAGCCTTATGCTGCAAGAGCCTTGATTCATTCCCTTAAGGAAAAATCTAAGCAAGGAGATTATTGTCAAGACATCCAAAGAGAGAGGTTTGTCCCATCACTGACAGGATTTTTCGAGACGTGTTCCGCTAGCGACCCTCCGAAGGAGAATTCAGCGTCAGAGCGATCGTTGTATTCTTCTTTGATTGATTAATGATAAACGACTATTGGTTATGGTTCCACTCCTATTGTTGATTATGATTATGAGTTATGTCTTCTCTGACTGACATATAGTTGCATATACTGGATTTTAATGCCTTCATTTGTTTTTTTTCTTGCGTGTGTGTGTCCGATCACGAAGATCGTGAGGATTGTGGACTGCCTGAGCTAAGGAATGTGCTACTTTCATTGTTTTACAGTATTTGGGTTCTAGGTAGGCCTTCATCTCTAATTGGTTTATTTGCAATTAGGGACCCGCACCATAGCCACTATAGCATGATGATTGTTTCTAGACTGGCCCAGGCTAAAGAGATCGCCTGTCCGCGTAGGGGATTTACCTCCACAACAAATTCACAGCTCCATACCGCATATATATCATGTATCTGAGATGTCAGTTGTACTTCTCCACGCAGGTTTTCTGACGCCGGAGTTTTCAGTTGGACACGTTCTCATAAAGCATTTCACCCCTCTCTCTCTGTCGGGCCTCATGCTTTAGGGGGCATCTGTTACACAGTAATTTGTCACAGTCCTTGCAATCCCCGTCCCGCACATTGGAGGGCTCATTTCGTGACCTGTGAGCAGTGACATGGCTTGAAACCACTTTCATGACATCCCTCTGAAGAAGAGCTTTCATTGCCCCGAAGACATCTCCTTGTGAAAAACCCTAAAATTGGCCCTTTTTCATTGGCGCGGGCAGACAGTTCAGTACCCGCGCCAATGGGGAAAATCCTTCAAAGAGGTCGCGCCAATTGGCGCTCTGTCCCAGAGTCGCACTCGTGCTAGCCAATTTAAGGAGTGTTTTTAAAGTGTAGCATGTTCTGAAGATGGTGACAATTCGAGGTACATGCCCCCCCAAGCTTTGTGAGTAAGTGCTCGGGGGCATGTACCTCGAATTGAGTCACCATGCTAGGGGCATGCTTACTTTTTCAAGCATAGTTTGTTTCATTTCAAGTCAAATTCGAGCAGAAGTTCCATGTCTTGCGTCAAGCTCCTTAAAAATGAAACAGCATTGTTGGAGTGACAAAGGCTATGTGTGGTCAAGCTCCTAGAAAATGAAACACACCGTCGAGCACGTTTCGCTTTCAGGTTTCGCCTTCTTAAAAATGAAACAGTTTCCGTCGTGAGCATACCTTTTCCGTGTCAAGTCTTTAAAAATGAAACTCGTGTCTATCGATAGAAGTCTCTGTCTTGTGTCAGTTTCCTAAAAATGAAACCGGGTCTGGTCGGAGCAGAGTTCCTTGTCTTGTGTCGAGCTCCTTAAAAAATGAAACAAGGGTTTCCAAGGATAGTTCTTTTAATGTGTCGACCTCATTAAAATAATGAAACACTTTCCTGTTCAATTTGAGTCTTTGATAAGTTCTCGTAAAATCCCAGTTGAGTCTTTCTTAGATCTCGTAATCTGAACCTTCACTCCATCTGCCTTTCATATGGACTAAAGCTTGGGGGGCATGTACCTCAAATTGAGTCACCATGCTGGGGGCATGCTTACTTTTTCAAGCATAGTTTGTTTCCGTTTCAAGCTTGTGTAAAAATGAAAACGGTTTCAAGCATAGTTTATCTTTGTTTCAAGCTTGTGTAAAAATGAAACCAACTTCAAGCAGAGTTTCTTGATTTCAAGCTTGTGTAAAAATGAAACCTTTCCCATTTTACCTCTTGTGATTGCCATTTTATTAGCCTATTTTTGCCAAATGAGCCTTGGTTTTCTCACTCCATCGTCACTATCTGCTTGGCCGATCATATGCCTTCACTTGGTTGTTTTACCCGTTCCTAAGGAACCGCTGTGATGAGTGGTATTGTTAGCTAGCCTCTTGACCTTTATCTTGTTCTGAGCAATTCCACCATTACCAGAACCAGTAGCTACCCTTTATACCACTCGTTCCTCCAGGTGGAGTCAACTTTCAGCTCTTTTCTGACTCTCTAAACATGAAAATATTGCCGAGGCCCTTGTCGTTTCGATCTCATTAAAGTGGCCACAAAACGACATCTACCCAGTATACGTTTACCCCTTTTTCGGGTTGGGATAGATTATTTACGAAAAAGGAATACCCTAGCCTATTGCAACTAGGAGGTTTTCTCAGAAAAATTTTTCTACCTTTTCGGATCTAAGGAACTATTTATGAAAAGGGACCGTTGGAGTTTACTTTTCCGCTGTCTTTTCAAACTCTCTAAACATGAAAAGATGTTGAGTTCTTCCTTTTTCAGACTCGTTAAACCACGATGACATAGGATTCAGTCGTAATGACGGTATTCGAGTTCCTCCTTCCTTGGGCTCGTTAAATGTACTAGGATGGGCTTATACAGCAAGCATATGGTATCCTCTTCAAGCTTGTGTAAAAATAAAGAGGTACTCGCCAGACATGGTGGGGAAAATAGAACCAACATCATTGTCGTGTCGGTAGTATGTCGCTCTTGAACATGGCACTTGTCTGCATTTGTGTTGGGTTGGGGACATCTCATCTCGTTTTTCACTTGCCTCCGTGGGTTTGGCTGATCCCTTTTGACCTATCATTCGCTCTTTGCCTCGTCACTATGACCTCTGATCTTTTGATGTCAAATACTGCTAAGTCCACTGTCGTGCCACCGATATGTTCAAGAGAAGTTGACCTTTGCAAATACCAACCTTCCTCCGATTTTGATCTGATCGTGATTCACCAAGACATTATGTTCCTCTGTCTCGTGTCGATGATGTGGGAAACACTATGGCCCACCTTCGATCAAGGTCACTTCCTGTCAACTTCAGCTCATTGTCCAGGAAGCTGATCTAGAGACTCCCTTCTGGTACCTTGGAGCCTGCATGCCTCAATGGAAGGTTCTTCGCATTTGACGTGAGGTTTTCATCATTGGCCTCCGATCGAGCAATTCTACGGGTGTTCGACGCTAGCTCATTGATTCACATGCCGTAGATTGTACCTGTAGTACCTTGAGGGCCATTGTCATTATTGGTGGTTCCTCTCGCGTCTGTTAACAGCTTTCATCACTAGCTGGTAATCAGACGATGTTCTTGCATGTTTGACTTCAGCTCACTCATTCACATGCTTGAACTTGTACTATGTTCGGGTCGAGATGGAGCGCAAGACCCTGGATTGTGTCTGTTGTAATCCAGGTTGCGATTTTGTGGATTATTATGATTGGTTACATGAATCGCTTATTGGATGGCTGTGACCATACCTGAGTCTATTTATCGATCCTCACTGGATGGTTGCGCCCATGCCTTGGATCTGGATTATTTTATACTTTGTTATGGATGGCTGCGCCCATACCGCATATATATCATGTATCTGAGATATTAGTTGTATTTCTCCACGCAGGTTTTCCGACGCCGAAGTTTTCAGTTGGACACGTTCTCGTAAAGCATTTCACCCTTCTCTCTCTCTGGGGCCTCATGCTTTAGGGGGCATCTGTTACACAGTAATTTGTCACTGTCCCTGCAATCCCCGTCCCGCACATTGGAGGGCTCATTTCGTTATCTGTGAGCAATGAAATGGCTTGAAACCACTTTCATGAAATCCCTCTGAACAAGAGCTTTCATTGCCCTGAAGACATCTCCTTGTGAAAAACCCTAAAAATGACCCTTTTTACATTGGCGCGGGCACACAGTTCAGCCCTCGCGCCAATGGGGGAAATCCTCCAAAGAAGGCGCGCCAATTGGCACTCTGTCGCAGAGTCGCACTCGCGCCGGCCAATTTAAGGAGTGTTTTTTAAAAATAAATGGCGGAAGTTTCATCCTAACCAATTCATGAACTGGTATCTATCTTGAGTTGGGAGGTTTGGCTCCGGATTTCCATGTAGAGGAAGTGGTTTGCCACCTCTCATGGAAGCTTCCTTGAGGATAGGGCCAATCCCATGATTATAGGGATCTCAACTCCCCTTCCTCCATCTATAAAATCTTGCTCATCTCCTTTAGAAGCTAATCTCCAAGTTCCTAAGAGCCATCAGAGCCTTATGCTACAAGAGCCTTGATTCATTCCCTTAAGGCCAAATCCAAGCAAGGAGACTATTGTCGAGACATCCAAAGAGAGAGGCTTGTCCCATCCCTGACAGGATTTTTCGAGACGTGTTCCGCTGGCGACCCTCCGAAGGAGAATTCAGCGTCAAAGCCAGGTTGTATCCTCCTTTGATTGATTAATGATAAAAGACTATTGGTTATGGTTCCACTCTTGTTGTTGATTATGATAATGAGTTATGTCTTCTCTGACTGACATATAGTTGCATATACTGGATTTTACGATCTCATTTGTTTTCTTTCTTGCGTGTGCAGGTGTCCGATCACGAAGATCGTGAGGATTGTGATCTGCCGGAGCTAAGGAACGGGAGCACTACTTTCTCTACGAGCGACAGCGTTGGATTCCAGGTAAGCCTTCATCGCTAGTTGGTTTATTTGCAATTAGGGACCTGCACTATAGCGTGTGACGATTGTTGCTAGATCCGATCTGGGCTAGTAGGGATCGCCTCTGTCCGCAAAGGGGATTTACCTCCACAAAGCTTGGGGGGCATGTACCTCGAATTGAGTCACCATGCTGGGGGCATGCTTACTTTTTCAAGGTCACTTCTTGTCAACTTCAGCTCATTGTCTAGGAAGCTGATCTAGAGACTCCCTTCTGGTACCTTGGAGCTTGCATGCCTCAATGGCAGGTTGTTCGCGTTCGACGTGGGGTTTTCATCATTGGCCTCCGATCGGGTGATTCTACGGGTGTTCAATTCCAACTCATTGATTCACATGCCGTAGATTGTACCTGTAGTACCTTGAGGGCCATTGCCATTATTGGTGGTTCCTCTCGCGTTTGTTAACAACTTTCATCACTGGCTGGTAATCAGACGATGTTCTTGCATGTTCGACTTCATCTCACTCATTCACATGCTTGAACTTGTACTATGTTCAGGTCGAGATGGAGCGCAAGACCCTAGATTGTGTCTGTTGTAATCCAGGCTGCGATTTTGTGGATTATTATGATTGGTTACATGACTCGCTTACTAGATGGCTGTGACCATACCTGAGTCTATTTATCGATCCTCACTGGATGGCTGCATCCATGCCTCGGATCTGGTTTACTACATACTCTGTTATGGATGGCTGCACCCATACCTCGTATATATCATGTATTTGAGATATCAGTTGTACTTCTCTACGCAGGTTTTCCAACGACGGTGTTTTTAGTTGGACATGTTCTCGTAAAGAATTTCACCCCTCTCTCTCCTTCGAGCCTCATGCTTTAGGGGGCATCTGTTACACATAAATTTGTCACCGTCCCTGCAATTCCCCATCCTGCACAATTGGAGGGCTCATTTCGTGACCTGTGAGCAGTGACATGAC
Source organism: Pinus albicaulis (assembly GCA_034641835.2). NCBI lineage: Eukaryota > Viridiplantae > Streptophyta > Pinopsida > Pinales > Pinaceae > Pinus > Pinus albicaulis. The sequence continues at coordinate 538,063,910 of CM076579.1, read as the reverse complement.
TTGAAACCACTTTCATAACATCCCTCTAAACAAGAGCTTTCATTGCCCTGAAGACATCTCCTTGTGAAAAACCCTAAAAATGACCCTTTTTGCATTGGTGCGGGCACACAGTTCAACCCTCGCGCCAATGGGGGAAATCATCCAAAGAAGGCGCGCTAATTGGCGCTCTGTCGCAGAGTCGCACTCACGCCAGCCAATTTAAGGAGTGTTTTTTAAAAGTAAATGGCGGAAGTTTCGTCCTAACCAATTCATGAACTGTTATCTATCTTGATTTGGGAGGTTTGGCTCCGGATTTCCATGTAGAGGAAGTGGTTTGCCACCTCTCATGGAAGCTTCCTTGAGGATGGGGCCAATCCCATGATTATAGGGATCCCAACTCCCCTTCCTCCATCTATAAAAGCTTGCCCATCTCCATTTCAAGCTAGTCTTCAAGTTCCCAAATTCCCAAGAGCCTTATGCTACAAGAGCCTCCATAATTCCCTTAAGGCCAAATTCAAGCAAGGAGACTATCGTCAAGATCCGAAGAGAGAGGTTTGTCCCATCCTTGACAGGTTTTTTGAGACATGTTTTGCTGGCGACCCGCCGAAGGAGAATTCAACGTCAGAACTATGGTTGTATTCTTCCTTTGATTGATTAATAATAAACTACTATTGGTTATGGTTCCACTCTTGTTGTTATTTATGCTGATGAGTTATGTCCTTTCTGACTGACATATAGTTGCATCTACTGGATTTTACACTTGTGTTTGTTTTGTTTCTCGCGTGTGCAGGTGTCCCATCACGGAGATTGTGGGGATCGTGATCTGCCAGAGCTAAGGAACAGGAGCGCTACTTTCTCTACGAGCGACAGCTTTGGATTCCAGGTAAGCCTTCATCGCTAGTTGGTTTATTTGCAATTAGGAACCTTCACTATAGTGTGAATGATTGTTGCTAGACCCGGTCTGGACTAGTAGGGATCACCTCTGTCCGCAGAGGGGATTTACCTCCACAACACTACTGTATCCCTGTGTTTATGTATATTTCGGTATTTTATTGCGTTCCTGCATAAATCCGGATCAGTGGTATTAAAGCAGGTCTGCTCTTTCCCTGTTTTTCTTTGCATGTCCCTAATGCAGTTAGGATATAAGGATTTAGGGCTTGATTTGGTTGAACCCTTGCAAGATCAGCCTCGCAAACCATGATGACCTCCCATGGCGAAAGAAAAGAAAGACGAGGGAGCAGGAGATCCTATCAAAATATTTCTTGAGGAGGCCCTCGAGAAACAAAGGAGCGTGATGATGGATAAATTTGCTCAGATCCTTCAATGACTACCCACCTACGACACACCTGCATCCAACAACCACTTTGGAGGCGCCACTCCCTTCAAGGTACAAGTAAAATTTGACATTCCTATATTTGAAGGCCAGATAGATGCAGATGTTGTAGATAGATGGCTAAATTTTTTGGAAGGCTATTTCTCCATCCATGATTTCTCTGACCAAGAAAATATTATTTTTGCACTCCTTAAAGCCACTCCCCATGTCAAAGACTGGTGGGAAACCTACTGTGAGAAAGAGGATGAAGGGGAACCCTCTCCGTTCTCGGCCACACCCACTTGGAATTTGTTTCGAGATGGCATCAAGGAACAATATTACCCTTTGGAAAGCTATGATGACAAATACATTCAATGAACCACACTACGGCAATAAAGGTATCAAGATGTGCATGAACTAATGAATTTGTTCCATACCCTGTGCACAAAGTTGGGTATTAAATATTTAGAGAGACATTTTGTGCTTAAGTACCATAGCTGTCTACAAAAACACATTTAGGAGGAAATGGAGTTCCTCGACATTACATCACTTGGCACGACATATCACTATGCCGCCAAGATCGAGCAGAAATTTACGCAGAAGAAGCGAGACTTTGGATCTGCGAATCCGAAGCCAGGGAAAGGTGCCCCCGAACCACAGAACAAGGGGAAAGGCCAAAGTGGGGTGACTCAAAACAACACCAAAAATACAAATAAGGACACAGGGAAGTGGTGTGAATTTCATAACAGCCCCACTCATAGCACAAATGAGTGTCGAGCCAAACAATCATTGGTGGTCGAACTAAAGGCACCCAAATTAGATGCATTTTTTGATCCTGAGTTAGAACTACACAAAGGCAATGACAAAGGGAAGCAAATAATTGATGCACATCCCAGTGCCATTGTTGCCACCACCAAGATCCAGATGGAGGATCCTGGGGATCCAAAGGAGGTGGAGCGCCTCTTCCATTCGCAGATGTGGGTGAAGGGTTCTGCACTGCAATTCCTTATCGATAGCAAAAGTCAAAAGAACCTCATTTCACCAGAGGTCATGAAGTGGCTTGGCCTACCGACCATAGCACACCCGCAACTGTATACCATTGGGTGGCTTCACCCAGGGAGAGATATCCGCATCCGCCAATAGTGCTACCTTATGTATAGCATCAAGCCATTCACGAATGAGGTATTATATGATGTTGCTCCTCTTGATGTAGCTGACGTATTATTGGGCCAACCATACTTGTGGAGGTGACATGCTATGTATGAGTCTAGGCCTCTAGTTGTTATTATTACTTTAGGAAATAACTTGTATAGGATACTGGAGGTAGTACCACCTCCTGTCATCTCTTTAACTACTGCAAAACAACGCAGTAAGATTGTTTCCCAAACCAGGAAATTTATTTTCCTTACAACTCGCTCACAAGGAAAGAATAATATTGTGGCCACAACCTCAAAATAGGGCTCCCTTGCATGGCTGCAGAAAATGGAAAAAGTCATGGGGAATACGAGGACATTTTCTTCTCACTCACATAGGTTCCTCTACACCGTTAGGAAAAGCACTCCATTGATCTGACCCCCAACGCACCGTCGCCTAATGTTGCCATACCTCCTGCAACTACACATACAGAATCCACACATGTACTGTCTGAGGCTGATAAAGAAAAAAAAAATTACTAAATGCATCCAGCATGTCCGCCCACAGGTCCATGACATCTTCGACAAATATAATACCTAGTTCAACAAGATTTGCCTCATCTCATGGAGGATCTCAACACAATGGGGACCATTGCTTCCTAAGGAGGGAGGAATGATCCAAGTGGATATTGGTGGCCACCCACCTATTCCATTTGGACTGACACCATCAATTCTTGCAGCTTTTCACATTCAACACAACTTACTATTTTTAGCAGGTTTTTGGGTCCTACACTCCCGGAGCAATTTTGGGGCCTTAATGATCCAGGTGGATATTGGTGGCCACCCATCTATTCCATTTGAACCCCCACCATCAGTTCGTTCAGTTTTTAAGTTGCAGCACAACTTGCTATTTTTAGCATTTTTTCGGGTCTTGAACTTCCATAGTTGTTTTGAGGCCCTAAATGACGTTTTTTTGGAAAAATGGGAGCAACATGGGTCCATAGACCAATGTTGCTCACATCAAAAGTTTTACTCCTTGGATAGATCTTTCTAACAAGCTATTGAGCACGTCAAACGGAGATCAGATGCCAAAGTTACGTCCTCGGGATGTTGAAACACCAATTTACCCAAACGAGGCCCACAGTTTTGGTGCTTCATCTCCTAGGGTTAGGTTTTTGGATGTTTTAGTTTTTCCATTGTTTCTAAATAATAATATGCCCTCGAGCCTCATTGTAACATAGTTCAGAGGTTTGTAGCCGCCACATCTCTTCTCAGAGATACGTTACCAGCACCCTAGCTATTTTTATTTCCATTATGTCTGTAAGCATATTTCTGTTATTTGATATTAATAAAATGAAGCATTATTTACACTGCATCCCTATGTTTATGTATATTTTGGTATTTTATTATGTTCCTACATAAATACGGATCAATGTTTCATCTACAATTTTCTCCGCCCCTCAAAACCATGAATTCGCTTGCTTGTGGGATTGCGACTTGGGCCTAAAATTGAAGGGGTTAATTAACTAATGATCTCCTTATCATTGTAATTCAAGGTATCATCTCCCAATTTTTTGAAGGAGGCTGAGAGGATTTTCCTCATACATGGCCTATAATAGCCCCTAGTCCTCTTGAACATGAAAATATCATCATTTTATTTATTTATCACAACTATATTGCTTAAGTTATATTGTGTTGCTCGCTTAGCTTGAAAATATGTACATCTCAGCACCAACAACCCTCCAATATAAACATTTGATCTTAGGAAATGAAAGGCCATAAGAAAGCTTTGAATGCTCAATGGTGTTGCCATAAAAGTGACGGTCAACATGGCAACCTGAATGCTCAATTATGACAATCATTTGAGGAATCCTGGGAACATCCTGCAAGGCCATTGAATCTAGAAATGCCATAACATGGAAAGGGACTATCTAGAGTTCCAAATTTATTATTTGTTAATGTCATGCTTTTAATCAATTGACTACGTCGTTATTTTTTTAAATTATTATTTCAACTAATTCAATACGCTTCCAGCATCATTATTTCATTATGAAGACATGTGATCCATGTTATTTGTTTGCAAGAAGAAGTTGTTGATTTGAATGGCACAAGCTAGGTTTTCCTCTGGCAAGCAAGATAGTCCCTTACATGACTCCAAGAACCTCACTATAATATCAAATGCACATCTATCACCTAGTCATTTGCACAGGACTGATGTGTAGGGAAATACATCTTGTTTTGCAAGGTATGAGCTCGCCAAAAGAGAAGTGTAAAAAGGAAAAACCCTAGGTCGCGACCCCCAAGTCGCAAATGGCCTCAGGTCGCAAATGACCTCGGGTCGCAAGTGGCCCTAGTTTCAAGTCAGCCCATCAGTCAGGGAGACCAAGAGTCAAGGGAAACTCAAGAGTCATTTCAGCCTATATGTACAAGTTCGGGAAGTTTTGTAAAGGATTTTTAGCACTTGAGTTGAGGCTAGGACTACATAGCGAATTTTTTCTTAAAAGCTAAAGGAACTCAAATCTTGGTAGCTAGTAGAGGGAGCTTTAGTGAGGCTAGGGTTTGGTATCAGGCACTGGTATGAATAACCCATGTTCCACTATTGGGTTTTGACGAGTTGCAAGATATGTATTTGAAGTTGCAGTAACATTAATAATATATCCTCTTTTTCTGGAACTGATTCGCATGCTTGCTCATGGTGGTAGTATTAGTTATCTGATATTGCACTATATTTGTATGTGTGATTTCATACATGCAATATGCTATGGAGTGATTCATAGTGGTTGCATGTGCATTTTTCTTTCGAATTAGTGTTTACTTTTTCCTTTCCATGTCAGTGATCTATTGTGAACTACTTTGCTATTAACTTCTGGCATGTTCTCTTTCATGTACTTCTGACTGGGTTTTGGCTCACCGATCCCTCTCGGGGCATACCCCTTTTTATTTATTCTTAGACTTGCTTGCATTTATATCTGTAGTTTGTCAATCTTGGGCTGATTTGGTTTCACAATATTTGGTCATTTCACCCTTATCCCCACCTCGTCACCTTATCATCTGACAACCAAGAGTGAAAACACTTATGGCGAGAGCTGGACCCACATGCCGGATGTGACTCCTATCCAAAATAGTGTGAGGTCTAATTTGGACCTCCCACTGGGGAGACCCCATTGTTGTTGGCGGTACAATTTTTCCTGTCAACAGAATTGGCACTAGAAGGAGGGCCAAATGACAAGCTGAGCCCTTAGAGCCTACATTTTAGTCTCATATTTTTAAATGGCTCATCCTCAAATCATTTTTTCGAGATGTTTATTAGATTTATCTTTTTTTCACTGCTTAATCCCTGATGAGCCTTTATATCACTTTGCTCAATTAAAGTTCAATGCTGAGAATGGAATTTCCATAATCGAGCACCTTTATGATTTTCTTGAGTTTTGTGAATATTACGAAATCAATGATGAGTAGCTTTCTTGTGTGCTTTTCTCCCTCATCCTTGAAGGTCACATTAATAAATGGTGCCACATGCTACCAATAAATTCCATCCATTCGTTCGTGCAACTCATTGGTGACCTTCGACAAGCTTTTCACAGGTAAGATTTTCAATATGTATTAATAAGGATAAATGATATCAGAATGAAACCTCAAGAGTCTCTAGAGGATTTTTCTATTGTTGTTTTGATTTCCCTAAAAGAGATGTTGATTGGGAATATTTAATTGAACAATTTCAACAGTTGATTTTCATTTCTCTGTAACACCTTCAATTTGAAACAAATCATGATCCTTATGACTATCATAATAATCTTCAATTTACCAATTTTCCATATTCAATCCTTAACATTTTCTTGCCTATTGCTCAGAGTCTGGAACAAATTCTAACCTCCAAGGATAAAACTGCTATTTGTGACATTTATCATCCTCCACCATATTTGCTACCTAATTAATTTTTGGTCACAAATATTCTAGGTGATGAAAGATGCTTGCAGGGAAATGAACCATGTTGTATCACCTATGAATCTTTCATACACCCTGTCAAATAAAAACTTGAAAAAAAAGTTGTTTTAACATATCTCCCTGTTGATGAGAAAAATCTGGATTCCATTGAACATATGCCTAGGCCTAGTCCTAAATCCCATGCACTTTTCGGCAATGGCTCAGTTACTTTCCTGGGTGAATTTGATTGTCTTATAAATCTCACAGACCGTGAGGTGCATGCAGGTTCATTTTTCCCTCTCAATGACACTAATGCTTAAGATGAAAGTCCTAGTACGATTTGTATCCCCTCATCTGAATCCTTTCATCCATTATCCTCTGATTTGTTTCATGAGTCTGCCACACCAGTGTTTTGTACAAATCATTTAGAACTTTCGCCTGTTGCTATTGGCAGCAGTGATGAACATGACGAGGATGTTTCACAATCACACTATGAGAATTATGAATCTCATTAGAGGAAATTTCAGCCTAAAAGTGGACTCCTAAGGAAAAATATTAAAATAATAGTTAAAATAATAAAATACAAGTTATGAATTTTGGAGGGAAAACAAGAAAACTATTTTTTTTAATTGTATTTTTGTCTTATCTCCTTATAGGTTTACTAAAATTTCATGTTTAGGAACTCATTAGATGCGGAATTAAATTCCACATCCATGGAATACCCATTATGCATACTTTTGAGAAGACCCAGATTGATGAAAATTGCAGATACTTTAAAAAACATGTTAAAACACATTTTTTTTAATGTATTTTTAATTTTTATCAAGGTGATTCTTCTAAAAAATATGCACAATTGGTACTCGTTGGATGTGGAATTTAATTCTAGATATAATGGGTGTCTAAAATTAAAATATGAGTAAACCTATAAGGAGATAAGCCAAAAGTACAATTAAAAAAAGTAGTTTTTCTTCTTTTCCCTCCAAAATATTTACATGTACCTCTTTTTAAATTTAAAGAATTTTGATTGGTTTAAATATTATGACATGGAAATTATATGGAAATTTCATGGTCACTTTTAGGCTGAAATTTCCTCTAATGCTTATTTCTAATCTCGTCCATCCATAGCGCTTAGCCGATCATGAAAGGGACCCTATGTCTCGGCAATCTCAGGATGTCTCTCTCAACAATACATCCTCTTGTTTAATACAAGGAGAGTCTAATGTACCAGATACCAAAGATAATCAAATCGGTGGCTTCAACGACTGTAATTTTTCCGAAGATGTATTTGCTCACACCCCTGGTGGTTGTTTTTTGCATTCATCTATCAATCTTATGAAGCCACCAGAATTAGTTGATTCACCATTCTAATATTCAAGGACTCTTCAGGGAGTTGAGGCACTTCAAATTACATTGATGGTTATGTCAGGTTCTCATGATCCTGATGAGACCCCTGAACTAAGTCAAATTATGGTTTCCGAAACTAGGGTTTCCATGCACCACAGTCATCCCAACATGACTATGCCAGATGCCAGCTCATCTTAGCAATCCTATGATTCGAGTGATGTTCCTTTGAGCACATATTTTTCTCCCCTGTCGGTTGATATGCATCAACCTCTATACCCTAATTTGTTCACTGGAGGGGGGACATCGACCATTGTCTCAAATCTTTTTGATTGTTTCCTAGTTGGTACAGGTTGCAGTCAGGTACTAATTACAGATGATGTTTTACAATCCAATCACTTAACCTCTCTATTTCCTGAAAATAGTCTGGCCAATTCATATCATCTTGGGGAATCTAAAGAGTCTAATATGTTGAACTTTCAATCTATCAGTTTGCAAACATCTGACCAAATTAATAATACGTTTGTTGACAGTTGTCTAGCCGCCACAAATAATGACTACATGCATTCTCTAGTTGATCTCATGAAACCACCGATGTTCGATAACTCCCCATTTTAAGGTTCATAGTGTTTCCAGGACGGTGAGGCACTTCAGCTCTTGCTGATGGTTATGTCAAGTCCTCACATCCTCGACAAAACCCACAGACAACTTCAAACTAGGGTTTTTGAAATTAGGGTTTCTGCAGTTCAATTATCAAGCATATCAATTTCACCTAACATATGATTATTTTCCCCATATCATCAAATTGATCGTCCTCAATATCATGATGAGATTTTCGATTGGCTTGACGGATCCTATCTGACAAATGTATCTGCAAGTAGGCAGTGTCTTACCTTAGTTCCGTTGAGTCTAGGGTTGTGCATGAATGGATGTGTGTCATGTATAGATGATTTTAGGTTTCAAGTACATCTTCCTGTGTATCAGGATGAGATTATAGTTTAGCTTGAAAAATATGTTCTGGCACATTCTCTGGTAAGTAGCAATGACCTTCTTATTGTTGCACATGCTTTACAGGTAAATTTTGTTGTTGGTGCACAATTTATTATGCTGGTTCTCATTGCGAACATTTTTGTTCTAACATGTCGAGAACTAATGTGATGGCTGCATTAGAAATCTGATTTCACATAACCCGACCACCTCTCCAGTTAAATTACAGTTTTAGGTTTAGGATAGCTAGGGTTTGTTGATAAAAGTTTACAGGTTCAAGTTGTTAATTATGGTTTACTTGCTAGGGTTTTCTTTATGGTTTAAAATTATGCTTATTGTTTTTTCTTTAAGGTAAGTAGTTTTATGCATTGTAATTTTCCATTAGTTTGCACTCATACTCTTGCATTTTCTCATTGCTGCATGAAATTCATATAATCATTGCATGCACTCTACCTTGTTCTTCACCTACAATTAGTTGATTTCTCTCACAAGCCTCGTTTGATGCATCACGTCATATATTTGTCTTCTTGCATAATATTCACTGGTAGTTGACCTATCCTGGAATTTTCCATGTATTTTGCGCCACTGCATTAGCCTTCATAGAACCTAGATCCTTCAAACCTTCAGTGCCCTGAATAGCCTTCTTACCCTTGCTTACACATGCTTGAAGCCAGATGGATTGATTTTACCTCTTTGTGCACATCAAAACCCTAAAGGCATTCCTTGTGTTCCTTTTCATAATGTTGAAACCATAACCCTAATGATTGTATGAGGTTTTGGTGGTTACCCCAAGAGGCAACGTCTCTTAGAGTCGGTCATAAAATTCATTCCCTGGGAATCATTCCTACGAGTCTAATTTATTAGCCAGGGAGATATAGACACGTTGTTTTTGTGGAACCCTAATCAGTTTAAATGACTTGTATCCATAACTTGAACCTTGTGCTTAGCATAGTCCTAAATATCTCAGTGACTTGTTTACTTGTTTCACCTATTAGCTAGAGATGGGATGTGAAGGTTTGGCATGAGGGAAAACCCAAATCAGAATATATTTCAGTTTGCGTCAAACAAGAAACAACCTCTCTTGAAAATAAAAATAATCTAGAATCCCTCATCTTCCTAGGAAAATAATTTCCACAAAGAATAAGTGCCATGAGCACATACAAATAAGTGCTATAAGCACATAAAACAAATAAGGGCAAAACATTGATAAAGGCTTCCTTTGTAGAGAGGTAATGCAACGACTCCACCAGGGTACTGACCAGGCTCGCTAGCAGCGCAACAACGTTTGTGATTTCTTGAGGGGACTTCTTCAGGGTACTGTCTAGGCCTACTGGTATCGAAGCAACACCAGAAACTTATTTTAAAATTTTTAATACAATAATCCATTTGCCTTGTTCTTCGCATCATCATTAACGGTTAGCGTGTGTGAATTACTACTTGGGTGTTTACTGATTAACAAGACTTAGTTGAGGCACAAAGAGAGGGCATATTTGTAAAGGTCAAAGTAACATAAGAGGCACCCACAGTACCTGTTCAATATTCCCTTGCATCATTATCCAGATTTAGATGATCGCAGGGATGTCAGTAGAGATGTTGGGTTCTACCAGTGGTTCACCAATTGTGGTAGTCGCTACAACAACACCCAAAATTTTGGGTATATTCAAAATTACAGGTCCCCACTCTACTCACTCGGCCCATTAAGGTTTCAACCTAAACTTCTGTTGGTTGCTTTCCCCATGACCTATTCCTATCAAACCTTGTCGCTGCACTTAGTCATACGATGCACACTGACACACCCACTTGTCTTGTTGTCTCATGACTGTATTAGGGTTTGGGGTGTTTTTTGCTTTAAAGAGCATTGAGCATCCCCCATGAGTTCAAAGCTATATTTTCCACATGATTCATCATTAATTAGTGCAGGCAATGAGCACGGCCGTACAAGGCTCCAGTTTGGCTTCTATCGTGTCAACTTGAAAGGGTTTCGAAGATTTGATATAGTGGATAGAATCCCAAGCCAACTTGAAAGGGGTTGTGGTCGGTTGAGCTATGGAGGGCCCAGTTATAGCTATGTTGTACATAGGGGAGGCGCTTATCCCATGTGCGTGGATGCTTTCAGTTGTACATGCGTAGAATGTGTAATATCATCTTGTTGATGACCTTTGTCTGGCCATCAGTTTGGGTATGGAAAGCTGTAAACTTGGTGAGCTTGGTGTCAAACATTGACCAGAGACTAGACAAAAATGTACTGAGGAACCTGCTCTCCCGATCTGAGATGATAGACTGTGGGATTCAAAAGTGTACCCACACTCGTTCAAAGAAGAGTTTAGCAGTGGCTTTTACTGTGATATTCGTCTTGTCGGCCACCATAATGGACATCTTCTAGAATTTGTCGATGACCATGAAAACACATTCATTGTCATGCTCAGTAGAAGGAAGGACCGACATGTAATCCATGGAGATGGATTCCTAAGGTTGACTAGGGGTAGGCAGTAGAGTATAGAGGCCTTACCTCTTGATGGTTAGTTTGGCAATGGCATAGGAAGTGCAGGATCTAATGTACTTCCCGACATCCTGTCGAAGGTTTGGCCAATAGAAATACTTTTGTAGTACTGCCACTGTTTTCTTGACCCTGAAATGCTAGCAACCTGACCGTAGTGTGCTTCCCAAATCATCTTAGCATGCTCGATTGAAGGAATGCAAAGGTGTTCTAGGTGACATAGCAGTGCATCCTGGAGGTGAAATTTTGGAACTCGGTTACCCTCCAAGAGTGTCTTGTATGTGTGGCCACAAGATAAGCGGCTGATCAGAAGTCTCGTGCCCACAAGAGTTGAGCACGGTGGTTATCACCACTATCGGTGGTTGATTGAGGAAGTATGAAACGTTATTAGTGTTGCCCTTCTTGTACTTGAAGTTAAAATGAAACTGTTTTAGATATGTGGACCACTTCTGATGGAGATAATTCTGTAACTTCCCTTGTGTCTGTATGAACTGTAGGGGTTAGTGGTCTGTGTGGATGATATTTTCCTTCCCCAAAATGCAATGCTTCCAATGTAGGAAAGACTACACAATGGAATACATCTCTTTTTCATAAGTGGGATACTTTTGGATTGTGTCAGGCAGTGTCTCACTATGATATGCCACTGGATTCCCCTGTTGAGTAATAACTTCCCCAATAGCATAGTCAGAGGCATCTGTCTCAATCTCAAATGGTTGTTGCAAGTCTGGTAATGTGAGCACTAGGGCTCAGCAGAGGTGATGTTTCAATTATACGAACACCTTCTATTGAGATTACGACAAAAATAATTTTTCTTTCACTCCTCCCTTGGTGACTTGAATCAAGGGCCAAGTGATATGAGAGAATCCCAACATGAACCTGCGATAGAAATTAGCAAGACCGAGAAAGCTGCGAAGCTCTCTTAGAGTGCTTGGGGCTGACTACTCCTGAATGACTTGGATATTGGTTAGATCCACATGCACCCCCCGCTCATCAATAATTTATCCCAGGTACTGAACCTAGGTCATGCAAAAAGTGCACTTCTCCAAATTGGAACACAAATTGGTGGTGGAGGTGCTCTTCCCAAGTCTGGATGAAGATCATGATGTCATCCAAGTACACTACTACAAATGAATTAGTGAATGGATGCAAGATGTGGTCCATAATCCTCATGAAGGTTACGAGAGAATTCATCAACCTGAAAGGAATGATCAGCCATTTGAAAATTTCCTCCTTGGCTTTGAAGGCAGTCTTCCACACATTGTACAGTTCAATGGGTACCTAGTGATACCCGGACTTCAAGTCGATCTTGCTGAAATATTTTTCCCCTCTGATTTGGTCCAGAAGGTCATTAATCCATGGGATCGAGTACCTATTCTGGACAGTGATCTTGTTTAGTGCCCGATAGTCAATACAGAGTCTCCAAGTCCCATCCTTCTTCTGCACCAACATGATCAGGCTTCCACAGGGTGATGAACTTGGCTGGATGTGAAGATTTTTGAAGCAGCTCCTGAATCTGCCTCTTGATTTCATCATTTTCCAGAACATAGCACCGATAGATCAGTCCATTATGTAGAGATGCACCTAGGATCAGATCGATGGGGTGCTTGACCTGACAGTGCAGAGGCACCCTTGCAGGTGAGGTGAATATGTCCTGATACTCCTCCACGACCTTGTCCATTTGTTGTTGTCATGCGGAGGAGTCCTATATGGAGGTCGTGGCCACAGTCTTCTTCTTGCATTGAGGGCAGATCATTAGTAAAAAATATTTCTTGGTTTTGGAAATGAGCTTACTGCATTGTTTTGCAGTAACCAAAGAGATAGCGACAGGAAGTGGTACCTCTAGTATCCTGTACAAATTATTTCCCAAAGTAGAAATAACATCGTGAGGTTGGGACTCATCCACAACATATAGCTTACACAAGAATGGTTGGCTTAATAATACATCACAAACATCAATAGGAGCAATGTCACATAATACCTCATCGGTGAAGGGCTTGGTTGTAGGGAAGGAGGCATTGCTGGCTAACGCGGAGATCCCATCCTTGGTGAACCCACCTGATGATGTACGATTGTGAGTGCATTGTGGTCGAAAAGCCAAACCGCTTCACGACCTCTACTGAAATGAGGTTCTTTTGGCTCCCATTGTTGACAATGAACTATAGAGAGGAACCCTTTACCCGCATCTAGGAGTGGAAGAGACACTCCTCCTCCTTTGGTTCTTTCGGTTCTTCCTTTTGGATATTCATGGTGGCAACGGTGGAATTGGGCTCCACATTGATAATCTTCTTCCATCTATCATTCCCCTTCTCGAGTTCTGATTCAGTGTTGGAGCATGCATCTAATTTATAAGCCTTCATCTCAGCCACCAGTGACTGCTTGGCCCGACACTCACTTGTGTTGTGAGTGGAGCTCTTATGGAACTCACACCACTTTATCGTGTCCTTCTTCGACTTCGCGATGTTTTTCTTTGCTTGCGGCTTTGGAAAGTTGGCTTGGGCTGCCATGCCTTGGCTTTGACCTTTGTTATGTGGTTTGGGGGGACCTTTTGGTTGCTTTTGATTCGCAGATCCAAAGTCCCGCTTCTTCTGTTTGAATTTCTTCTCAATCATGGTAGCATATCGGTATGTCGTACAAAGCAAGGAGATGTCGAGGAACTCCATTTCCTCCTGAATGTATCTCTGCAGACAATTGCGGTACTTCAATACCAAATTTTTCTATGAATCTTTGACACCCCACTTTGTGTGCAGGGTATGGAATGGATTCATCAACTCATGCACATATTGATCCCTTTGCTGCCATAGCATAGTCCATTGTTTGTACTTGTCCTCATAGGTCCCCACGGAACAATATTATTCCTTGTTGGTGTCTAGGAAATAATTCTAGGTGGGTACAACTGAGAACAAAGAGGATTCCCCCTCGTCCTTTTTCTCATAGTAGGTTTCCCATCATTCCTTGACATGGGGGGCAGCTTTGAGTAGTGAAAACATAATCTTCTCCTGGTTGAAAAAGTCATGAACCAAGAAATATCCTTCTAATAGATTCAACCATATATTTATGACATCTACATATATTTGGCCATCAAATATGGGAATGTCAAAGTTTACTTGTACCTTAAAAGGGGTTGCGCCTCCAAAGTGGTTGCTAGATGTAGATGCACCGTCAGTGGGCAGTCGTTAAAGGATCTAGGCAAAGTTATCCATCATTACGTTCCTTTGTTTTCCAAGGGCCTCCTTGAGCAATATTTTGATAGGATCTCCTGCCCCCTCATCTTTCTTTTCATCCCCCATGGGCGGCCACCAGGGTTTGCGAGGCTGATCTTGCAAAGGTTCAACCAGATCGAGCCCTAAGTCCTTATACCCCGACCTCGTTGAAGACATGCAAAGAACGATCGAGAAAGAGCACACCACTCTGATACCACTGATCCGAATTTATGCAGGAATGCAACAAAATACACATATAACCATAAATACAAATATGCAGTGGAAATAACACTTCATTTCATTAATATAAAATAACTGAAATTTGTTTACAGATAGACTTAAAATAAACTAGTTAGGGTGTTGGTAGCTTATCTCTAAGAAGAGATGTGGTGGCTAGAGGCCTCTGAACTTTGTGTTAAAATGAGGCTCGAAGGCTTATATATTATTGATAAATAATGGAAAACCCTAAACATCCAAAATCCTAACCCTAGGAGATGAAATGCTACAATATGGGCCTTGTTGGGGTAAATTGGTACATCAATTTCCCGGGGTCGTAAATTTGGCATACTATCTCCGTTTGACGCACATGATACATCTTTAGAAAGATTTATCCTAGGACTACAAATAATAATAGTGAATATCAAGTTCAAAACGAACTCATATTTGCCAAAGGTTTGATGCCCAAAAAACATCGTTTAGGGCCTTAAAACGACTCTGGAAGTTCAAGACCCAAAAAACTGCCAAAAATAGTAAATTGTGCTACAATTAAGGAAAATGAAATACTAAAAGAAACAATGGTGCAGATCCAAGTGGAATAGGCGGGTGGCTACCAATATCCACCTGGATCACATGTACTTGTAACCATACACTTATGTGATAAAGGGCCCAAGCTTGCCTCGCATTAACCGCCTCCTGCTAGATGCTCATTCACAAATTATTTAGGATACTCGCACCGCAATTAAATCATAATGCCAAGCATCTCATGGTAGGCAAGAGCCACCTGCAAATTATGGAATATTCAGAGTACGCAGAAGATCTAGATGGTTTCCCAATTTCAACATTTCTTATTTAACCATTTTACAACACTTTTCTTTGGATTTTTTTTAAGTTATGATATCTTCCCATATGGATTAAAAAATTGTTTCATTATGCATCTTGCTTCATGTTCACCTATAAATTCATTATTTTAATAAAATAATTCTTCATTTGATCTATTTGTAGGAAGTTACGTAAAGTTTCCCTTGGATATCATGTTGAAGGATTGCATTAAAACAATGTAAAGACACCTCACAATCCTAAAAGGCATTAGTCACAAGATCCAGTTCATGACTACGCACAATGGGACCAACAACAACGTATGTAGGGATCATGAACATTAAAAAGGATTGGTCAAGTGCCAGCAAATGAAGACTTTGGATATTAGGCACGAAGGAAGGATAACATCTCCATGGTAGTGAATTGTTTCCCGTGGACATACACTTGGAAACAAATGTATTCAAATTAACACATTCCATCAAAAAAGCGTCACATTGGATTCTTGGCTTTGGTTATAAAAAAATACGCAAAGCATTGAGGGGATAAGGCTTTTGACATATTTGTGCCCGAGAATGCAAGTACCATCAGATACTTAGGGGGCACTTACTCCATTATGCTCACTATGGACACGGTAGACGCATTTGATGTGGTGTAACAGCCATGCACAATCAATGGATATGGCACTAAAGGACGTTATCCCAAGTTGATCAACAACTACCAGGAGTGTCACATCCTTATCAAAAAAAGAGTTTTATGACCATGACAGTGAACAAAAAAGCATACTTCGTAATACGGTGGAAGACCATAATTAAGATGCTCGAGTGATGGGGTTGTTGTGGTGCAGAAAGGTCACATTGGTGATAGAAGGCGTCAGATGAGATTAAGCCATTGTATGATAGATTGTGTAATGACTCACAGCAGGATCGAATCATGGTGTCATGTGTATTTTAGTGAAGTGACGTGGGGAACATTCTTTAAATACAGTGTCTTATATTCCTATGCCAGTCAACGGTAATGTGGATTAAAATTGACCCATGTTTCCAAGGTTCCAGGGCATTCACCCATGGAAATTCACGACTTCTACACAAATAATATCAAGCTGCAATGTGTTGGGTGGAGAGAGATCCTACGAGTGGCTCTATTTGGTGTAAACGACTACGGATGAAGTCAAGACCGCTTTAAAAAAATACACTTCCAAGTTATTGATAGTTGTTACATCATGGGAGATTACTCAACAACACATAGGCCTATGTTTGTACATTTTCTTGGAAGGCAGAGATCTGTATTCTAATGCTAAAATAAAATGATCAGTGAGATACCTTTCCATGGCCTGTTTCTTTAGATTTACATTGACCCTGGAAATTGCGGCTTGGATAATTGAAGTGATCACACCTTCAAACCGTGTTTATGAGGCACACTTTCAACTCGAGGTCATTAATCCATGCCTGAAATATCCTTGTATGCATTTGGGAAGTGCGACCTGAAGCGCATGAAGACCATGCAACCTCTAGCAAGTCGCACTCTCCAACAAAGTTGCACAGACGCATCACAGGGTCTCAAGTTGGGCAGCCAAGAGTGTGATCTAACCGAACTAGCGACCATCCGACCTCCAGCAAGTCACACTCTCCATTAGAGTCGGACAGTCGCATCGCAGGGTCTCAGGTAGGTAGCTAGGAGTACGACCTACCTGACCTGGTGATCATGCAACCTCCAGTAGTCACAGCTCTAAAACGAGATCCTCATCAGAAAATGTGACTCTCCTTCCAAGTCTCAACTTCAATAGGGTCACATCCCGCTCTAAAAAATTTTCAATCGTGACTTTGCAACCTAAAGGAAATTTGCAACCATGAGCCAGGTTTCATCTACAATTTTCTCTTCCCCTCAGAAATGTGACTTTGCTTGCTTTTGGGATTACGACTTGGGCCTAAAATTGAAGGGTTTAATTGACTGATGATCTCCTTTTCGTTGTAATTCAGGGTATCATCTCCCAAGTTTCTGAAGGAGGCTGAGAGGATTTTCCTCATACATGGCCTATAACAGCCCCTAGTCCTCTCAAACATGAAAATATCATCATTTTCTTTATTTATCACAACTATATTTCTTAAGCTATATTGTGATGCTTGCTTAGCTTGACAATATGTACATCTCAGCACCAGTTTCACTGAAAACCCACCAATATAAACATATTATCTTAGGGAATGAAAGGCCATAAGAAATTTCCGAATGCTTAATGGTTTTGTCAATAAAAGTGATGGTCAACATGGCAATTTGAATGCTCAATTACAACAATGATTTGAGGAATCTTGGGAAGTTCCTGGAAGGCCACTAAATCTGGAAATGCCATAACACAAAAAGGGACTATCGAGGGGTCCAAATTAATTATTTGTTAATTTCATGCTTTTAATAAATTGACTATATCGTTATTTGTTTAAATCATTCTTTCAATTAATTCAATATGCTTCCAGCGTCATTATTTGATTATGAATACATGTGACCCATGTTATTTGTTTGCAAGAAGAATTTATTGATTTGCATGGAACAAGCTGGTGTTTCCTTTGGAAAGCAAGATAGTCCCTTACACAACTCCAAGAACCTCACTATAAGCTCAAAGTCACATCTATCACTCGGTAATTTGTACATGACTTATGTGTAGGAAAAGATATCTTGTTTTGCAAGGTCTGAGCTCGCCAAAAGAGAAGTGTAAAAAAGGAAAAACCCTGGGTTGCGACCCCGAGGTTGCATGTCGCAAAATACCTCAAGTTGCAAGTGGCCCTAGTCGCAAGTTATCCCAATAGTTGGGGAGACCAAGAGTCAAGGGAAACTTAAGATTCATTTTAGCCTATATGTACAAGTTCGAGAAATTTTGATAAGGACTTTTAGCACTTGATTTGAGGCTAGGACTAGATAGTGAATTTGTGCTTGAGATCTAAAGGCACACAACTCTTGGTAGCCAGTAGATGGAGCTATAGTGAGGCTAGGGTTTGGTATCAGGCATTGGTATGAATGGCCCATGTTCCACTATTGGGTTTTGACGAGCTGCAAGATATGTATTTGAAGTTGCAGTAACATTAATAATATATTCTATTTTTATGGCACCGATTCGCATGCTTTCTCATGGTGGTAGTATTAGTTGTCTGATATTTCAATATATTTGTATGTGTGCTTTCATACAAGTAATATGTTATGGAATTATTCTTAGTGGTTGCATGTATGTTTTGATCTTGAATCAGTGTTGACTTGTTTCTTTCCATGTCAATGATCTATTGTGAACTAATTTGTAGTTAACTTCTGGAATGTTCTCTTTCATGTACGTATGAATGGGATTTGGCTCACTGATCCCTCTCATGGCATATCCCCTTTTATTGTTGCTTAGAATTGCTTGTATTTCTGTCTGTAGTTTGTCAATATCGAGCCAAAGTTTTTTCACTATTTGGTCATTTCACCCTTGTCCCCGCCTCGTCACCTTCTCATTTGACATCCAAGAGAAAAAAACTTATGGTGACAGCCAGACCCACATACCGATGGGGCTCCTATCCCAAATGGTGTGAGGCCTAATTGGGATCTCTCACCGGGGAGACCCCCTTGTTGTTGGTGGTACAATTTTTCCTATCAACAGGTCCATGAATAACGAGAGGATAATCTCCATTCTATGGTTTTTTAGGCATGATGCAATCTGATTTGAATGTCAAACCCCAAGATGACTCATTGTCCCTGAGAGAAACTATTTAAATTATACATCTCCCATGCTACAATAAATAAATTATGTAGTATGTAACAAAAATTTCCAGGTATGTTTCATATTGGGTAACATTGGAATTGTCCTCTTTATGTGTGTAGAAGAAATGGTTCAAAAGAAGCAAGTTTATGTATCCATATTATAGATATTTTTTCAACCCTCCCCTCCCCACCCCCCAATCTCTATTTTTTTCACACTCTACATAGTTATGGAGATTTGTTTAGCCCCCCACCCCCTAGCTTACATATAGGACCTAGAACCCCATCACTTGTGGCATCATTGGGCATAGAATGTAGCAGTGTTAGTGTTAGAGCACTCTCTGACACATATTTAAATGTTGAATGACTACCCCGAGTTATTTATATTTATTACTATTGAACGTACTTTTACCACTTCCAAAACAAAAAGTCTATTTTGTTTTAGTTTGTAATGAGTTCACAATTTATTAAAACCATCCTTTGGAATTTTTGGTAGGGTTAAGGCTTTCGTTTAATGGTTATAGTTAAATTTTCTAAACTTTGATGGCTATAGTTTTTAAAAATAATTACTGAGTATGTAGGTATAGAGGATGAAAGCTTCCTCTACACCCCTGCACTCCCCACATTTATTTGAAATGGTGTGCAGGGGAATGGGTGTGTGGAAAAAGGAACATAAACTTCCTTCTACCCCCTTTCTTCTACACACATAAAGAGGACAATTCCAATGTTACCCAATATGAAGCACACTTGGAAATTGGGATGCATTTTCTTTTCTTGACATCAGGGAAAAGGTTTATTATGATATAATATAATTAGTAATAATATGATTAACAAAAATTTAAATAGTAAAAATATTATAATATTGAGTTTAATTAGAAATTAGTTTGAATTAGTTTAGTTAAAAATATAGTTCATTGATTTAATTTTTATTTTGATTTATTTTATGTCAATATGCATTTAAGTAGTTATTAATTTATTATTATTTGAATAAAAAATTATTATTTTTAAGAAATAGTTATTGGTTTTGTATTAATGCAATTTGGTTTAAAAGCTAGAACCTTTTACATAGGGAACACTATCTTCTTCTTTTGCACTCATAATGATCCCAAAATGATTGATTCTCATGCTCCTTTGTCTACATGCAACTGTTCTAAAAAAAAATATCCTTATATAACCTAAAAAACACTCCTAAAACTATCATGAATATACAAAACATTGATTATAATAGTAAAGAGTACTACTCCTAAGGGTTCACCCCTAAAACATGGGTGTCTTCAATTCCATGGTTTATGATTCCTGGCGGAGAGGAAGAGGACTCTTCACTAGTTGCCACCGTATGCAAGTTTAAAGTCATCTCCTACTACATCTTAGAGTCTTCAGTTTATTCACGACTCTCCCTGGTTGGTACGGATGCAGAAAAAAGGGAAAAATTTCCCATCTTGATGTTCAACAAGTCGATCACCACTTGTAACCTTTCCAATTTTGTTGTGAAACCAGCTCCAAAAATAGAAGAAAAGAGATATCAACGCCTTATAAATAAGCCACTTCGAGGGGGCAACCTCCAATACATTACATGAATGAACAATTCTTGGATGATACAAACTACAAAACCTCATTTCTATATATAGGAGTCCATGGGGCCATAATGTAATCCTAGTGGGCCACAATGTAATCCTAGCCGACCTAACAATAATAATTTAAGGGCACAATAATAACAAAATGGGGGTTACAAGGGTACAATAATAACAATAAGGGGGTTACGCTAACAACAATAAGGCACTATACTAGTGATATAGGGACCTAACATGCCCCTCTCCTTCAAAAAGTGTTGTCCTCAACGCTTGAGTAGCTCCGGGTGCTTCTGTATAAAATTCTCATCCTCCCATGTAGAATCTTCAGTGGGTAAGTTCTTCCACTTGATGAGATACTCTGAAATTGATCGATTCCGTAGCTGTCGAGTTCTTGTTTCCATGACCACTTCAGGTTCCAATATGATTTTTTCTTCCTCATCAAGTTCTGGCAATATTGTTTGAACTGGAATATTTTCACCTATAACCTTCTTTAAGCATGAAACATGGAAAACTGGATGTACTCACGAAGAAGCAGGAAGCTCCAATTTGTATGCCATAGAACCAATCTTTTGCAACACATTGTAAGGACCATAGTACTTTGGTGATAATTTATTATCCTTCTTAGCTTGCTTGAGGGACATTTGTTTGTATGGTTGTAGCCGTAAAAATACCCAATCTCCTACATCAAAACTTCTCTCACTGCGATGTTGATCCGCCTATTGTTTCATTCGATTTTGTGCCAAATTCAGGTTATCCTTTAAGAGTTGGAGAACTTCTTGTTGATGCTCGATGTGATCTTCCACTGCTTGAACCTTCGAATTTTCCCTTAAAGATGATGTGATGGATGCTGGATGATATCCATAAAGTGCCATAAATGGGGTCATTTTTGCTGCAGTATGGAAGGAAGTGTTATACCACCATTCAGCGAGAGGTAACCACTTGACCCATTGTGTTTGTTTATCAGATACAAAACAACAAAGATATCCTTTCAAACATTTATTTACTATCTCAGTTTGACCATTGGATTGAGGATGATAAGATGAGCTATGAGCTAATTGAGTAACCAAAAAAGAAAATAACTTTGTCCAAAAATTTCCAGTAAAAATGGGATCTCTGTCGCTCACAATAACCTTTGGGTTTCCATGTAGCTTTTGAATTGTTTCCATAAATGTAGTAGTAACTGTACTAGCTTTAAATGGATGAGATAATGCAAAAAAGTGTGCATACTTGGTAAGTCTATCAACTACCACCATGATGACACTCTTTCCTTTGAACTAAGGTAAACCTGTGATAAAATCCATTGAAATCTCCTCCCAACGTTGGCTTGGAATGGATAAAGGTTTTAAAAGACCTGGGGTCTTAATTGTCTCAACTTTATTCTGTTGGAAAACCAAACATTCCGCCACAAAATTTTGAATATCAACTTTAAGGCCAGCCCCAAAAAAATTCTTTCTTCACCCTGTGGTAAGTTTTAAAAAATCCTGAGTGTCCTCCTAAAGGAGAAGTGTGCAATTCCAAAAGAATATTTTGTTTTAGTTTGGAATTCTTACAAAGATATAAGTGATCTTTGTACCATAAGGAATCATTTTTCCAACTAAATGTATCAGATGTAATAGGATCTTACTGCAACTTTTGAATGAGTATCCACACTTCTTCGTCCTTCTTCCATTCATCCCTTGCTTCGGTTATCCAATTTGGTTGGATAATAGAAATCGAAAAAAGAAATGCTTCCACCTCTTCATTCTTTCTTGAGAGTGCATCTGCAACAAAATTTAGCTTCCCTTTTTTGTAGATTATTTCAAAGTCATAACCCAACATCTTTGTGACCCATTTTTGCTACTCTTATGAAGATAGTCTTTGTTCCAAAAAGTGTTTAAGACTATCATGATTAGTTTTTACCTTGAAGTGTCTTCCCATTAGGTAAGGTCACCATTTCTTTAATGCATGCAATATTGCTAACATTTCCTTCTCATGAATAGCTTTTTGTAAATACTTTCCTTTGATTGGACGACTTTCAAAATCAATGGGTCTTCTTTCTTGCATTAAAACAACACCAATTCCATTTCCTGAGACATCACATTCCACAATAAAGGTTTTTGTGAAGTCTGGCGTAGCTAAGACCGGTGCTAGGCACATTGCGTCTTTAAGATGTTCAAAGGCCTTAGTTACTTCAGGAGTCCATGAAAATGCATCTTTCTTCAATAATGTTGTTAGAGGTGCTGCTATTCTCCCATAATTTTTAAAAAACTTGCGATAATACCTTGTTAACCCGAGAAATCCTTGCAACTGCTTAATGGTTGTGGGGACTTTCCATTCCTTAATGGCTTTAATTTTGTTAGGGTCTACCTTAACACCCTCGTGAGATACAATATGACCCAGATATTCCACCTCTTGTACTCCAAAGAAAAATTTGGATGTTTTTGCATACAATTGTTTCTCCTGCAATAGTTTGAGCACCATGTCAACATGTTGAACATGATCCTTCCAAGACTTGTTTTAGATTATTATATCATCAAAAAATACTAGCACTAATTTTCTAAGGAAGGGTTTGAAAATAGAATTCATCAATCCTTGAAATGTAGAAGGTGCATTGGTAAGGCCAAAAGGCATGACCAAAAATTCATAATGACCCTTATGAGTTCGAAATACTGTTTTCGGAATATCTTAAGTCTTCATTCTAATTTGATGATATCCTGAACGAAGATCCAACTTGGTAAAATAAATTGCTCCATGTAATTCATCCAATAATTCATTAATCATAGGAATGGGAAATTCATCTTTAATGGTGAGCTTATTGAGCTCCCTATAATCTGGACACATGCACCATGATCCATCCTTCTTGTGTACCAATACTACAGGAGCAGAGAAAGAAATTTGACTAGGTTGAATTATACCAGCCTCTAACATTTCCACAATCATACGTTCAATTGCACTCTTTTGGACATAAGGATATATATAAGGCCTGAAGTTTGGAGGAACACTTCCGGGAATCAAATGAATAGCATGATCATGATCACGAATAGGTGGGAGTCCTTTGGGAGTTTCAAACACCTTGGAATGATTGTCCAAGATTTTTTGGAGATCTGCAGAAATAGATGATTTTGATGTTGGAACTTCTAGTGAGCATAATTGTGCAATTACGCCTCGTTGTTCTTTCTTTAGAAGCTTTGTCATGACATTAGAGCTTATTATCCTTCCTGGCTTCCCTACAATACCTCGTAATTCAACTTCCTTTCCTTCTGAAAAAAATTTCAAGAAAATTTCTTGAAAATTAAAAGCTACCGTCCCCAAAGATTGTAACCATTGTACTCCTAGTACAACATCAGCACCTCCCATAGGAATCGAAAGCATTGGACTATTCAATACATATTCCCCCATGGTTAGCTTGATATTATGGAATTTTCCAGAGAAATTTATAATTCCTCCATTTGCAACCATCACTTGACATTCTGGTGCTGGGTATAGGAAACAATTCAATTCCTTGGCTACCTTACAATGAATAAAATTATGGGTACTACCTTAATCAATCAACACTATTACCTTTTTCTTCTTGATATGTCCTTCTATCTTGAGAGTTTGAGGAGTGGTAATTCCTGCCAATGCATTACACGATATGGTCAGACTCATTTCTTCCTCTTCTAGGGTTGGTTCCTGGTGTATATCCTCTTCTTTTGAAAATTCTTGTTCATTTTCTTCTTCCTCTTCACAATCTATGTAAAATAATTTCTTCTCAGCACACTTATGACCTTTAGTGTATTTGCTATCACAACCGTAGCAAAGCCCTTTTGCTCTTTTTTCTTCCAATTGTTGTGGTGTCAACCTTGTAGGTTGTGGAAATCTAGGAGTAGCAACACTTCCCTCTTTATAGAAGTGAGTGGTATGCTTCCTTGTCGCCATAATTTTACATTCAATTTTTCTTGCCAACCTGAATGCCTTCTCCAATGAATCAGGTTCCAAAACACGAACTTCATGTTGGATGTTATCCTTTAAAGTACCTATGAAGAGATCAATCCTGTGTTCCTCTGGAATATCAGTTACCCTTATATTCAATTTTTGGAAGTCCTTAATGTGCTCCCCACTGAACAATTTTGTTTGAGATTTATCAATTGGCTAAAGAAGGTGTTTCTCTTTGTATCCTCATAATGTGCTATCATTTCCTCCGTAAAAATTGACCAAGTGAAATTTTTTTTACGAGAGCAAAGCCATCGATACAATACAAATGTATTTTGTTCTAAATGTGAAGTTGTGATGCGTACCTTTTGTGTGTTTCTCACATTATTGAGATCAAAATATTGCTCCATCTTTAGTATCCATGTTACAGGATCCTTTCCATCAAATTTCCTCATATCCATTTTTGGAATATGGTGGTTCTTCCTTCCAACATTAGAGTTTATGAAATCATGATTAACATTTATTTTGTTCTCATCATGAGTTTCCTCTACTATATTTTCACCATTAGGAAACATTTCTTGTATAAACTTTGCCAAACCTTCCATGTTTGCTTTGGATCATT
Source organism: Pinus albicaulis (assembly GCA_034641835.2). Classification (NCBI taxonomy): domain Eukaryota; kingdom Viridiplantae; phylum Streptophyta; class Pinopsida; order Pinales; family Pinaceae; genus Pinus; species Pinus albicaulis. The sequence goes on along the minus strand of CM076579.1, from coordinate 538,038,704 downwards.
CTTCATGTTTTCCATTTTCTCATCGATCTTAGCTTCCATGTCACCCATCTTAGATTCCATGCCAGCTTCCATGCCATCCATGCCATTCTTCAAACCATCCATCTTAGATTCCACGCCTTTCTTCAAACCATCCATCTTAGTTCCACGCCTTTCTTCAAAACTTCCATGTCATTTTTTGTTGCTCTTTGCGAGAGCAAATTTTTTTGCACTTGCCCTTGTAATTTTGATATGTCATGTTGCCATTCTTCATCTTGATGAGTCATAGTAGAGCCTTCTAAAGGCTTAATGGGTGTTGAATTATTTTTAGGGGCCATTTTAGAATCCAATACTGATATCTATTCTACAATATGCCCTTGGAATCAATTCAACTTGATTCTTAAAACAAGACTTATGCAATTCAGAAAAACAAATACACACCTTTTACTTTCTTTTGAGGAGCTCGATATTGAAATTGAATTATATTTATAATTTCGGATCCTAAATATCTGAAATTCGGCCTTATAGTAGCCCTCTGAAGCTTCTTTCAAATTCCACGGGTCTAATCTGATTTGGATTCTTCAAGTCAAATTTATGTCCAATATCCCACAATGACCCAATTATGGACTAGCTTAGTAGAGAAAACTTTTACGACTTGCCACGTGTCATTGTTTCCTCCTTTGGCTCTAAAACTAATAGACATAAAACTATATTCCATGTACTTGCAGTCACTTTTTACATCATTCCAATACAATGCTCAGAGAGAGAGTTATGAATATTTTCCCATGATCACCTCTTTGAGATGAAATTCAGAAGCCTAAACAAGCCCTAACTTCCACAGATCATATCTCGACCAATATTGTGAACCAAGATCTGAAATTTTGTGATGATGTACCTTAGGATTTCGGCTTCGCACTATAAAAATTTCAGCTTCTGAACCTTCGTAGAAACAAATTTATAGCGAAAATTCCACGATGACCTGTTTAGGCTAAATTTAGGAGCCTGCAAAATGACCTACCTTCCACAAATCATATATCCAAAAATATTGCGAACCAAGATCTAAAATTTTGCAACGATGTTCCTCACGATTTTTTCTTCGCACTCTAAAAATTTCAGCTTCTAAACCTTTGTAGAAAAAACGTTATAGCGAAAATGCCACAATGACCTATTTGGAGTAGCGAAACCCTAGAATCCCAAACCTCTGATACCAAATGTTGTGAAACCAGCTCCAAAAATAGAAGAAAAAAGATATCAACACCTTATAAATAAGCCACTTCGATGGGGCAACCTACAATACATTACATGAATGAACAATTCTTGGATGATACAAATTACAAAACCTCCTTTCTATATATAGGAGTCCATGGGGCCATAATGTAATCCTAGTGGGCCACAATGTAATCCTAGCCGACCTAACAATAATAATTTAAGGGCACAATAATAACAATATGGGGGTTACAGTGGGCACAATAATAACAATAATGGGGTTACACCAACAATAATAAGGGACTATACTAGTAATATAGGGACCCAACATGCCCTCTCCTTCAAAAAAGTGTTGTCCTCAACGCTCGAGTAGCTTCTTTGGGTTCTTCTGTATAAAATTCTCATCCTCCCATGTAGAATATTCAGTGGGTAAGTTCTTCCACTTGATGAGATACTCTGAAATTGATCGATTTTGTAGCTGTCGAGTTCTTGTTTCCATGACCGCTTCAGGTTCCAATATGATTTTTCCTTCCTCATCAAGTTAGAGCAATATTGTTTGAACTGGAAGATTTTCACCTATAACCTTCTTTAAGCATGAAACATGGAAAATTGGATGCACTCGTGAAGAAGCAGGAAGCTCCAATTTGTATGCCATAGTACCAATATTTTGCAACACCAAATAAATTACAATCATGGAGTCGCCAAATAAATATATATGTTGGATTTCCCTTGACATTCCCGAGTCTAATCCTTTCCATAATGCTATATATTCAACTTGATTGTTAGCTGAAACTCCTAGGCCTGAAGTATACTAAATCCCTCTTTCTTTGCTGAGGAAAACAATAAACCCTCTTGCTCTTTCCTCCCTAAACTTACCCTTCAATGCTCCAACAAAGAAAATGGAATGTATTTCCTTAGTTCTCCTCCATTTTGAAATTCATTAGGTTCCATTCTGATTAAGAATGATTTATCGACAAGAGGCTTGAAATTGAAGCTGTCAGCATGATTTCAAGATTGACCCAAATTTAACCAATCACTTACACTTGATGACAAAAAAATTATCTCCTCTATATCGTAGCCTCAATCTGAGATTTTATCAAAGAGAAACTGGTTTTATTTAAGGGCTACTTTAATTGGGTTCGAATGAGAATTATTGAAAATTTCTTAGTTGCGAGCGAGCAAAATCACCCAGCACAAATATTTCGATAGTGCCATCTAGCTCCTCATAAAAATTGAGTTTGATTTACACTACCAGCAGATTTTTTGGCTCCATTGCTTAAACATTTCCTGTCAACTCTCAGGGATAAATGGGTTATTTATCACCTTTCCCAATGCTAAATTCCAAACCTCCATTGTGAATGGACACTACCAAAAGACATGAGGGGTATTTCTTCAGCCTTATCACATAAAGCACACTGAGAAGGCCCATTAATTTCCATGGAATAACTCCCAACAAAAAAGGTTGATTTTAGGAAATTCATATTTGTTCTGGATTCCCCTCCATAACCGATTTATTGGAGGGTGAGGGAAATTTTGAATCAATGGTTCACAACCCACTTAAACTGTGTATCTGTTCTTCTTTCTTCCCATCCATATTCATCAATTCAACTTAGAGGTGAAAATTTGGTAAAAACTCTTTAAGGCTTTGAGAAAGAAATATAATGTGGTTGTAGATGTGCAGGGACATTAGGACAACTCCATTAACCAATTCACTGGCCATTATGATCCCACTACAAAATATCAGTGATATTTATATATCCCTTTTCCACCATCCACGAAGGCAACATAATTTCTATATCTTGGACCCCTGATCTAGCCATACTTCCCTTTCGGGTCTCAAAATATGATTCTTATGAAAATATTTATGATTGAAGGTTGTCTTCCACCATTCCTTTGAAAATGAGAGAATGTTCCATACCATTTTGGCTCCCAATGCTAATTTCACTAGCTCGGGGTACTTGATAGCTACACCCCCAAAAAAATCAAGAAAACGAAAAATATTCCAATTTACAAGATGAAATATATTTTCATTGTTCTTACCTCCTTGCCAAATAAAATTCCTCAATAGACCGCCTATTTGGTGGAATATTCCCTTAGGCGCAAACAATATTGAACCCATATACACTAGGAGAGAGGATAGTGTTGATTTTATGAAGACTATCTTACCTGCTCCATTCATCCATTGTGCACCCGAGCACTAGATTATTTTCCTTAATTTTTATAGAACTTCCTCCAAATAATCTACATTTGATGCTTCAAGAGAGATTAGAATTCCTATATATATAATGAATTTCCATTCCACAATAGTAGGAAATTCAAGATCCGATATATCTCACTCAAAGTAGATTCAATACAATTCCACACATATAATTGGAATTTTATTTTGTTAACATCTACCCCTGATAAATTTAGATAGATGTTCAAAATATACTTGAAGCAAGCCACAATTATTTTGGATGCTCCCCTAAGGAAGAGAGTGCCATCTATGAATTGAGAATGGTTAACCCATTAATGCTCTAGGATAGACATAACCCTACCAACTTACCTTCTCATCTAGAATTCTCCATATTTCTTCTCAAACTTTCAGCCATTATAATATAGAGAAGAGGAAACAGGGGACACCCCTGTTGTAAACCTTTGGATGCAACAAAGAAAATGGAGGGTTGACCATTGCAACGATGTTATCTACGAAGACCCAATACATGCTTTGATCCATTTTATAAAATCATTTTAGAATACCATTTTTTTCAAGAATTAAAAAAAGGAAAGAGTACCTTATCCGATCAAAATCATTTACCATATCCAATTAATCACCATTCTAGACTCGTCAACTTCCTTATTGAAATCAATTTCGTCATGAACAAGGATAATATTGTCCAAGATTTGTCTCTATTGCAGAAAACCACCCTCTTTCTATGAAATGAGATCCAAAAGAATTTTTTTTAATCTGGATGAAATGACCTTTATTAAAATTTTATAGGAAGAATTGCATAGAGATATTGGGAAAAATTGAGAGAAATTCACCAGATTCGACTCTTTAGGAATAAGAGGAATAAATGAGGAGTTGGTACTGCTCCTATCTTCTCGTTTATTCTTGTATTGTTCAGCATCCTCATCAAGTCCTTCTTAATCATAACCTAGAAGGACCTATAAAAACTAATGGAAAAAACATCTCGTTCTGGAGCCTTATTTGGTTCTAGATCCAATATTTCATCAAGAGCTTCTGCTTCCTCGATTTCTTTCATAAGGAACTGATTTACAAAGTCTAAAATGACAAAAGGAATGCAGTGTATAAATTCCTAAGGCTGGGGCATGTCAACCTCACCATCCTCATGATATAACTCATGAAAATGAAGAAAAGCTTCATGTTTAATGTCCTCAAAAGTGGTAACTTCGGCCTTCCTTTAGGAACTAATTCTTTAACTATATTCCTCATTTCATGAGATTTTGCTTGCTTATGGAAATATGAGGTGTTCTTATCTCCTGCTTGTAGCCACAAGATTCTGGACTTTGAGTGCCATAATTCTTCCTCTTGTCTTCTTACCGTGAATATTTTTGAAGTGCCGTGGCTCTACATTGATTTCTTCATCCATGCTTTGATGTTTCTCTAATTATTTGATCAAATACTTACACTTTTGACTTGGGAGTTGATAAATTTCCTTGAGCCATTTCCTTAGAGCTTGCTTGAGGAATTTTAATTTTAGACTCCCACGCAGTTGTAGGCGACCCTATCACAAGAGTGCTCCATGCTTTCCTGATGTGTTTTGACTTTATCCACAAATAATTGTATCTGGAGGCGATTGGGCCTAAATCCTCCATGCGATCCAACGGTAAGGAAATTGGTCGATTATCTAATTCTCCTTGAGCGTCAATTAAGGAATTACATTCTAATCCTCTTAACAACTAGCTACTATGGATAAGAAACCTATCTAGATAAGTTGCAATATTTTTGTCTCCACTTCTACCATTCAACCATGTGTATTTACTAATTTTTGGAGGAATGTCAACCAATTACCATTCACTTATTAAATATTCCATATGCTCTAAGAAGGGATCGTGAATAGGAAACCCTCCATTATTCTCTAGATACCTTAAAATTGTATTGAAATCACCCCCCATTATGTATTTGTTATTCCAATCCTTCTCTTTAATCAAGTTTAAAGAGTCCCAAAACTACATTTTCTCACCATATTGGAAAGGGGCATACATATTAATGACAGGGATTCACTCACTTGAATCTTGTAATTCCAGAAGATTTGTTATCTATAATTGGTTTTTCAAACTATCAATTAATTTTAAATGTGATTCAGAACAGTACATACCTAAAATACCTAAAACACCTCTTGAATCTTACATTATTCCACTATTTTCTCTCCAAAAATACTTATCTTCCTTATTAACCTCTTTCACCTCAATTTTGGTCTCTTGTAGGAGTATCCAATGCTTCTCTTGTTTTACCAAATCCTTAACCATCAAGGATTTAAAGGGGCTTCCCAATCCCCTTATATTCTAAGAAAGAACTTTCATCATTTCTTAGGATATTTTTGATAAGAACCTCTTGCTCCTTCTGGTATGTCCACTCCTTTAGGATATTTTGATTTCAAAACTTATAAAATTACTGGATGAATACCTAATTTCTTAATTTTTTTAGCTTCTCTTTCATGAAGTATCTTCTTATGTGGCTTTCCTTACCTCTTATTCTACTTTTTGTATCATGGTTTCTCCCTTCATCTTCCCAAACAAGAGATTGTGCCATGTTTTGGGTGATTACCCCTAAACTAAGAGGACCACCTTCAATGTTATCGGATATTGGAGGAGGGTATAAAATAGTAGGAGAATGGTCAATATGGGAATCTACATGGATTGGCTTTGATTGAGGGAGATCGACATTGTCTTTGATGAAAAGGTAATCTATAGATTCATTTATTTCCTTGTCTTCCTACACCACAGTTTTAGCTTCCTCGCCCAAGGTTCCTTTGTGATGATTAGGGTTTGGACCCACCTCACTATTTCTAGTTTTAATCTGCAATACATCAAATGGGTTTGTAGATGTCGATGCCCCATTTCTATTTTCAAAACTTGTTTCCTATATCCTAAGGACCTACTTCTATTTCCACCCCGATTTTTTGTCTTTCATTGTTCACCTTGATCTACAAAGGGATCAGGCCCCTTTCTAACACGAGATTTTTTGAAATCCCTTGCAAAGTGGCCATATTCATGATAGAGTGGACACTTGAAGGGGATCTGCTCGTAATCTTTGGTTTGACAATGAGTCCATCCTATGAATGTGATATTTATTTTATAAGGAAATCCATTTTCCAAATCAACCTCCACACAGATCTCGTCACACACAAAATGAGATCCCTTAGGTTTAGACCTATCCAAATACTTGTCGACATTGTTTCTTATTGTTCTTAGGCAATCATCACTCCAACAAGAAAGTGATAATCGAGGAAGATTAAACCAAATAGGAATCACATTCAGAATATATTCATCCATATTAAAATCCAAATATAATTTGTTTAATTACATCCCTCTAGATTCAAAAAAGTACAGACCATTTCTGAAAACTACATCCGTGTCTTCTTTGAGTTCAGATAGAAAAGAAAAAAATCCGTTTCCACAAACATGAAGCTTGATATTACCTTTCATCATTGATTTCTAGTTTTTGTCAATACACCCATCTATAGAGCAATGATATGGCCACATCCTCATAAATTTTCCAATCAAAGCTCATTCAAAGAATTCCAATGTTGTTCATGCACCCCCGCATGAAGGGCCACTGAAGGAATGGAGTCAGATTTCTTCTTGAATTTTTCTTACGCTTAATTTATTTTGGGTCTGTTCGAAAGAGCCGCCACTAATTAGTGAAAGGAAGTGACTTCATCAAGAGGGGGAGGGGGAGGAACCACCTCTGAGGATATCATCACAAGACTAACAGTGTAAGCTAGGCTTTCTCTCTAAGTACTATATCTATTACTGAAAAACCTTGAACATAGAATTTTAATATATGCATACTGATTATTAAATATTAATAGAAAATCGCTTTGATGCCTAGATAAATATGGATACAAATTTGCAATTTCTATATATCATAGACGATTTTTATTTTTATTATTATTATTGTTTTGATTGTTATTATTTTTCATTATTTTTCTTGGTTAAATTTCTTGCTTACTAGTTTATTTCATATTTATTGGATATTAATGTTATGAATTTATTGTCAACAACTAAGTTGCCACATCATTCAAATGAATTTTATGTTCCTTTCTTTCTAGCTTGTGCAGAGTGCAGAGGTGTGGAGGAAGTAGAATGAAAACTTCCTCCACAATCTTCACAATGAAATTTGTTTGCATAGTGGAGGCAATCACTCACTCATTTATTATATTACTATGTGACATATAGGGATGGGTTACAGGGAGTTGTCTACCGATGCAACAGAATAGCCCGGACGATAGTTTTTTGCCGGAATATGGTAAAATAAAATTCAAAAAATCAAGTATTTGGAGTGTTTTAATTGCATTTTTGATAGTGGAAATGGATTCAACACTATCAAAAACCCTTAGGGCACCCAAAATACTGAAGTTTAACAACTGTAAACAAGATTCTGATAAATATTTTCCGAAATTTTTCAGAATCTTACCGGAATTTGTGGGTTTTTTAGATGACGTCTGGGTTACAGGCATTGGTCTATCCGTACACGAGAAATTTTTTGTTTTCCTTAATGTGCACTTTGGTTTTTTTTTTGTATATATTTCTTCGCAAACGTCAGCGCGTCGCTGCATGCCCAGACCAAATTTCAAGGGACGACATCTGACATGTTCAGCTCCCAAGGCATTTCATTAATGGGAGACAATACTATAGTGTTCCTTTGTTTTGGAGTGCTTGTGGACGTGAAGAGCTTAGTATGTTTGATGCTTAAATTCTCTAGTGCATTCAAAAGTTCATTAGCCATGTTGAGGGTCGCTCATACTCAATCAGTACCACAATTGGTCATTTCATTCAGTTAGAGGAGGATTGCACTAAAGTTGTTTGGTGTCGAGTTATGGTGGTGGTAAATACAATCAGAGGGAAGTTGCAGGTGTGAGAAATTTGGATTCAAGGACAAAATAGTTTGACATTATTCTGTTTTATGGTTTGAAGGTTTGGAGATTTCTTTGTGAAGTTCAAGGAGGATTGCATTAAATTTATTTGATGACAATTGCAGCAATTGTAAATAGAGTCGGATGGAAGTAGATATATTCTCAAATTTGTAGGTTATGTATCAATTGCATCATATTGACTTGAAAATGTACATGGTATAACATTGAGAACGAATTACAGGGTTGTGATAGGGGCGAATTCAAAAATTTGGATTGATAGAGAATATTTTGTGACATAATTTTGTTCTAGGGTATGATTTGGAGAATTTTTTACTTTTATTGACTTTCTGATTTTGGATTTGCATAGGGTGTTAGTAGAGGGTGAATTTATTGAAAATGCAAAAAAAAATTCCTAATTTAATTTTTCCTTTGATTAAATTAGAAGAAAATTGAAATTCCACATCAGCATATAACTTGAATGAGTTAACAAAGTTATTATTACTCAATTATCTTAGTTAATTTGAGTTGGACGATGAACTTGAGTTGTGTACAATGGTTCCTAAATTTTAGGAGCCTAGGTTGAGTTAATTTCATTTGTAACAATTTAATTAAGTTAAATTGATTTATGGTCGGTTAAACTAGTTCCAACTGTTGAAGGAACTAGTTCGAGGCCTAGCAGTGGGGTGCATATTCATTGTTTAACCAGTTAACTACTCAACCAACCTAAATTAACCCATGCATGCACAAAATTCAAGTTACTTGGTTGATATTGGAGTTCAAGGGCAGTGTACTATCAACTGTAGAATATCAGGAATTGTATAGGTCATGCATGCATTCAAATAAGGACCTAATCGAATTGCAAATTCCAGATTGAGGAATTTCCTAATTAATAGGGGCCTAATTCCTCGAGGAACAACATAAGGAAATAAGATCTTGGAGGGCTTGAAAATTTACTAAGTGTTGGCCAAAGTAAGTCAATCTGGAAGAGGATAGAAAATACATTTGCAGGTTGAGCAGAGCATATTTTTCCATCCAGATTATTTGATTAATGCAATACATATAGTAAGGGGTTTTGAGCAGTTGCTTTCCCCTAGATATATCTTTGTGTATGTATGTTGAATATTGATGCATGTTATTAATTTGTGTTCTCGATCGTGAATTTAATTTTGCATATTGGTAGAGTAGATTTGAGTCTCATGTTTTAATCTATAATAAAATTCAACAGACTTCAGGTAACTTCTTCTGATAGTTCAGGAAAAAAATTTCAATTTGCTATTTTATTTTTTGGATAGGCTTCATGCCCTATATATGATCTGATAATAGGTGTCATCATGTCTTTGAAGAAATGGTTGAATCTGTTATTTTTTGATAGACTCCTCAATATATATAACTGTAAGTTGTCTTATTTCTTATTTTCTCTTGGTGCAGGAGATTTCCTTGAAACATTCTATCTTAATGGCAATAGAGCCTTGTGCTTTTGGAGTATTTTTATACATTGAAATTTTTTAGTCTTGTATAATCTAGAATTAAATGAAATGTGAGGGTGGTTTCTCTATTCTTTGTAGAAGATCTGAAGAATTTCTTTAGGTTTCTCATTTATGTGAGTTTTTTTAGTGTTTGTGGACCAATGTTTGTAGAAGAAATGGTGAATTTGGGTGGGTTTATGATTTTTCTAGGTTTCCAAGTTTTCATATGGGATAGCTCCAAGAAACTTCTATGATTTATTCAGAAATTAAATTGAAATTATATGGCTAATTAAATATGAATTGATTGCATTGTGCATATAAATTTTTTTTAACAAGGTTGGTTATTGATCCAAGTGGATATTTGTGGCCACCCACATATTCCACTTGGACCCCCACCATTGTTTCCTCAATTTTTCAGTTTCCTTAATTGTACCACAATTTACTATTTTTGGTAGTTTTTTGGGTCTTGAACTTCTAGAGTCGTTTTGAGGCCCTAAACGACGTTTTTTGGGGAAACTTAGGCCAACATGGGTCTTTGTCAGATGTTGGCCACTCGAAAGTTGTGTTCCTTGAATAGATATTTCTAACGAGGTATTGTGCATGTCAAATGAATATCGTATGCCAAAATTACGTCTTGAGGAAGTTGATGTACCAATTTACCCAAAAGGGGCCCATAATTTTGGTGCTTCATCTCCTAGGGTTAGGTTTTTGGATTTTTAGGGTTTTGCATTTTTTCTCCATAATAAATAGGCCTTTGAGCCTCATTGTAACAAAATTCAGATGCATGTATTTGCCAAATCTCTTCTCAGTAATAAGATACCATCGCCCAAGCTAGTTTATTTCCATTATGTATGTAGGCATATTTGAGTCTTTGATATTAATGAAATGAATTTATATGTCTACTGCATCTCTGTGTCCATGTTTATATTTGTATTCTATTGCATTCCTTCATAAATTTGGATGAATTATGATACATTCATTCAAATAAAACAAGGCTAGTGCCTTGGTACAATGATTTTAAACAGATCAAGATGAGAATAGGAACAAAACTCCTAGATCTATGAATTCCTACTTTTACATGCAACTGAAAAATACCTATTTTACCTATTTCATTTAGCTTATAGAATCTAACATATTGTTGCAGTAGCAGAGTACATTTACTATTCATTGATCACTATGATGAGATTCAAAACACTAGAGATAAAACCATTCATTTTTTTTGAGAGAAAGTTCTCATGGAATTTGGAGAAAATTTGGATATGAATCCTCCTTATACTCTTTTTTGGTGGATTTTTCTCTTTCTATGGATGAGCGCTGCTTCGGTCAATGGAGCTTGAATTCTCAAAAAATCTATTTTCGTCCATGTCTCGCAGAGGCTACAAGGCTTGCTCAATGTGGGAGTAGTGCTGAAAAATCTTGTCAAAGGAGTTCCCGAGGTTGGTACATTGGTGGTAGAATAACTGTAGCTCTGAGGAGCAAAGCTCCTTCCACTGATTATGTAGAGCTTTAACCTATTCCAATTCTTCTTTGAGGACACTTCAATGCGGATAATCATGATTCAAATATATTGGGTGAGGATTGGAGGGGAGAAGATAGGACTGAGAATTATACAAATGTTGATGGTGATGAGTGCAAAGAGGCTGCATAGTGAGAGGGAAAACTAAATATCTGTTGAAAGTAGGTCCGCAGCAGGGACTATAGGCACCACATGACAGAGAGAAAAAAATAGAAGATAGAGGCTCAAAAGGAGGTTGAGTGTTGAGGCTTGGAGGGGGGCGATGAGGGATATTTATGGAATAAGGAGAACCCTATGAAGAATCAAGTGAAGATTTGCAGTCAGAGATAAGTGCAAAGGAGGAAATTTCAAGAAGGAGCTCCTATACACTTGGTAATTGAAGCTTTGACTAATGAAGATATGTTTTGTATTTATGATGAGTCTAGCGATTGAGGGGTCTGCAAAATTCTTTATTTTTCAAATCGTCAGCCCTGCTATTATTTTCTTTGAGGACATGATAATAATAAATCTTTCCCAGATTCCTCATTTGACTTTAAATTTGAGAAACTATTTTCCCAAGTCTGCATTTTTTGGGATTGAACTTTTTACCATTTGATAGATGAGGATGGTTGAATCTCCAATCACAATTGGATTCTTGAAATTTTTCTCACAAAGGATTTGAGAACCCAAAAGAAAGTTCTAATATTCAGCCCTGTTGTTAGATTTAGTACCTAGCCCCTACTCGAAAGAGATTAAATCTAATCCCAAATGATCAATAATGGTACCACCAGTGTCAGCTTGACCGAGATTTGATTTAGAGGCACCATCAAATAAGATACATGGCCGCCTGAGATTTTTTATCCAGTCTTTGAATTATTTATCTTTAAGATGTTGCTTCTAGTTAACTAAATTGAGGATATTTCTCCTGGGTGGACAGACAATGTGATATATCTAGGACAAAGTTGAACCAATACATCTCTTCATTTTGGGACAACTTAATATCTATTTTATTGTTCCCTTTTGAGAAAATGGTTTCAATGGAAAGAATCCATGATTTGACCAGTGACTTTTCTAACTTCAGGTTTTTTGTTTTGAAAAATATACTTGTTCCTTGCTAACCAGAATTTCCAACATAAAAAGTTTGGGAGGCAAGTCCAGAAGTGTTTGAGAATGAATTTGCTTTTGAATTAATAAGGATAGATGGGTTTCCAATTGAAAAATAATTAATATATGTTAAGATTGGAATTTTCTTGGACTTGGAGGGGACTTAAAAAGGCTTGAAAACATTTGTTTGTGAAATGGCATGCAATGAAGAGATTATGAATGGTTTCCTCAAATTTATAATAAAAAGGGAAGATTTAGGGGCAATGTATGCCTCGTTTTCTGAGATCGTTAGTTGTGATAATATTCCCCTTGAGCATAGTCCATATAAATAATTTAATTTTGGGAATACTTTCATATTTCCAAAAAATTTCCCAAAAAGGCCAAACAGGCTATCGTTCAAAACCATATTTGATTTTTCCATATCCAGATTCAACCGAATAGTCTCTTAGAGTTGGATTCCATTTGAAATTTTCTTGTTTCTTGAAAGGAATATAGGTTTTTCCCTTGGGATGATGAAGAAGGAGGTTCCTTTGCTGGAGAAGCTTAAAGGAACTGTAGGAAGATTCCATCCATCCCGTGTATTATCTTGTTTGTTCCAGGAAGATATTTGATCCAAATTTAAGATGCCTTTATTTTGAATCCAAAGCTTGAGATGATGAATGTCTTGATGGGAATATAGAGAGGGGTTACCCATAATGTTGTCCATCCAAATGAATGTCTTGATTCTAGAAGTATCAACTTTAATTAGGGGCAAAGATTTTTTGCATAGATTCCAAATTTGCGATCATGGTCTATTAGGAATCTGAGAGGTGAGAATTTAATGTTGAGAGTGTTCATGTATATATGTTCTAAAACTTACTTCCACCATGAAGCTTATTTAGTTATTAGCCTATATATGATTTTTTCTCCCAAATATATGTTCATTAGACGTGGATGTTGGATATAAATTCCTCCTTTGTCATAAGGAGAAGCTACTTGATTCCATCTTACCAAACTGAAATTTTTTATCTCTGTTTTACCTCCTTGTCAAAGGAACTTTCATATGATTGGCTAAATTTGGTTTTGGATCCCAACAAGATCTTACTACAAGGAAAAGACCCTCTAGTGGAGGTTATAAAGGAGGATTTTAGCGTTATAAAATTGGCCAAAATTGTCAAAAAAATATTTGCTACAACATCCATTTTTGGTAACAGAGGTTTTGACGAAGCTTCTAACGGAACTTCAACACAATTAAAAAAAACTAGGCGACCGAAGGTTTTTACGGATATTTCTATCATCGATGTCTGCATTATGTGTGAACACACCAGTGTGTTTTACCCTGTATGCACTGGTACTGTAAATACACCAAGAACTGGGATGGAAAACAAATTTTAGAAGCCTCGGGGCATTTAGCAATGTCCCAGTGCATGTCACCCACAAAGATGCACAAGGTCGTTTAGGTGTTAAAATGCACCATGCCATTAAGTTATAAAAACACATTGGCATGTTAAAGGAAAACCATACTAGTGCATGCAACACCTATCCGCCCGCTCAGGTGGTAGTCATCGATAAAGCGCACCGGGCGTTCTAATTGGTATTTGTATTTGGTGCGGTGCCCATAGGTCGTAGAAACGCACCGGTGTACAATATCATACAGACGCATTGGTGCACAGTAACTAACACACACCAGTGTTCATTTTCTGTTTTTTAGAAACATCGACCTGTGACAGTGCAATTATTGTGATTTTAAAAAATTGATTATTCATCAAAAGTCAACACATATCTTATAACAGTATTCATATCAATTATTTTTTTATTAGTGCATTTGAATGTGATGTTTGGATGAACTTGTTATATCATATCATTAGATTTCGCATCCCTTCATTATAATATTTAGTCATCCATATATTTAATCAGTGGTGTAACATTTCACAGTGACAGTTGAGAACACAATAGAATAAATTAAAATGTGTGTCTATATATATATATATATATATATATATATATATATATATATATATATATATATATATATATATATATATAAGGCACTCTTTGTCATACAAAATGGGATATTTATTGGTATCTATTTTTCTTTCAACTGGGACACTATGTCCATTACATTAAACAAAATGTCTGATTTCACAGACAAATATTACAAAAAACAACGCCTTGCTTTGATATCCAAACATACTGATCATCATTCTTCATTGGAACTGTTGTCACTACTCGAGCTACTTCAATGACTTGGGTTATTTGGAGGAATGTTTTGTTCATTTTGTTGATTATTTTCTTCTTCTTCAAGTTCCATCTATAAACATAAAAATAAAGTGTAATGAGTATGTATACATTGGTGAGAATAATGAAAATGGCAATATTAAATAATATACATCAATGTAAATTGAAAAGAAATTTACCATAGCAAGAATTAACTCATGAAATATAAATATTCTTTCAAAACCAAATTTCATGCCATCTTTCAACATTTCATTTGTTGGCACGGTTCCATAATTTGTTTCCTGCAAGTTTTATACCCCATAACAAATCATAGATTTAATATAGAATATTTTTTTGTTCTATTAATTGTAGACGAAGCTAAGTAAAACAAGATAGATGCTTACAAATTCCACAATTAATTTCTTATATGCCAACATATACTGACAACCCATATTTAACGCATTGTCAATCAATTTATCTGATGGTTTTTCTTTGGATGTTAGCACATGTTTGAAGACATTCAATGATGATTGCTGTAAAACAATTTAAAATATACAAAAATGAAATCTAGTTAAGTTGTTATAAGGAAGTAACAATTACCCACAAACATAGATATCAACCCTTTTATTCCTTGTCGTCCTGTTTTGTGTGTTGAATGGGTTCCATTTTCGTTTATTTTCTGCAAGAAAATACCTGAAAATTAATATTTAATGCTAAATTGTTTATTTATTGTACCTAATTGAAAAATTCAATGATTACATATTACATTTGAAGCACGTTTTTGTTGAGATGGCTCCTCGTGTGATGCAATTATGTCCATTTCTTTGACCATATCCTTGTACACATTTTTAGACATTCCTACTGGCATATTTATGATATCAGCTCGTTCATACTTTGAGATTTTTATAATCTTCCTGAAAATGTAACATGACAATAAACTATTTAATTTTTATATTGATACATGAAAAGTAAATTTAACAAAAGTGATATTTATAAATGATTGCTTTGTAGTAATATATACATATAATTCTAGAAAAAAATTTAAAGGAATATTACTTTTTCAATCCTTCTTTTTTGTTGTTGTATGCTTTTTTTATTAAAATTCTGACATGTCTCATTGACCAACTCTCTGGAAACTCATCCTACAGTTTAAATAAAATTTGGTTCTTGGAATCATTGGATTTATTTTTGTATTTTAAGTGGAAAGAACGTATATACATTTGTTCCACTAGATCCCTCAATGTTTTGTAAAAGTTTTTTCCCCTTTCATTAACCTCCAACACCACTCTAAATGACCTAAGGAGAAATTCATTTTCATTTGCATATTCTATTTTTTTTCTTAGAACTACATTCCTTTTCTTCATTGTTGATCCCTGTAGAACATTAAACATATGCAAATTAATATATTGTTTGAAACATGCTATCTAATATTTTTAAGTATATTATTAATGAAAATTCAAAAAAGAAACTCATATTGGATCAATTTTTCATTCACCTAATTCATCCTTCTGCAATTTTTCCATTAATCTTTTATGCTCTTCTAGTCTTAGATCAGAAATAATCTTATCGAGCTTCATCATTTTGTGGCTCTACGTGATACAAACTAAAAAATACATATTAGTCAAACTTACATATAGTTCAAAAATAATTATTTTTTTAAATAATTTACAAAGAACTTGCCTTTTTTTCTTTTATGGATGTGTTATGAGTATTTTTGATACTTGAACTCTTGTCAGCCATTTCTTTATCAATATGAACCCTGTACCATTCATTAATATATTTTATAAATATATCACACACTTTTTAGGTAAAAAAAAAAATCAAGAAAACAGTGTTCCTTTCACAACTGACGCACTGATCGTGGTGCGGTAGGTTCTTATAAATGCACCGCCAATATAGTAGAAACACCGTATGCTGATCCTTGTCAACAAGGAGACCTGGTGCGTTATATTAATACCGGAGCACCAATTAACATAAACATAATTAATTAAAAACTATTTTTATCTAACATCTTTTTTTGCCAATGCACGCTCAGTGCACTATACTAGAATCATGCACCGGTGCACTATTTTAAACAGTAGCACCTATTAATTTTTTTTTTTTTTAAAGTCATGCAAGGACCGACAAGGATTGGGATCTGACTCTACAAGTGGTCTAGCGAGTTAGATGTCATATGCCTATATATATAGTAATACAAACCCTATAAATCTAAAATGAAAAGCCCTAATTGTGAAGTCACATAAATAAGAAGAAGCAAGGGTTTAACGTAAGAATGGTTTTTTTTTTCTTCTAAATTTTAATTAAATGTAAATAGGAATAGAGATTTTAAATGATTTTATTAGTAAAATGCACAGTAAAATTTAAAATTTTTAGTATGCATGTATTAAATCTAATAGAAACTATAAAAAAACAATTATTACAATAAAATTTAGCAATTTTACTATACTACAGGGTTTTTGTGTGAATCACCAGATGTTTCAAATTCTGATTCTCTAAATAGTGTTGTTGTTCGAAATTATTTTGTTGTTCTTATGCTCCACAGTGCTCTTATGCTCCAGGTATGTCTCTCATGCAAATCCATCCCTGAAAAAATTTGCAAAAATATTGAAATAATGAATAGCTTTTACTATTTAAAGAAATTTGTTATGAAATTAGATTTCTGAAAATCATTTACGGCTCGTTTTTCAATTTAACGCTTCTTTTCACTTCAAAAAAATAAAGTTACGTTTTTTTTTTTCTCGATATTCGGTGTGTTTGTTAACTAAAAACATCGGTGCATCCGTTAATAAAACCACATTAGTGCAGTTAACAGTACATTAGCACCGATAACCATAAGTCCTTTTTTAAGGCATTGAAATTACTTTTAGATATCTACACCAAAATTTATTGTTGATTTTGCTCAAATGCATGGAGAAAATCTCATAATTATATCAAATGGAAAATTCTTAAAAATCCAGTTCGTTCCATAATATTTCTCAAAGTCCATCGCAGAGTTCTCCCTATCCTTCTCCAGATGTAATTACTTCAGATTTTATTTATATTTTCATTATATAATTTTTTTTTTTATCCATGTCAATCAGCTGAATAAAATTAATGTATACAAATTTTCAGGTTCATGCAGATTCAAAACCGAGTTTTTAAACAGTTCCAAAACATCGGAAGCTCTTATCAAGAGCAACATACCACAAGGCACGGTTGGTAGATGAAAATGGACAGCCGCTTCACCATACCAATTGTATCATGCCATCTTCTAGCCACAATATTGGGACAATGATGGTAATAATAATTGTTTGGTATAATGTAATTATTTCAACGTCAAACCAATTAATCATGCATTGACGTGCTTACTAATTGATATCATCGATTTTGTACTGATCATGTTCAAATATATTTTTTGAAATTATTAGGATTCTAGTGACGATGACCTACGTACCTACCATCTTCTGTTGCACCCCACGACAATGTCAAATCGAGAGAAGGCTGAATTAAGAGAAAAAATAGGAGAGGAACGATACTAAGAATGGTTGAATCAAGCACCTATTCAATTCCCACTAGGTCTAGATTCACCAATTAGGAATGAATACATCAATAGTAGTTCTTCACAAGCTGGCAATGGAGGCAATCAAATAGAGGTTGGTATGGATGATTTCTTAAGGGATACGACTACCATGGAGACAACGTTGTTAGATGCAGTCTAGAATGATGATCAGCTAGGGGATGATGTGCATATCCTTGATACCTTTTTCGAAAGCCTTAAGTTTGCTTCCACCACCCCTCTCTTTGGACCCAGTGGCCAGTCAAAGTCTACCCAGTTGGGGAAAACGATGTTACTGTACAAATTCAAAGCAAATTTTGGCTTATCAAATGCATGTTTCATGGAAGTTTTGAGCTAATTGACCATAAACTCCCTTATATTTTGAGAAATATTGTCACACAATCAACATTACAAATGGTCAATTTTATGAATGTTAACAATTATCGACATTAATGTACATTTAATATTGTCCATGACCAACTACAGGATATTCAAAGATAAGGTTCTTCCGAGTGATAATGTCTCGCATGGTAGCCGCGAAGAGGTAAATAAATTGTTGAAAATGTTGGGTGTTGAGTACATATCATATCATGCATGTCCAAATGATTGTATTCTATATAGAGGAGAATATGCAGACAAAGAGATATGTCCTAAATGTGGGCATGGTAGGTATGATAAATAAAAAAATAAGGGTAAAGAACATGGTCCTCCTTTTAAGATATTGAGGCACATGCTTATAATCCCAAGGATTCAAAGGCTGTTTCATTGCAAAGAATTATCTATGTTGCATGGCTAGCATGCCTCACACAGAAGTGAGTTGGGAGTCATGCGATTCCCAATAGATTCAATACCCATGAAGCATATAGAGGATACATGGCCTAGAAAATTCAAGGATGAAGTATGAAGTCTACGACTCAGCATAACCATGGATGGCGTCAACCCATATTCCCTACAGAACACCAACTATTCTGTTTGTCCTATAGTAGTGATCAATAAAAATATCCCCCCATGGTTGTCCATGAAGAATGAACATCTTATGTTGACTCTAATAGTCCTTGGTAGAAGACAAGTGAAGAATATGGATGTCTACTTACAACCACTGGTAGATGAACTGAAGGAATTATGGGATGGGATAAATGTATACGATGTATCAAGACCCATAGCGGCAGAGTGGATTTTTACATTGTATGGCATACCTGCTTACACGACACATGATTATTGTAGAAATTATACAACAATCATGTATATATTGGATTCACCGGATCTAACAATGCGCTAAAGTTAAATATTGAAACGCTTATACAAATATTTTGCGGAATTAAAAACACAATTTCCAATCATATAAAGCAAGGAAAGAATCGATCAAAACCACAACACCAGATATTCCCAGGGAAAGCTTACTACTCAAAACCCCTCTATCATATATTTTATATTCCACAAGGAATCATGAAACAATTACATACAACTCTTCTCACAAGAGCCCTCCTGTATTCAACTAATTGTCTCACACTGATCCAAACAAAATTGGGCCAATACTCAGCCAATTCTCAGGCTATCCTCAGCCTGAATTTCTCACGCAGTTCATGAGGAATGCAATCATTATTCACAAGGAATTCCAGCCTTCCTACACTGCGCTAAGTATCATGGGAATCTTGTGGTGTTTTACCTACACCTGGGTAGCCTGATAATATCACACATGATAGTCACACTTCCCTTTCACCTAGAACTCCACTGGGTCTCCACTGGAACTGACATGCATGCAGCTAATAGTAGTAAATCCTCAGTGGCATGTGAGATCATTGATTGTGAATTAATTAATATTTGATTCACTTGATCTCTCACTAGTGTATCAAACAGTTACAACTAGCACAATTGATTTTAACTCACTTAATTGAGTTAAACTGATTACAACCTGATGCAGGGGCATTAGGCTCAAAAGTTACTTGTACATAAAGTAGACATAGGGGGTCCCATGTTCTTAAATATTCTTGTAAATATTAATATTTTGAATGTTTTGGTAGGGAATTGTAATTGTTCTCAAGCTATTTTGAGAACATAAGAATTGGTTAAGATGGGAATATGAAGAGTCAGTTTAGGATTAGTTTAGTTATTGAGTCTAAATTCAGGAATTGGGAATGCTAAGAGTTGTTGAACTGTTTGGAGACCTGAACCGATTCTGGTCATCCTTGTGGTATAAATGTAACCCTGAAGAGTCTAAATAGGGGAGGACAGAGAGAGGGAGAGAGAGTTGGAGAGGTAGAGAACTTCTTCAGCGATAAAATAGGAGGATAATGGCCACTAAACTGAATATATGGCTTGTCATGAAATTGCAAGAATTTGTTTGAGATTTGTCACCTGTATCTATATATATCTGTTTATGGAAGAACTGTCTTTGAATTAAGTGTGCCTAGATGGGATTAAACCCTGTTGAATGTCTTCAAATTTCAATGGTTATCTTTGGATACGTATAAAAGAATTGTTATTGAGTTACATGACTTTATGTCTTCTTGGTCGAATCATATGAAAAATTGATTCAGTAATATTATGCAATTGTCGAATTAAATTCCTGTGTGAATAATTGGCTCTCGGTGAATGATGATTGATTTATGTGTAATTGAAGTATGAATCCCATAAGTAAGGATACGAGTGGAGTGATAGACCTCTGTACAATCCATAATAGGAATCCTTGTGTAGAAGGACGAATAAGAACCTTGTGATTAGTTACATAGACTGCGTAGAAGACCGGCCGAGACCAAAAGGGTAACCAGTTCATTTATGTGTGTTGAACTTTGGCAATGGCCTGTGCCAAGTATTGACTCCTCATTGAAGGGAGCGGGTGTATAAATCGAAACCACGAACCGATGTTGTACACGGAAGTGAGTTGAAGACGGAACCTAGCACGTCGAGGAGGAGCGGAACCGTGACCGAGATGAACAGTAACGACGGTTTGGAGTTGGACGGTGGTTTTCATCGCACCACCTATCGTCGATAAGCAGTATTTCCTGGTTGGGGAGCAATTCCATAAAGTGTTCGACACGTGGCGAGGAGGACCCACGGAAAACCGCCGTTGCTACGTGCCATCGCGCGTTAAAGTTCGTATCAGGAAGCTGAGCGATATCGATACAAGCCGTCGATCTGGAGGGAAGCCATCGGACGGTGATTGCTCGATGAAGAGACGCGGACGATAACCGAGGTACAGGTGTGCATTTGATTGGTCGGTTGATCATATATGTGGGGCTGAAATCAAAGATGTACTAAGGTTTACGAATTAATAAAGGTATGCCGATATACGTGGGATTTCGTTAATAATTGAAGAATGTCGTAATAGATAGATGGATATATTACGTGGGTTAATATATGTACATGCCGAGGGTCAATTTACATGGTTTTAATAGCCAAAGTATTATGTCGCTTATAATGGTTGTATAGGCGAATTTGGCGCATATGTATACGAAATGGACTGTCGAGTTATAACTATAGAGGAGTGTTGAATTAATATCTCAATTCTCTAAATTGAGATATTAAATTAACCCAGACTTATTTGTTTAAATTTTCCAGCATAGAATAAAGGGAGGTTGTGAGATTGCCCGAACTAGGGAAGAGGATTGGACATGAAAATTTGGATACATCACACACACAGATTGAGGCTGGGACCAAGGTAAACCGGGGCCAAGGGTGGCCTCGCTGTCAAGTGGTATCAGAGCTAGAATTTAGTTAGCTCGCTGAAAAGTTTTTTTTGGAAATGCACATGTACTAAACAGGAAAGAAAAGTTGAAGTCTGTTTAACAGAAGACTGCAGATTTGGAAGCCTGACATGCAGCATACATATTTGAAGTGAACAGGATTTACAGAGTGTGTGGAGGACAAGATCATGATCTTGCAGGTAATTAACTTTAATCTGATTGAATTTGTAATTGCAGAATAATGGTTGCTGAAAATTGGAGACAGAGTTTGATAGTGAAGACAGTGAGCCTGGTATTCAGCTAGAGGCTCGATAAAGAGGACAATTGCAGTGTTCTCTAGAGAAGTGAGCAGTGTTAACTCTGGTTGAAGGATTTTTTGCAGGAGTCAGAGTGCAGACAATTGAATACATCTCAGTAGAAGTAGATCACAACTTTGAGAGCAGTGATAGAAGAATCCAGCAAGGGATTCTGAGTGCAGAAAGAGTGTGGTAGAACCTGGAATTCCCAAAAGAGGTTGGATGAGTAGAGAGCAGAGGTGTTCTTGAGAGAAGTTTCAGAGTGAAGCCTAGAAGGTTCCTGTAGAGAAGGGGACCAGTACTTGCCAAAAGTCGGAGCTCGGAGAGAAGCTTGGTGAGGTAAGTTGCAGGAAGAGAGCTTGTTGTTGTAGAGGCTTAGTGCAGCTTGTGAGTGAAGAACTCCTAGAGAAGAAAATGGCTACTAAGAGCCATGGCAGGGACTGTAGTGATTCCAGAGGTTCTGAAAGAGGCCACATCAACAGAGTGTGGGAAGATGCCAAAGCAAATGGCATGAGGAAGAGACTCACAGATGAAGAATATTGGAAAGAATTTGCTGAGATCAAGGAAGAGTTCAACAGATTGAAACTGAGGATAGAAGAAAGCCAGAGAGTTGGTTGTCTCATGAGGAAGAATGTGAAATGGCAACCATTACAGATGAGGTTGAGGAAAAAGAAGATTTCCTTGTTGAGAGAAGAACTCAGAGTAGCTGAGTTGAAAGAAGAAATTTCTTCTTGTGAAGCAGAACAGAGCATAGATGAAAAGTGGAGATCTGCAAGAGATCTTGTGGGACATGATGAAGAATTGAGGCAACAAGAAGCTTGTCTTGCTGAAGAGGAAATCATTAAGGAATTCCTGAGTCATTGGACAAGTTCAGATGATGTGAGGGCTTGTGTTCTTGAGTCTGACAAATGTGAAGTGATGAAAGACTCCACAGAGGAAGAAGAACCCAGAGTTCTACGGGCAAAGATGGAAATTGAAGATTCCATGTGTAGACCTGCTCAAGAAGAAGTGCTTGAGGGAGCAGCCAAGACTGAAGAGTCTTGTGATTTGAAAAATAAAAAGTTGTGTGTGTTTGCAGGTATACCCCTGGAAGATGAACAAGCTTCAGATTTTGTTGATGAGGAGAAGACATTGAATCTGGAATCTGTTCAGATCAATGCTGAGATAGTGATATCTCAGGGAGAGATGAAGACAAAAGGGTCAAATGAAGATATCCAGCAGAATGTTGAAGTTGAGAGATAAGGGCCAACAGAGGATTGGTAAAGAATAAGCAGAGGCATAAAAGGTTGTGTAAGGTTCCCGAAATCTACTCCTATGGAAGTTGTTGAGTTATATAGGAGGTTGGACTCTCAGAGAAGAGAATTGGAAAAGCAGAGGACCTATGCACTGAATGAGTTGCTGGGAAAGCAAGGCAAGAAGATCTTCATGGATGGAGTTCATGAAGCAGATGATGGAAGAAAAGTGAGGCTAGCTAACAGTCTCCTGGAGGATGCAGATCAACATGCTGAGGTGCTAATAGAAGGTTTGGAAAGGAGTTCTGCACAACATACTGATGTGTTGTCAGAGAAGAAGGAGACATTGAAGCATTGGAACTTTACTGCTGATGATTCATGTGTTAATCATACAGAGAAAGAGGAAGAACAACAGTTGAAAGTTGTCAGAGAGGTGAATGAGAAGGAAGCTATGTTGACTGGAAACATAGTGAAGGATCATCATTTGGGCATGGTGATTGGAGCAGGGGATATGACTTTGACAGATGAAGAAAAAGGTGATGAAGAAATTCTGAGCCTTGAACCAGACTTAGAAATGCCGGGAGAAGAATTGGTGACCAGGTCATCAATCGAGACCATTGGGTCTCATGGTTTTAACACTGACAGTTTGTTTATGTGTACAGGTGATGCAGAAGACAACTCATCCTTTGAAATTGTCTTGAGAGAAGAAAAACTATTGCTGAAGGAGGATAAGACAACCATGTCTCATATACAGGGAATTATCAATGTCATTGACAGAAAAGAGTTGGCTAGTTGGGTAGGCCAAAGCCAGCCTGAAGAACAAGTTTTGGAAGCTGCTGAAGTGAGGAAGAATTAGCATTCCATGCTGACAGAGGATGAAGATACAGTGGCTAGAGAACTTGATTGGATCTCCAGAATCCATCATGAGGATGAGAGGCAATTGCTAAAGATTTCCCAAGAGGAAGGAAAAGATGTTGAAGCTAACTTCCAGCATGTTGAAGATATAAAACAAACACAGGAGAATTGGCTGAGTTGTTTTCTGAGAGCATTTGAAGAAGAGAAAGGGATTGCGGACCCTAGAGCAAGGATGCCTGAAGCTGTGAAGAAGAGAGGAATAGATACTAGCTTGCAGAATCAAATTCTGTTTACTAGTATACTGGAGGAGTATGTCACTACTGGTAGGAAATCAAATAGTGAATTGTTTTCTGAGAGTGAATTTGCAGATGATGAACAAAAGAAAGGTGCTGCAGAGGGAAATATCCTAAGGGATATTCAGGTTGGTTGTGCAGAGGCAACATTGGCAGCAACAACACCCATGGTGGCAGCAGATGCAACATGGAGGATGACACCTGCAGGAGTAGTAAGCATGTTGATAGCATGTGAGATTGGAAGCAGCAGCAGAGGGCAAGATAGTTTCCAGCCAGAGGATAAGCTAGACATGGATATTTAGTACATCAAAATATTGATGATGAGAGTGACTCAGGAGCAGCAGACAACAGCAGGAAAGCAGGAGAGTTTTAGTAGGAGAAAGACAATGGCAGATTGTGAAAGCATAGCTGGGGGCAGATTACAGAACAAAGTCTGGAAGCCTAGAGAAGGTCAGTTGAATAATGATGCAGCTGATGGATAGCATCAAAACCAAGTATGGGATCCTGGAGGCAGAGACGAAGAGCACATGATCAAGAGACCATGAAAAATTTGAAGCTTGGGAGTCTGATGCAGGGGCATTAGGCTCAAAAGTTACTTGTACATAAAGTAGACATAGGGGGTCCCATGTTCTTAAATCTTATTGTAAATATTAATATTTTGAATGTTTTGGTAGGGAATTGTAATTGTTCTCAAGCTATTTTGAGAACATAAGAATTGGTTAAGATGGGAATACGAAGAGTCAGTTTAGGATTAGTTTAGTTATTGAGTCTAAATTCAGGAATTAGGAATGCTAAGAGTTGCTGAACTATTTGGAGACCTGAACCGATTCTGGTCATCCTTGTGGTATAAATGTAACCCTTAAGAGTCTAAATAGGGGAGGACAGAGAGAGGGAGAGAGAGTTGGAGAGGTAGAGAACCTCTTCAGCGACAGAATAGGAGGATAATGGCCACTAAACTGAATATCTGGCCTGTCATGAAATTGCAAGAATTTGTTTGAGATTTGTCACCTGTATCTATATATATATATTTGTTTATGGAAGAACTGTCTTTGAATTAAGTGTGCCTGGATGGGATTAAACCCTGTTGAATGTCTTCGAATTTCAATGGTTATCTTTGGATACGTATAAAAGAATTGTTATTGAGTTACATGACTTTATGTCTTCTTGGTCGAATCATATGAAAAATTGATTCAGTATTATTGTGCAATTGTTGAATTAAATTCCTGTGTGAATAATTGGCTCTCGGTGAATGATGATTTATTTCTGTGTAATTGAAGTCTGAATCCCATAAGTAAGGATACGAGAGGAGTGATAGACCTCTGTACAATCCATAATAGGAATCCTTGTGTAGAAGGACGAATAAGAACCCCGTGATTAGTTACATAGACTGCATAGAAGACCGGCCGAGACCAAAAGGGTAACCAGTTCATTTATGTGTGTTGAACTTCGGCAATGGCCTATGCCAAGTATTGACTCCTCATTGAAGGGAGCGGGTGTATAAATCGGAACCACGAACCGATGTTGTACATGGAAGTGAGTTGAAGACGGAACCTAGCACGTCGAGGAGGAGCGGAACCATGACCGAGATGAATAGTAATGGCAGTTTGGAGCTGGACGGTGGTTTTCATCGCACCACCTATCGTCGATAAGCGATATTTCTTGGTTTGGGAGCGATTCCATAGAGTGTTCGACACATGGTGAGGAGGACCCATGGAAAACCACCGTTGTTGCGCGCCATCGCGCGTTAAAGTTCATATCAGGACATCGAGCGATATCGATACAAGCCATCGATCTGGAGGGAATCCATCAGACGGTGATCGCTCAATGAAGAGACTCGAATGATAACCGAGGTACGGGTGTGCATTTGATTGGTCGATTGATCATATATGTGGGGCCGAAATCAAAGATTTACTAAGGTTTACGAATTAATAAAGGTATGGTGATATACGTGGGATTTTGTTAATAATTGATGAATGCCGTAATAGATAGATGGATATATTACGTGGGTTAATATATGTACATGCCAAGGGTCAATTTACATGGTTTTAATAGCCAAAGTATTATGTCGCTTATAATGGTTGTATAGGTGAAGTTGGCGCATATGTATACGAAATGGACTGTCGGGTTATAACTATAGAGGAGTGTTGAATTAATATCTCAATTCTCTGAATTGAGATATTAAATTAACCCAGACTTATTTGTTTAAATTTGCCAGCGTAGAATAAAGGGAGGTTGTGAGATTTCCCGGACTAGGGAAGAGGATTGGACATGAAAATTTGGATACATCACACACACAGATTGAGGCTGGGACCAAGGTAAACTGGGGCCAAGGGTGGCCTCGCTGTCACAACCTGCATTAACTAATGCACCACTGCACTTCGAAATTTGTTACAACTAGAATTACTCTGCATGCCTCACCAACTACCTCTAACTCAAAATCCACTAGCTAAATGAGTTTATCACTCTCAGTTAACTATTACAAGTTATCATTGAGCATAGATTACATTTTATTTTCCATCTTAATTAAGGGATAACTAAAATATACATGCACCAAAATAACCATGTGGGCCCCACCCTATTGTAGGTGCTTAATGCAACCAGGTGCTTAATGCACTAGGCGTGGGTGCTGAATGTTGTTCCCGGATGAAAATTTAACTGTTTTTTGTTGCAAACTTCAACACTCCCTCTCAATAAGAAAGGAATGTCCTTGCACGCGACATGCAACTCATGCATGCGACATGCAACCTCATTCATGCGACATGCAAACCTTGCATGCAACACTTCTCTAGTGTTTCTCGCACATGCAACACTTCTCTAGTGTTTCTTGCGCATGCAACCTTTGCATGTAACACTTCCAAAACTGAATATCCTCCAAAAAACTGAATCAGCATAATGCATCTGTCATCAAAGTCTTCTGAGTGTTTCTAGCTACTGCACATGTCTACTAGATCCTCTGCGCTATTGAAATTTGCATCCATGCACTCTGTTTCCAACTCCGATCTACGCTCCAATATCTGAAACTGTCACTTTGATTTCATGTCCTCCCAACATCTTACTGCATCAATCTAACTGATCCTATTACTACTTCTATATGGGCTCCTCGTAGCCAAGGTTGATCCATGAGACCTCCCATCTCTAGGATCCTGCCCAAATTTCTTCTTGGGATTAATCATGCATGTCGCCCCACCTCTCACCTAGTGGTATAGCTGCATGCACTCCCTCTGCCCATTTGGCTCAAAATTTCTCTGCTTGATTTGTTGCTCCCACTCCATGATCCTCCACATGTGTCTGCTCCACATCTTGAGGTTCATTCTCACCTAAATGCAAATCCAACTCCCTCTCAAGGTCAATTGCATGGCTTTCTCACACTTCCCAATGGCTGGAAGCTCTGTAGAAATCACATCTACATCAAGTCTATATAGATTCGTCACATGAATTCCAATCTTCTTCGCTTGTCCTGTTGCTTTGTGTCGAAGGAAAACGTTTCCTTCACCAACTCATGCACATTGCAATTGTCCCTCCATCACAAAATATTCTAACAAAAGAGCTGATTTTAAATCGAAAATATCTCCCTCATCCAAGCTCTGGTTCGACCGTTTTTTTTTCAATTTGGGTATTTTTTCACAAGGAATCCAAATATACTATTTTTTTTGAAAATTTTGCACGAAAATTTTCAGATATCCTCTGCAAACTCGTGTACCCAAATAATTCCTGCTCTCATACCATGTAGAAAATTTATAACACAACTCTGATACCATGTAGAAATTATACAACAAGCATTTATATCTTGGATTCACCCGATCTAACAATGTGCTAAAGTTAAATACTGAATCGCTTCTACAAATCTTTTGCGGAATTAAAAACAAAATTTCCAATCACATAAAGTGGGGAAAGAATAGATCAAAACCACAACACCAGATACTCCCAGGAAAAGCTTATTGTTCAAGACCCCTCTATCATATATTGTATATTAAACAAGGAATCATGAAATAATTACATACAACTCTTCTCACAAGAGCCCTCTTGTATTCAGCCAGTTGTCTCACACTGATCCAGAAAAAATTGGGCCAATACTCAGCTAATTCTCAGCCTATCTTCAGCCAGCCTTGCTCATGCAGTTCATGATGAATGCAATCCTTATTCACAAGGAATTCCAACCTTCCTACACTGCATTGAGTATCATGGGAATCCTATGGTGTTTTAACTACACTTGGGTAGCCTACTAATATCACAACTGATAGTCACACTTCCCTTTCACCTAGATCTCACATGAGTCTCCACTGTAACTGACATGCATGTAGCTAATAATAGTAAATCCTCAGTTGCATGAGAGATCATTGATTTTGAATCAATTAATATTTAATTCACTTGATCTCTCACTAGTGTATCAAACAGTTAAAACTAGCACAATTGAGTTAAACTGATTACAACCTGCATTAACTAATGCACCACTTCACTTCTAACTCTGTTACAACTAGAATTACTCTGCATGCCTCACCAACTACCTCAAACTCGAAATCCAATAGCTAACTGAGTTTATCACTCTCAGTTAACTATTACAAGTTATCATTGATAATATATTACAGATTATTGTCCATCTTAATTAAGGGATAACTAAAATAGACATGCACCAAGATAACCTTGTGGCCCCCACCCTAATGTAGGTGCTTAATGCACTAGGCATGGGTGCTGAATGTTGTTCCCAGATGCCAATTTCACTATTTCTTGTTGTAAACTTCAATAATTATCTAGGCTTGCGATTTTTATCTAGTAAATTACATGTTTATTGATTTTTTTATATACGTAACAATATTCTTTTGCATATTAACTATTTAATTCATTGTAATTTTTCTAATCTTCATGATATTCTTTAACGTGCCATGCATATTGTATACAATAATTTCGTAGGTCTTGTAACAAAAGGGTAATATGGATGTAAATGTTGTGGACCTTCTTTGAAAGCTATATGGTCCAATGACCTATGAAAGCTAGTGTATGACTTCTCCAGGGTATTCCTGCCAAAATAACACACTTATAGAACAACAATATCCTCTTTCAATGGTAAACGAGAGAGAACCAAAAGGCCCGTAATAACGACACTTGTAGAATGGATTAGAACATATGAGAGAGAGAAGGAGAAGGAGTTAATAGAAATCTTCGATTCAAATGGGGAGCCTATGTTCAATGATCCAGAATTCTTCGGCACCTATGTTGATTAATTTCCCATTGGGATGAAAAGGAAATCTATCTTTTATAACCTCCCATATTGGGAGAATTTTAAGATTACCCACTTATAAGATCCCATGCATATATTTAAAAATGTTTCATCTTCTTTATGGAGGCACATATCATCGAAACAAAGTGACACATTGGCTGTTAGGAAAGATCTTATTACTTAAAAAACTAAAAAGAAACATTGGTCAAGACGATTAGAAAGTACAGGATCATAGGCTAGTCCCTCAGCCAATTGGTATTTCAAAGAAGGTGATGTCCCATGGATTTTAAAAAAATATGAACTTTCTTTTGTAAAGGAAGTTATAATGGGTGTGATGGTGCCATCTTCATATGGTTCTTCACTACGGCGCTGCTTCACCATGGAAGACCATTGTTCGGGGTTGAAATTGCATGACCATTTGAATCTTCTAAGAATACTTATAATGTCAAAAGCATGATTTTATTATTTTTTATATTAATAAATTTTATCCCATGCAAGGATCATAAAACATACTTAATTTTGTATATTATTGCATGTGTTTATAACTTTACAGTGTCATTATCCTTTGTTTGCACATGGGTGTGTGAAACATGACTTCCCACAAGACCTAGGACGTGACATATCTAAATTATCTGCATGTGTATTTTGGATCACGTCAAAGGAGGTTCATGTGGCTAGCATTCCATGGTGGCATCAAGGGACAGTTGAGATTTTTTGTATGTTTGAGAAGGAACTGCCGTCGACTTTCATGGACTTGCACACTCATCTTCTAATCCACCAAGTAGATGAGGTTGAATTAGTTGGGGTTGTTTCTTGTCATTGGATGTTCTTCTTAGAGAGGTACATGAAGAAATTGAAAGTTTTTGTTCGAAAGGGAAAAAAACGAGGGGTACATATTGTATGAGTATTTCTATAATTCCAGTGAGTACATCAATTAGACCGACAACAGGCCAAGTGCAGTGATTTGAGATGATGAAAGGGATGAACACAAAAGAGAAGGGGAGATTCTCTAAATGAATGGAAAAATGTGCTTGATAAAGAGTAAGCGACTTATAATTTTTCAAATTTACACAATGTAAATATTCACATTGAACTTTGATATAATGTATATTTTGATATCATATGTACTATATGTCGGTTTGATTTCATCAACGAATGCAGAAATTGAAGCAATCAATAAATTCATTATTTACAATTCTGAAGTGATACAACCATGAGTTGTATTTTATGAAAAAAGAGGATGAAATGGGATAGTGACAGGAAAGAATTCATATGGTTGAATGGTAGAAGTGTGCCTTATCTCGATCATTTAAAATAATATATGCCAGTTATATGCCCCAACAGTTGGGTTGCTGACCAAGTCAGAGAGAAATATGGTGCAACCGGTCATTACCCATGTGCTGAGGAGGATGCGCTAAACATAGGGATTGGGTGCAAAAAATCGGTAATAATCTATTTATGTACATTTTAAACTTAATAATGCGCCTTTGAAATATAACATCTATATTTTATATTTTAACAGTTGGGTTATTAGACACATGACAGTATGATTTTTTAAATTTTTTATGGGTGCATTTTCTCCCATCTATGTGGGAATATGGACACCATTTTCACATAGAAAATGTTGATGATAGACACATGACACAAGACTATGGAGTGGAAGTCGAGTTCGATCAATCTAGTCCAGCTAGCCACTATGATCAAAACCTAGTACGAGGGATGTTAGGCTACATCGGAAAGATACAAGAGATCAATGAAGTGGACTTCTCTTCTTTCCAATGTATTATTTTTAGGTGCAAGTGGTGGGACACCTTTGATCAGAATAATGTAAAGGAAGATCGCGATAGTAGCTTGATATGTATCAACTCTAGAAAGATCTGGGATGAAGCTAAGGAGCCTTCTGTTTTCCCCAAACACTACAACCATCTGTTTTTTTACCTAGATGTGTTGGATAGAGATTGGTAGTTCATATTGAGACATGACCCTAGATCAAAACATATTTTTTAGAACAATAGTGTTATCATGCCAAGCGAGCTGGAAGATAATGAGGGTGATCATGAGAACAAAGAGTGATATGGTACATGTGTTATTTAATGATTTATACTATTTAAGATGGGTTTTTATAAAGAAGAGGAGTCATGACTTAACCTTATAACTATGACTCTTTTTTTCGAAACATTATAATATTTATTTTGAATTAATTGGTTTGCAATGTGTTAATGTTAAAATCATTTCACTTGATAATTTGCAATTATGTGTGAATGATATCTTCAAAATTTAAAAAAATGTATTAATGTATACGATTATTTTTTGTATGTAAGATCATAATAAAATAATAATAATTCTAAACATGAATTTATTTGCATTATTTTATAAACTTTATTATGTTACAAAAATCCATATTATTCTAGATTTATTATTTTTCAATTATTTATATTCATACAAATTTACAATTTACAATTTTACAATTATGGTAATTTAATAATATGCATGGTATACATTTCACTTCGCTAGTTATGGTTCAAAATTGACAATTAATTTACAATTTTACAATTATTTTACAAATTTACAAATTTAATAAAATTGAATCATGACAATACATACAATTAAAATTACAATTTTACAAATATTTTATATACAATTACAATTAAAATTCTAATTACAATTAAAGTTTCAAGTAGAATTATAATTACAATTTTATAAATTTACATACAATTACAATTACAATCACGATACATAGCATTACAATTACAATTACAATTACACAATTTTACAATTACCAATACATAATATTTAATAAATATCACGATTTAATATTAAAAATAAACATCACGATCATGAAAACCATCGTACAAACATCATATTCTAAAATACACATTCAAAATCGCTAACATCATCTAATCACCGTGATCATGATCATCTAACAAAACAAAAGCATTGTATAATATCATCACAACACAAACATCAAATATACAGCTCATGTCAAATATATAGTGGTACTACATGATCAATACTACAACTAGTACTAGTCGAGGCCTTCTCAGTCGATGGTGAAACCTCATGCTCAGATGGATGACGTGCCTGCTCCGAAGGTGCCTACTGAACAGATGGTGGAGTCTTCTCAGAAGATGCCTGATGATGAGTCATCGATGGTGCAACTTGCTCAGTGGATGGTCCCTATTCAGGATCAGGTACCTACTCAGTCGATGGTCGTGTCTGCTCAGGACTAGGTGCCTGCTAAGATGGTGCAGACTGCCCAGAAGATGTTTGTTGATCAGGACTCAATGTTGGGTTCTCATCTCTAGCATGAGGTGAAGGAGGAGGAGGTGGAGTACTAGAATGATGATCACTCCCCTTGTGATCATGATCATTCGATGAGTTTCTCTGTCGCGCATCTCCACGACACCTATCTTTCCTAGTCGCCAGTAGTCTGGAAACTCCAACGATATGATGCATAAGGGTCATCATATCACAGGGCATGTCTCTCCAGAGCTCTCTAAGCCTAAAATTAGTATGGATATCTCTTATCGTAGCAAGGCAGACTCCCTCATCAACCAGGAGTCGACACATTCGATCGTCCAACTCCATCCTGAATCAGATCTCCTCCCTACTTCGCATCCCCGTAGCTATTTGCACCCTAGGATCAAGTCTGTCACCCTGATACACGGCCTCCGCCATATCCTCGTCATGATCTATAGCTGGGTCATCTGGTGGGGTGGAATCATGTCCCCAACAAATGTGTCAATATCTACAAAATATATAGTACACAAAAATAATTAGACAATTTCATTAAACAAGTTAAAGAATGTGTTAGAACAAATTTATTCCAATTAACTAATTAATACAATAAAATGAAATGATATTAATTTAAAGCACTAATATTACCTCTAGCATCTGGTGGCTCCTTCTGTGTGAAGAGGATGTTTGTACACCCTCGCTAATACAAACCTGCGTATGGACACAAAACCATCATAAATAAGTGATCAACAGCACTGGCTAGTAGCTCCAGTGCATCACTTGTTATCCTGGCTGGAAAGTCGGAGAGGCCCCTCTTGGGCATCATCTGGCCCCACATTTGTATCTATACATGCAACTTCCACCTACAAGGTTGCCGAAAAAAAGTATTCCACATCTCTGGAAACCTTTCAAAAAATAAAAAAAATAACTCTGAAGCAAAAGGGAAGGTCAACCTCCCACATTCCTGAGAATGAAATCTATCTAATGCTATACAAAATTTCCGCAAAAAAATGGCAGACCATCTCAAAAGTCGTGGCGTCTGGAATAAAGAATCAACATAAAATAAAACATGGCACCTAATGCTTTTTTCGTCACTAGTATAGTGTGCAATGGTCATCAATAGTAGTGAGAGGAAACTCACCTCCTTTGGACAAAATAAAGCAATGCATAACCGACCACCGGATACCTAGAAATCTACAGGAGAAAGTATATCGTCCCTAATGTATCTCTGGAAGTATGCCAACTAACTCCCTATTGCATAACAGATGGGGACATCTGGGAATTGGGGAAAATTCTACCCTCTCCTAGATATGCCAATAATAAAATAACTGTCATCCTCAGTGGGCTTGTACCACTGGCCAAGACTAACCCGGAATGCCTATCGGTGGGCATTCCACATGTAGATAAGTTGTCCCAATACCCACTCTGCCCCTTCAAGGATCTAGCCTTCTCGTAGAACTTGAGCATGCCTACCTCACTTAAGAGCAATTGGGTGGGTGTCATAACAGGGCGAGGGTACAAAAGTCTCTTCCTCTCCCGTTCCTCCCACAGTTGAATCATGTTATAACGGTCCTCCATATGCTCTTGTTGTTCCCTTTGCTCTCTCTGTTGACATCACTAAATGATTCACATATTAAATGAGAAATGTATATATATATATATATATATATATATATATTATTGAAAAAAAAAATAGTTGATGTGCCCAAAAAATAGCAACACATCGCTACCGATGCGTACTTCTTTATCATGCATTGCCCACAGTGCGCATGAAAAAAGTTTGCGCACCGCGCGAATATAATTTTTTTTTTTGTGCGGTGCATTGACCAAACTATCCACCCCAAGGAGGTTAGTTTGGTCAACGCACCGCCCGATAGAAATACATAATTAACGGTGCGGTCCTGTAAATGACCGCACTGCCGTGTTACTTTTAAAAATTTTATATGCTCGGTGCGGTCGACAACCGACACACCCCGCATTATTTTAGTGTTACAACAATGTTTATTTTCTCGGTACCGCACCAGAACCCTGTGCAGCCTATAAATTTACAGGCACCACCGTGAACAATGCGAGCTGAATGGCTGGAACACGCCATGTATAAAATAATAATAATAATAAAATAAATTAATTAATAAATAAATAAACAATTTTTAAAAACGGTAAATTTTAAGTGATTTTGAAAAATTAATCTGCTAAAAGGTTAAGTTATTGAGAATCAAGTAGATTATCTGCACATTTGCGCTTTGAGGAGTCATCTTTGCTAAGGCATACTAAAAAACAAATTTTCCCATCGTTTTCGAAAATTTGAACTCCACACAGTGAGCAATGGACGGAAGCAATGCGAGCAATGGGAGCACAGATGGTAGGGCGCCTCAAATAATACAAACTCACAACAGTGCTTGAGAGCTCTAGAGCACTGAACAAAAAAAATGAGGTTTTTTACGGCCGGTAACTTTTTTTAAATTAACCCTTTTTTGGTGCGCTTGATTATAGACGCACAAGGAGGTTTTATCAATGGCGCACCAGACTTTGTTAAGGTGCGGTGTATTACTGAGATGCACCGAGACAGTTTTTATGTAGAGTATTAGTGCATTGCAGTACCGAGATGCACCGGGCCAGTTTGTACAGAGAGAATAGTGTCTCAGTGTGCCAATTAATAGTACACATCAGTGCACTTTTCAAAAACACACCGCAAAAAAAAACATCCGCAAAAACCTCCACCCGCCAACATCCTCTAGTGACCTCTGCTACAAAAAAATATTTGGGCTATTTTTATAAGGGCTTCCTCAAAAACATTTGCTAGAGGGTCTTTTCCTTGTAGTGTCTTGTATAATTGTGTATTGGTATGAGGGAAGGGAAGAGAGAATTGACTTGATCCAACCAAATTAAGCCATTGCATTCCCCATTTGTACATTTTCTTCTTCATTTTTTCGATAGCTTCTGTCCATACCTCAGCCTTCATAGGACGATTTGAAATTGGCATTCCTATATGCTTGAAATGAGATCAATTTGATTTGAAATGAATGCCAAATATTTTATAAATGCGTTGAAGAGTTTAGATAGGGGTATTCCATCCAAATATGTTGATCTTAGAATTATTGAGAAGTCCTCCCGAGGCCTCCAAAAATTTATCCAGGGTGGATTTAAATCTTCTGGATAAAGTACAAGAGGAGCCACCAATGAATAAAGTATCATCGAAAAATTGGGAATGCTTCATGCTTTTTATTCCTCTGCTATATTGGATCCTAGTGATGATCCCAGTTTTCATGTTGTCTTCTAGATTTATATTGAGATAGTCATCCATTATTATGTAGAGGAAGGGAGAGATAGGGCAGACTTTCCTAAGGCCCCTAGAGCTTTGAAATTTTTTCCCAAGTATTTCATTGATTAAGGGGGTGATACGATGCCTATGAATATAGGCTTTTATGAGGTCAATGAAATCTTTTGCAAAGCCTAATATGTGAAGAAAAACAAGAAGGAAAGATTTTCTGACTCTATCAAAATAATTATCCATGGCTAACTTCAAGATGAAACCTTTCTCATTTAAGGAAAGGCTGGAACTGATATCTTCTTGGAATAAAAGAATATTGTAAAGAATTTTATGATTTGGGATGAAGCCACCTTGATTTTCAGAAACAAGGTGTGTGAGGAGATATTTTAGACGATTAGCCAAAATATTTGTTGACTTTGTAGGAGTTACACAAGGATATGGATCTAAAGTGGTTAAAGGAGGTTGGCATATATTATTTCTGGATTAGATTCAGGAAGGTTGAATTTTTATTTCCTCCAATTTTGTGCTTCGCTAAACCCAATCAATCATTTTGAGAAGGCCTTTTTGGATGAGCTCCCATAATGAGAGATAGAAAGCAATGGTAAAACCATATTTCCCTGGCACTTTATCAGGATGTCGATTCCATACTGCACTTTTCAGTTACTCTTCCTCTACTGGTATTTTAGAGTTTCATTTTCCTCATTAGAAACTATATTTGGAGTATGTATTATGAAATATTCATAGCCACTCGGCTCTTCCTCATCTATTAATAATATTTTAAAATGTTGATATGCCTCCTCTTTGATTTATTTCCACCCTTTGATTTCTACATCCACTTATCCTCTTATCACCTATATGTGATTCATGATTCTTCACATTTTAGTAAGATTGTGAAAGAAGGTTGTGTTCGTATCACCTGCCTAAATCCATAAGCTTCTGAATTTAATTCTCCAACTTTCCTCCTCTTTCATGTTGGTTTGATAAATTTCCCAGTAGATTTCCTTCTCTTTGGATTGCAGTTCTTTAGTCTCCTCTCTCGTTTCCATATTTTCCTGGACTTGATCCAACTTTCTTTGGAGTTCAATTTTCTTTTGCTTTGGTTCTTTGTATTGAGTTCTAGCCCATTATTTTAGATCACTCCTACACATATTTAACTTGGTGTCCCATATATATCTTGATGATCCATTGATACTAGATTTATATGTAGAATGCACCAGCTACTTGACCTCATTGATGGTGAATGACAAGGGGTTGAAACAAAAGGGGAGAGGGCCCAGTTTTATGGATTCACCAAAGCTTAGAGAGATAGGATTTTTTATGGCATTGGATCTAATCCAGAAATGAGGCTGATGTGGATCAGGAAACGATCAAGTATTTCCTTTATACTTCTTGGACCTATTCTTTTGTTGCTCCAAGTGAATTTTTTGTTCTTTGGGATAACATCCATTAATTTTTTATCCGCTATAATTCTTTTGATCTTATCTCTATTTGGGTCTGGTAGGAATAAACCTCCTGATTTTTCCCCTATGCTCATAACCAAATTGAAGTCACCTCCAACTATTATGATTCTATTTTACTCTTCTTCTAACTGATCTGCTAAGGATTTCCAACATTGTTCCTTGTCTATGTAGTGAGATGGTGCGTAGAGACTGGAAATAATGATTTTCTTTCTTGATATTTTATTTTTAATTCCTATTCTAACCCAATGTTTCTCCTTGAGAGAATTGATTAGGTCCCAAGATGTTTGGTTCCACATTGTACAAATTCCTCTCAAAGCTCCTGTTGCACTTATTTCTACACCTTTGAAGTTCTTTTTTTGGATTATTAAGACCATTTCTTCCTCCGTTAACTTGGTCTCGTGAAGTAGAAGGAAATTAGGAATTTCATATTTAATAATATATTTTTTTGCATTTACTTTTGAAAATTTCCATATACCTCTACAATTCTAGGAGACCAAATTCATTATTTACTATGAGATGGAGCAGAAGAACCCTTTCCTCTCGCTGTCTGATTTTTCATGTCCCTAGATCCTACTCCTTTGTCTATGTAGGTGTCCATTCATTGTTGGGTTCCTGTTTCCATGTATTTTTGTGGTTCTTCATCTTGAATTTCCTTATTTTTTTTTCTTCCAGATTTTTATGATTCTCTAGAGGGGAAAGCATTTTTTTGGATTTATTTCTAGTAAGGATCCTTTCAAATGAGGGGGAAGGGGGGATCAAAGGGGGGGAAGGAGAATCTAGAAGAGGGAGAGGGGAGTGGGGAGGGATGAAGCAGGGGGAGTGGGAGAGGCAGAGGTGGGGGAGGGATCAGAGATGGGATGCTCTAAAAAACAATATTCACAAATGGGAGGGAGGTCAGAGGTAGGGGGGATAAGGAAGAAAAAGGGTTAGACCCAAAAGGTTGAGATAAAAAGAAGGAGGGAGAGGGAGAAACGGAAGAAGATGGACCAGAATGAGGGGAAGCTACTGATTTTGAAGATTTATTCCCTTATTTTTTATGTTTCGTTGTTTCCCACTGGGTTTCTTGTGTTTCAGTTGATTCTTGCTACTCTTTTTGAAAATATATTTGAAAAATTACCATATTCATGGCATACCTTTAATTTGAAAGGGAGTTGTTTGTAGTCCAATTTTTGGATGTGAGCCCAGTTTTCTACCTTGATCTTCAAAGTCTTTGGATGTCCCTTACCTAAGTATACTTCAACGCATATTCGATCATATGCATGGAGGTTTTATCTTGGATCACTAATGTATATACATTTTTTGACTGCATTGCCTACTTCTCTTACCGAGGCGTCTCCCCATAAATAAAGTGGAAGATGAGGGAGACAAACCAAAGCCAGAACTGCATTGGGAACACCAAGTTCAGGGTCGAAATCAGGTGTCCATCCATCTAGGTATAGGCCTCTTGTATCCATAAAGTAAGGTCCATTTATGAATATCAAGTCATGGTATTCCTTGGATTCGAAGTAGAAGGTGAAATATCCCCTACGAGATAAGTGTATTGAGATTTTACCTTAATTTTTAGCAACCAAGTTTCTTTCCACCCATTTCTAAATTTTTTTTTTGGAGAATTCTAAAGGCCTGTAAATTAATTAACCAAGCCACACTCAACCAAAGAAAGATCATATCTGCAAGGCATAGCGAGAGGAAGATCGATTTAAGGGATTTCAACAATCCACCTGAAAATCTTGGAGACAGACAAATGATCTTAGGGATCCCCAAGCGAGGAGATGAGGCTAGAGAAAGCAAGGGAAATGACATCAGGAGGGGACGCGTGAGCATAGCGAGCCCCCTCCGGATCAAACTCCAGAGGTGCTATCAGGGAATAAGGCGCAGGGGAAAACAAGGTTACAACAAGCTGAGGGGGAGGGTACCACACAACTCAAACAAGAATAGGATTATCACATTGTGCATATAGCTTATTATTCTTGAATGTTAATATGATTTAAGTTTGTTTCATTGCAATTTTATCTAGTGAAAACTTGATGGGAAGTATTGGTAGCTACATATCTACTTGTTTTAGCCACAAGATGGTGAGTGACAAGACATTATGCTTCCCATTTTCTTGGCTATCTTGATTGCAATTGACTTTGAGCTAGTTTTCTTCCTCTATGCCTTGTTTTTGGTCAACATGTTTGTAATTATTGAATTTCTTGGGTGGTCATCTTTGTTTTATTTCATCAATGGGGAATATTTTGTAAGTTGGACTCATTCAAGAGCATCTAACATGGTTTGGTTGTGTTTCTTTGATCTCTTTTTCTCTGCATTTGAGGTGCAAATATTTTCTTTAATGGAATAATTTTTATTGTTAACATTTTTTCTTCAACAACATGTATGCCTCCCATGCTTGTAGTCAACTTTTGGTATGGATGTAAGCATTCATTTTCGAGCTTATAGTGATTTGGATCTTGGGATTTTAATATTTTGTGAGTTTTCGCATTACTTCCTCGGTTTCAATCAGGTGCTTGGTGGTTTCTCGTTCATCAAATGTTTATTTTCTGGCT
The DNA here is from genome assembly GCA_034641835.2 of Pinus albicaulis. Classification (NCBI taxonomy): domain Eukaryota; kingdom Viridiplantae; phylum Streptophyta; class Pinopsida; order Pinales; family Pinaceae; genus Pinus; species Pinus albicaulis. Next base: position 537,998,559 of record CM076579.1, on the reverse strand, counting down.
AGGAATCCCTTGGTATATTTAATTGTTGGGGATGTACTAGATAGAATGATCCTAGGAATGTAGGATGCAAGACTTCCCATAACGTAGGCATGGTTGTGCGAATGGGTTTTCTTGCGAGAAGGTTTTTTTCGAGATGAAGTTGTTCTCATTAAGATATAAGTCTCCCTAATTCTTGAGTACGAGTGTGCCCGATGGATTTTTTCTAGGAACGTTTCCTATGAAATGAAATTATTTTGGTTGATTCTCGAGACATTCTATTTTGGTGAAATTGGAGCCTTGAGATTTGGGAGTAGTTTCTACTTATCAACTGGTGGTATGGTTGTAATCGTTTTTTTTGAGATTATAGTTGTCTGGATATTAAGTTTTTAAGATTCTATGATAATTTGCATAATTTTCACAAATCTCGTATAAAATAAGTCTGCAGATCCCAGATACAAGTTCCCCGTAACTTTGATGCGATAGTTCCCTAGGGTTTTCCTCCAGGAAGCCTAGGAACATCGATGTATATCTTCCTGGAACTTTGGTACGATTGTTATCCATAGTTTTCATGTAAAAATGTTTCTTTTAGGTTGTTCTCTATGACCATATGCAATAAGATGAATCAGATTCTTGCTCATTTCTCCCTCATCAATTGCTACCAGGGATAATTTTAAGGATGGAGAATTATCTTGAAGTTTAAAAAATTGGTGAATCTCACTAGTCCCTAATATGAAAACTATAAAATGTTTATTGATGTATTTGTAAAATTATTCAAATTTATAATGATTATATATATTTCTATATAATGTTGGCGATTTTTAAGGTAAAATAATTTTATATTTTAAAATTTGGGTGAATCATTTTTATAAAAAAATGGAAATTGGTGAATCTTTTTTTTGGAAAAACCATGGAAAATTAGCCCACCTGTGAATATTAACCCCTAAAATTTTCCATGATTGCTACTTTCTTGTCTAGGAATTTTTTTTGTAGATCTAGATATTGCGCAAATGTCAAATAGATTCTCCTTAATTCTTGAGATATTATATTTCGGTGACATTGGAGCCTTGTGCTTTAGGAGTAGTCTCAGACTTTAAATCTTTTTACTCCTCTATAATGTACATTTAGGTTAAATCTGACGACTTTAGGATAGTTCTACGACTCAACTGGTGGTATGGTTGTAATCATTCGTTTTTAAGTTTATAGTTGTTTGGATATTAGGTTTTTTATATTTTAGGATCATTTGCATCATTTTCTCTAATCCCATATAAAATAAGTCTATGGATCCTGTTGAATCTCAAAATTGTTCTTGCTTTGACACCCTTTTTCATCATTTCTTCCTTCCTTTTTCACAAATTCATGACTCCAATCAATGATAATTGGCATATTCCATACCAGAGAAAGAATTTAATGATATCTAGTTTATATCATGATGTTTCTAGTTATTTAAATGAATTTCTGTAACTAGCTATAGAATGTGTGCAATTATGCATCTAATCATTGTTTTTGCAGCTACTGTTATGGTTTGACAGGTTTTGAGAAGGAAAAAAAGGAATGGGTCATATGGGCATCTCTGGAATGATCCAAACATGGATCATATCCCATCCACCTATTCGAATTTGAAAATAGAATGTGCCTGTGCTCGTGGTCAAGGTCGGTCAAGGAGCATGATCTCCGAACAAGATACTCTCAATTGTCTCTGATGTAGCAAATCGAGAGACAAACACTAAGAATTTGCTTCTATATATACTTCTAAATGCAGTTATGATTGTTATTTGTAAGCAGAAACACCTCAAACAGTTGAATCTGAAACTTGTTTAAATATCGATCGTTTTGAAACTGGAACAGTCCTAATTTTGATAATTCGGGGTACGCCTTTCAAACAATATTTTTGATAATAAGAAGACCAGTTCTAGATCCTTTGATGCACACGTAGTCCATTAGATTTTTAACTCATTCTGTTACAGAGGGCCCCTGCACGGAAAGGAGGTTTTTAGTTGTTTTGTAGTTTTAATTTCCTGTTAATTCATTATTTATGTTCTTGTCAATTCATAGTTAAATTCCCATTGTTTTCATATTTAATTTATTGTCAATTCATAGCTTAATTTTCTTACTATTTTCTATAATAATTTTATGCTTTCTTAGATTAAATTTCCAATTATCTTTGTAATCTTGTGCTCGCTAAGTCGTCTCAAGAGAGTGGCTATGTCATTTTCCAATTGGACTAGATTTGGATATTCGGTCACACAACAGTCATAGTTTCATGCTTTGTACTTGCTTTCAATTTCAATTCAGCACTGTCATTTAAATTCTTAATTATAGGATTTATTATTTCAATCCATGGAATAGAATTAGATTAAGTTAAGATATAATTAAATTAGAATTGTGCTCTTTTTTCATAAGGTTAGAAGCTTTCAATGGATAAGATAGGAAATTATTTCATCTTGTCATTTGAATGAAATTAGATCTATAATAATGTTATGTTTTAAACTAGTTAAAAAAATTTCATAGATGTTTTGTCGACCTACTAACATAATTCAAAGTTTGATTTATTTTTATGAAATTTAGATTATTCAATGAACATTTCCTTTCCTTCCTTCTTTAAGAATTATTTTTCATCATTAAAATTCATTTATATTTAACTGTTCACTAGCATTAAGAGATTTCAACCCTTAGAACAATTATATACATTAAATACAAAATCCCCAAAAACAACATAAACATACACAACGAAGTAAGAGAACAAGGTTACCTAAGCACATATAGTGCACCTCACTTCATCAAATTACTAACCTCGGTCGATAATTCATGATAGCAATTTGAAACATAAAATTGAATAAACATTTTGGTGTCGTTGTTGGGGAAGTGAAATTAGGAAGCCTTATTTCTTACATAAAAAATATAAAAAAAAATGACATGCGTAGAGAAAGAGACTCTAGGGGCAGATTCATAGCTAGAGGTAGAAGTTTGATTCCTACAACACCACTCACCCCACCAAGACCACATAGTGCCACACCACCATCTCAAACTCATATCCCATTTTTCACCTCAAGACATAGACTTCCTGAAGTCTTAAGGTATGAAATCTAGCTAGGAGATTCTCCAACTTCATTTACTGAGGCAACCTTGGAAGAAGAAGATCCTAGATCTCCAACAGAGGGAGTAAAATTTTTTACCTCTACAAGAGAACATATTTTATCTCAAGAGTTAGAAATCCCTAGTGAGGAATAAGAAGAAGAAACTTTCTTCAATATTCCATTGATAGAAGAACCAGAGGAAGAACAATTAACCCTATAGTTATAATCTTACATTAGCTCTGAGGAATCGACAATGGCAGAGGAAGAAGGCCATGGAGAAATTTTGAATGGAGAAGCCTTAAGAGATGGAGGAAGAGGTAGAGGCAGAGGAGATCCTAACTTTATTTGATTTCCTATAGTTGATGAGGATACAAATTTTACAATGAAAAATATTTCAGCTTCTGTCCTTCCCAATTTCCATGGATTAAGGACTGAGGATCTTGAAACATTTTTATTTGAATTTTAAATCTTATGTAGATCTTATGACTACTTACAAGACTCTAAAAAATTTAAGCTATTCCCTACAACACTCAAGGGTGTAGCTCTAAAATGGTTCATGGGTTTGATAACATAGTCTATTAGGACACGGGATGAGATGAAAAGTGCATTTTTTTGAAGATATCTAGATTATTGCACACATATTAATAGGAAGAATGAATTATTTAAGATGATGCAGAGATAGGATGAAAACTTAGAATATCTAATTGAGAGATTCAATTATAATATCAAGAGAGCTAAGATGGAACATCTATATCAAGATACTTTAAAATCTCTCTTACTGAAATCCATTAGAGATGAATGGATAGATGTCCTTAAAATTATTGGAAAAGGAGATATCTCTAAATTAACATTAACTAAAATTGTTGAATTATGCATTCATCTCTCAAGAGAAAAATAAAAAACTGGGAAAAATACTAGGGATCCTATTCTCTCTAGAATAAGTAAATCTACAACTGGAATAGTGAGTAGGGCAGAAATTGGGAATACTCTTGATGAATTTAAGACATATATCTTAGGGAGTCTCAATGAACAAATAGAATCCCTCAAATTAAAAAATAAATATAAAGTTGAAACTGATGCCTTAACTATTTTCTATCCTAAATGCATAAATAAACATGCTTTGAGAGAATGTCCTATTGATGTAAAAGTTATAGAGACCTGTGTTATTTGTGCAGAAAATCATGAAACAAAAAAATGTCCCTCTATTTTAGGTCTTAAATTTGTCTTTCAATAAGAATAAGCAACTCCATCCTCAGTAGATCCTCTTTGTTTTTTCTCTAGAAGACCATGCCAAGGGCCACAAACTCAAGGTTTTAATAACCAAATGTATAATCATCCCCCACCAAAAAATTGGAATTCAACATGGCAACAACCTTGTTCCTAGCCCCAACCTTGGACAGAAGGGATGCAAAATCCTTATGGCAGATACTCTTAGTATCACCAGTATCCATAACCCTATCCAAACTATCCTCCCCAACATTTTCCACAATAAAATCAACCACCCAAAATCCAAAATCAGAATCCACAACTATCATTACCATATTCACAAAGAACAAATCAATTACTTGCCCAGCCATTACCAAGCCCAAACAACAAAAATGCTCAAAATGCCTATAACATAGAAGGACAAAACTTTCCAGGTTACATGATTACCCCACTAGATCTTAACAATGTCCAACTTAGATCTAGTAGAATATTAGAAAGGGAAAAGCCTTCTGTTGTTATTCAAGAAAAATATGATTTTGATGAAGAAATTTCTCTACAGCAAAATAAAAGTTCTAAAGAGGGGAAATCTCTTCAACAGAACCAAAATTCTGAAAAAGAAAAAGAAAAAGATCCAATAAAATCAACTCCTATAATAGAGCAACCTTCAGTATATGTTTCTAACCCTCCTTTTCTTGAAAGAATACAAATCGAGAGAGGGATAGAAAAACAAATTGTGTTGCCCAATTATGATTTTATAGATGAATTGAAAAGAAATTGTATCAAAATTCCTTTGTTACAGGCCAAGATATTCCTATTCTAGTCAAAACAATAAGAGAGTTGAGCACGAAAAAATCAAGAAGGAAAACAAAAGAATTAAAAAGGATTTAGTTAGTAGGAGAAATTGTTGACATTATGATGGGAAAAATGGCCAAAAACAAATATTTGGACAAAGGGAGTCTAGTTGTAAAAACACACATTAATGGCATTGAGATTCCAAACACATTAATTAACTTCAGAGAAGCCATCCACATCATGAGAAAATAGATTATGAAATAACTTAGGCTTCCAAGCCTTCAGTATACACCAACATTATTGCAATTAGCAGATAGATCAGTAATCAAGACAAATGGTGTACTAGAAGATATATATGTGTCCTTAGATTCTTGGGAGTATCTAGTTGAATTCATGATCCTAACTCCCAAGAACAACCTAGGGGGACATCCACTAATTTTAGGAAGGCCTTGGTTAGCTACAGTTGATGCTTTCATTAGCTGTAGATCCAGTGATATGTTTATTTATTATGACAACTCAACAAAGAAATTCACTCTATATCCTCCAACAAAAAAAATCACAAAAATAGAATACGAATAATGGATAGATGATGAGAATGAAATGCAACCTCTATTTACTATTTCTCATATTAGTGAAGAAAGTCAAATCTTAAATTCAATAGAAAATTTTGAAACATCCTCACAATCTGAAGATGATTATAGTTTTCAAGAACAATGAAATATTGAATAATTTTCATATAGAAATATGTCTTTATATTCTATGGAATAATTTGGTTACTCTACATTTCAAATCTTTCCAGGGAAATAATTAAACATAAACAAAAACTTGGAAAATTTCCAACAAGAGGAGTTAATCAAAACATTACCAAAACACTCTTCTACATATGCATGGGAGTACACTGACATGCAAGGGATTAGTCTTGAGACTTGTATACATCATATCTACACTCAGGAAAACTCTAGGCCTATTAGACAACCTCAAAGAAGGATGAATCCAAATCTTAGGGAAATTGTGAAATAAGAATTGCAAAAATTGTTGAATGTAAACTTCATCTATCCAATTTCAGATAGTCAGTGGGTTTCTAACCTAGTGAATGTGCCTAAAAATAATGGTAAATGGAGGGTATAAATTGATTATCGAGAGTTGAATAAGGCTACTCTAAAATATCATTTTCCAATGTCTTTCATAAATCAAGTATTGGATACATTAGTAGGAAAGAAGTATTTCTCATTTCTGGATGGTTTTAGTGGTTACAACCAAATTCAAGTAGCACTTGAAGACCAAGACAAAAACACATTCACCTGTCCATGGGAAACCTATGCTTACTGAGTACTTCCTTTTGGATTGTGCAATGCACCTACAACATTTTAGAGGGAAGTATTAGGAATTTTCTCTTATCTAATACATGATTGTGTGGAAGCATATATGGACGATTTTACAGTTTATGGAAATTCATTTGAAGAGGCTCTTGAAAACTTAGAAAAGGTTCTTAAAAGATGCAAAGAAGAAAATATTTCATCAAGTCGTGAAAAATGCTTTATGATGTTTAGTGAAGGAATTGTTTAGGACATCACATTTCAAGGGATGGAATTAAAGTAGACTCATCTAAGGTTGAAGTCATCTCCAAATTATTAATTCCAAATTGTCAAAATGATGTTAGAATTTTTATAGGATTTTCAAGGTACTATAGAATAATTATATAAAAATTCACCAAAATAGCATCTCCACTCTTCAAACTGCTTACCAAAGATTGTGAATTCAGTTGGAATCTTGATTGCCAAATGGCATTTGAAACCTTAAAAGAATTTTTTTTTGAAGCACCCATGTTAAGAGGTCCAAATTGGAAAATACCTTTTCACATTTCAACATATGCTTCAGATACAGCTCTGGGAGTTGTACTAGGAAAAAAATATTTGACCCCCTATGCCATCTATTACACAAGTAGAAACTTGACTCCTGCTGAGAGAAATTACACTATAACCGAAAAAGAATTTCTAGTTGTTGTTCATGCTATCAACAAATTTAGACACTACATCAGGCTATGAAACCTTTATTCACACAGACCATTCTGTAATTAGGTAATTAATGAATAAATATATCACTAATAGAAAAATCACAATATGGTTATTACTCTTGCAAGAATTTAACATCGTCGTTCTAGACCGCCCTGGAAAACAAAACATAGTTGTTGATTTATTGTCTACAATTCAAAACAACAATAATGATACTCCAGTGGAGGATAATTTTCCTGATGAATATCTCTTTGAAATAACTACTAAATCTCCATGGTTTACGAATATTGCTAACTACTTAGCCACTGGAAAATTATCAACATACTTGTTTCTTAGAGAGAAAAGAAGAATTATTCAAACAAGTGCATTATACTCATGGGTTAATGATGAATTGTATAAAACGGGTCCATATCTCATCATCAAAAGGTGTGTTCAAGAAGATGAAATGCCTGAAATTTTGAAGGCATGCCATGATGAACCCTATGGTGGACACTTTACTGATAATAGGACTTCCTATAAAATCCTTCATTTAGGATATTGTTGGCCATCCATATTTAAATATTCCAAGGAGTATGTCAAAAGGTGTGACAACTATAAAAAAATAGGGAAACCTATTCCTATAGATGAAATTCCTTAAACCTTAGGTACTCATCAAACCATTTGAAAAATGGGCCCTAGATTTTGTTGGACCAATCAATCCACCATCAAGATAAAAGAGGTACCTTCTGGTTTGCACTGATTATGTCACTAAATGGGAAGAGGCTAAAGCACTTTCTAATGCTACTGAAGATTTTGTAGTTCCATTTCTCTTTGAGGATATTTTTACTCGTTGTGGTGTCCCAAGGGAAATTGCGACATATTAGGGATCCCAGTTTACATCAAAGATGATGCAAAATATTGTGTATGAATACAAGGTTAAACATAGAAAATCCACTCCATTTCATCCACAAGAAAATGGTCAAGTGGATTCCACCAATAAAGTGATCGAAGAAATCCTCACAAAGACTGTACATCTTCATAAGAAGGATTGGGCATATAGGCTTCCTGAAGCCTTATAGGCCTACCAGACTACATGGAGGAATACAACAGGACATACTACCTATGAACTTGTGTATGGGAAAGTACAAGTCCTATTTCCTATAGACTTTCAGATCAAAACCTTCAAGATAGCAGTTAGATTGGGACTTTATTTATTAGAAGCCCAAAAGCACAGAATGGAGCAACTTAATGAGCTTGATGATATCACACAAGATGCAGTTCAAAGAGCGAGTATAATCCAGCAACACGGGTCCAGATGGCATGATAATTACATAAAAGAAAGAAAGTTCCAAGAAGGATATTGGGCACTTTTGTTCGATTCAAAGTTCAAATATTTCCAAGGAAAAATTCAGACTCATTGGCTTGGGCCTTATGAGATAGAAAAAGTCTTTGAAAATGGAGCAGTCAGGATAAGGACAATTGATGAAGAAAAGGTACATCTTCTTGTGAATGGGCATCGATTAAAATTCTATCATAAGCCAATTACAAAGGAGGAATTTATCAAAAAATTTCAAGACAATACTGATATGAAGTTGGTGAAGAAGAATCTTTCTTCTTCCCCAGCTTAGTATTCTTTTTATTATATATATATATATATATATATATATATATATATATATTATTCAAAAAAAAATTTGTATAAGTATGAAAACCAGTCCATGATAGGCATCCTTATACATAAAATATAAGATGAAAATCAGAGTTCTGACATATTATATTTTCTCCCATTCTAAAAATCCCAAATTTTTTGTTCCCTTTCTTTCTCTAAAAGAATAAAAGAAGTAGATACACAATTGTTACAATTTTTCAGCTCTTAGGAGATTCTGCAGCTATCATCACATTCTGCAGCTCGGTTACATTTTCTTACAGCCTACTGAAGCAAACATACTGAACATAAGAAATTGAGGACTCCATTAAAGATCATGTTGAAAGGATACCTGAAGAATCAACACAAAGAAAAGAGCAACAAAGGTTAGCTCTAAAGGTATGTTACAATTTTTTTTTAAATAATAAGACCAAAAGCATTAGCTTATATAATATAGGTGATCATATGCTGCCTCAATATGTCATCATTAGATTTGATTCATAATCACATCACAAATTCACAATCTGACCACAACATCTGTATCATATCTCATAATAATTAATAAACAATTTTACTATTAATGATTAATGGTCATGTCCTACTTCCGTAACCTACTCATCCACGTTCCTTTAAAACCTCGCCGAATATCTATTTCACTTGTACTTCTCTACAAACCCTCAAGATCCTTAACCATAATCTGAAACCTCAATTCAGTCGATCAAATAAGAACAATTATGTAGGTAAAACTCCTCGTGACAGAGACATGGGTCTGATGGTGATATTTGAACCTATGGGAGAAAAATACATAGAGGGTTATTCTCAGGTGAAAGAAATGTTGCAGAAAGTGCAATGGCTCTAGTTTATAGAGAATTTTGACAGATTCCATAAGGAGGTCACCAAGTCCTTTGCAAGATCTTTCAACAAGATAGAGGTCGAAATTGGAGATATAAAATTCTCAGTGACAGAAGCCTTTGTGGCCGAAGCTACAGAACTCCTAAGAACTGGAGAAAGGTGGTTTAAAAAAAAGGAAATTCACAGTGAAAAATGGAAAGTTTTTTTGAATAATCCAGGTATGGACACTTCTGTTTACAAGAAAGGAATTCCTAGTTCAGCACTAAAAAATAAATGGAGAAATATGCTTTTAATTTTACAAAAGTTTGTTACTTGTGAGGGCAGATTTGGCTGCATGATTGTTTATCATGCCTGATTGTTGATGAAATTTTTGGGGGATGGAGAAATAAACCTCCCTTAATTCTTGTTGAATAGTCTAAAGAAAATGTCAACAAATGTCCAGAAAATAATCCAATTCATAGACAATACCATGCACCATCATGGACTTATAAAAATAATTCTTGAATTCCATATAAAAAGTGTAGGAGACTCCTCAGAAATTTTCCTAATCAGAAATCACTTTCAAGAGGAGCTAGAGCAGCCTAAGGATGAAAAAACCAAAAAAAATATAAGGATAAAAGTTGATACATGCATTGAGAAGGAATCCTCACCTAAATATCAGCAAGAAGAGGAAGAACTCACCATTGTAGAGCTAATGAATAATAAGAAAAAAAGTAGAGTAAAATAGAGAGGAAATGTAGAGAAAAAGAGAAAAGTTACAAGTTCAGAAGACCTAAACCCTCCATAGCCAAGGAAAAGCTCTAGACTCCATAAACCCTTGAAGAAAACATCATTATAGGAGGCATAATTTGTCAATTTAGATGAGGATCCCCAAGCGCTATAACCCATCACTATCTCTCCTGCACATAGTCCTATATATTCTCCTGTACATAGTCATGTATACAGTCCAAGCAGGAAATCCATGAAAATTGACCCAGCACAACAAGAGATATACGACTATATTGAGTCATTGGAGAAAATACATGAAGAATCAAATCCAAGTGTAGAAGAGCAGCCTATCATTCCACAAGAACCTCTGGTAAACACCCTCAAGAAAATTTATGAGTTGGAGATACTGAACAGGCACATTAAATAGGAAAATGAAACCTAGAAATAAAATAATCAATTGTAGAAGGTTATCAATGATAACACCATCTTACATTTGGGGTTGGGGTATAAGAAGAATAAGAAGCTGAAGAAAAAGAACAATTCTCTGAAAAAGAAAGTCATCAGCCTCAAGTATAAACTCCTTATGAGAAAACCTAGAATGGCAGTGACTTAAAGGAAAGGAAAGAAGAAGAAGTTGGATGTATTAGCAGAGGTATCAAAACAAATGCAATAGGAGGTGAAAGCTCACATTTTTGGGAAATTGCATGAGGACATGCAATGGTTTATTAGTAGGGGTATTTTGAATCTCAAAATTGTTCTTTCTTTGACACCCTTTTTCATCATTTCTTCCTTCCTTTTTCACAAATTCATGACTCCAGTCAATGATAATTGACATATTCCATACCAGAGAAATAATTTAATGATATCTGCTTTATATCATGATGTTTCTTGTTATTTAAATGAATTTCTATAACTAGCTACAGAATGTGTGCAATTTTGCAGCTAATCATTGTTTCTATAGCTACTGTTATGGTTTGACAGGCTTTGAGAAGAAAAAAAAGGAATGGGTCATATGGTCATATTTATAATGATCCACACATGGATCGTATCCCATCGACCTATTCAAATGTGAAAAGAAAATGTGCCTATGCTCGTGGTCAAGGTCGGTCAAGGAGCGTGATCTGTGAACGAGATACTCTCGATTTTCTCTGACATAACAAATCGAGAGATAGCCACTAAGAATTTTCTTTTGTCTATACTTCAAAATTTCATTTCTAATTTTTATCTATAAGCAGAAACGCCTCAAACAGTTGAATCCGAAACTTGTTTAAATATCGGTCATTTTCAAACCGGAAACAATCCTAATTTTGATAATTCAGGGTACGCCTTTGAAACTCTGTTTTTGATAATAAGAAGACTAGTTACAGATCCTTTGATGCACACATAATCCATTATATTTTCGACTCATTCTGTTGCAGAGGGCCCCTACACAGAAAGGAGGTTTTTAGTTGTTTTGTAGTTTGAATTTCGTTATTTAATTTCCTGTTGATTCACTATTTATGTTCTTGTCAATTCATAGTTAAATTCACATTGTTTTCATAGTTAATTTCTTGTCAATTCATAGCTTAATTTTCTTACTGTTTTCTAGAATAATTTCATGAATGATTTCTTAGATTAAATTTCCAATTAGCTGTGTAATCTTGTGCTCACTAAGTCGTTTCAAGAGAGTGGCTATGTCATTTTCCAATTGGACTAGATTTGGGTATTCAGTCACTCAATAGTCATAGTTTCATGCTTTGTACTTGCTTTCAAATTCAATTCAACACTTTAATTTCAATTATTAATAACAAGATTTATGCTTTCAATCGATGGAGGAGAATTATATTAAGTTAAGATAGAATTAAATTATAATTGTGCTCTGTTTTCATAAGGTTAGAATGTTTGAATGGATAAGATAGGAAATTATTTCATCTTGTCATTTGAATGCAATTAGATCTATAATAATGTTCTTTTTTAAACTAGTTAAATATTTTTCATAGATGTTTTGGCGGCCTACTAACATCATTCAAAGTTTGATTTATTTTTTTTTGCAATTTAATGAACATTTCCTTTTCTTCGTTCTTTTAGATTTCATATTACATTAAAAATAGTTTGTAATTCAATTTTTTTCTTTAGAATAAAAGCAACATTTCCTTTTTTTCCTTCTTTAAGAATTAGTTTTCGTCATTAAAATTCATTTATATTTAACTATTCACTAGCATTAAGAGATTTCAACCCTTAGACCAATTTTATACATAAGATACGAAATCCCCAAAAACAACATAAACATAAAGAACAAAGTAAGAGAACAAGGTTACCTAAGCACATATAGTGCACCTCACTTCATCAAATTACTAACCTCGGTCAATAATTCATGATAGAAATTTGAGACATCAAATTGACTAAACAGATCCCAGATACAAGTTCCCTAGAACTTCTATGTAGTGGTTCTTCAAGTTTTCCTCCGAGAAGATTTCCTACGGGAAGCCCAGGAATGTCGAATGCAAGTTTTCCCAAAACTTAGGTACGATTATTCTTTATGGTTTTCATGCGGGAATGTTTCATCTGAGATGTTCTTTATATCCATATTCAACAAGTTGGATAGGATTCCTATTTTTTTCTCTCTCATCAATTAATACTTTATTGGCCAAGAATCTATTTGCATATCTAGTTGTTGTGTAAATGTAGGATAGTTTCTCGTTAATTATCAAGATATTTTATTTTCATTAAATTGGAGCCTTGTCCTTTGGGAGTAGTCTTGGAAATTAAATATTTTCACTCCTATGTAATGTACATTTAAGTATAATCTAGTGACTTAAGGATACTTCTACTAATAAACTGGTTGTATGGCTGTAATCATTCGTTTTTGAGCTTATAACTATGCGGATCTTAGGTTTTTAAGATTCTATGATATTTTTCTTCATTTGCATGTACCCCATATCAAATAAGTCTTTGGATCCCGCATACATGTTCCTCAGAATTTCGATGTGGTGGATCCTTGGGGTTTTCCTCTTAGAATGTTTCCTCCCAAATGCCTGATAACATTGAATGCAAGTCTTCCCAAAACTTAGGTATGATTTTTCTCCATGGTTTTCGTGCGGGAATGTTTCATCTAGGATGTTATCTATGCCCATATTGAAAAAGTTGGATTAAATGCATGTTCATTTCTCTCTTTTCAATTAATACTTTCTTGGCCAAGAATTTGTTTGCATATATATTTGTTGCACAAATGCTAGAAAGGTACTCGTTAATTCTCGGGATATTATATTTCGGTGACATTGGAGCCTTATGCTTTGGGAGTAGTCTTGGAAATTGAATTTTCACTCTTTTTTAATGTACATTTAATATGTCAAATCTGGAAACTTCAAGATACTTCTATTAGTCAACTAGTGGCATGGTTGTAATCGATTGTTTTCAAGCTTATAATTGTCTAGATCTTAGGTTTTTAATATTTTATGATAATTTGTGTGGATCTCATATAAAGTAAGTCTGGGGATCCTAGATATAGGTTCCCTAGAACTTTGATGGTGGTTCCCAAAGGTTTTCCTCTAAAAAGGTTTCCTCCAGGAAGGCCGAGAATGTCAAATAAAAAGTCTACCCAAAACTTAGATTACTATTCGTTGCTCTCTCATAAATTAATACTTTCTTGGCCAGGAATATGTTTTCATATATAGTTATTGTGCAAATGATGGATAAAATAAACGTGATAATTTCAGGTGAAAGTCTTCCCGGAACATGGGTAAGAGTGTTCTCATTAGTTTTTTTGCAAGAATGCTTTGTCCATGATGAATTAAAATTTTCTTACATGTTTTTCGTCCAATAAGGTTAAATTTGCGATAAAGTTGTTCTTGTTAACATTAGTATCTGTAAGTATTCGCTTGACCGATAGTTAGTCCTATATGGCCATAGCCAACAAGCTGAATCAGGTGACTAGTGATTTCTCGCACGTCAATTAATTCTTACTTCGTTGTGATGTATTTTTTGGATCCATCGCATTAAGTGAATTCTTTTATCGATGTTTCGAACCATCTGCTGAGTTTCATTATCAAGATAGAAAAGTGTGAAAACTTATCTCACAAATGTTGAATAAATAAGAAAGGGTTTGGATGGAAAGAATGAGCTGATTGACTTAAATTATATAAGTTTTTTTGTATTATTTTTTTTCATTATATGAATTATATTTATTTAAAATTATTAATAATTTCAAAATATTTCTAAATTTTTTATATAGAGTTAAATTATATAAGTTTTTTAACATTAATGATTTATATTTATGTGTTAATTTTAATTTTAATTATTTTAGATTAATTTATAAAGAATGGATTTATATTTATGTGTTAATCTTAATTTTAAATTATTTATAATTTTTATTTACTATTAGTATGGATTAATTTAAAGTATTTTATATTAAGTATTTGTTATTAATTATGATATATGAAATTATTAAATAGTATAAATTGAAATTATATTAATTAATTGATATTAATATGAAATAATTTTATGTGAATTAAATTAGAAAAGGAATGATCTGATGTTAATTTATAGGTTTAAGGTTTATTATTTAATGGAATAGCTTAATGTGGTTTGAAACTAATTAAGTGAATTTAGGTTATATTAATAAATGTGAATTGAAGAATTATTAAATAAGGAACATTAATGTTGAATTATTATTATGAAATAATAACACATTATGATAAATTCTTACTTGTCAGGGAATGTGTTTGCATGCTTAGTAATGTGTTTCAATACCTAGTTGTTTCACAATTGTTGCATAAAATGAGCCTGGAACCCCAGATGCAAGTCTGTCGAAGAATTAGGTGTGAACGTTCTTTGAATTTTTGCAAGAAGGGTCTAGTTAGGAAATTGCATTAAAAAAACAAAAACATTAATTAGTTTCCTATAGGAACATGTAGGAAGATTGGCATAATCTACATTTGAATCAAATATGATAGGTTCATAATAGTTCTAAGGGTCAACTAATGATATGGTTGTAATAATTCATTTTCGAGTTTTAGTTTCCTAGATCTTAGGTTTCTAAGTTTTTATGATCATTTGCATATTTTTCATGAATCCTAGATAAAATAAGTCTGAGGACCCCAAAACTTGGATGCAGTATTCACCCAGGTTTTTCTTACGAGAATTATTCCTCTGGGAAGCCTGGGAACACCGAATGAAAATCTGCTTAGAACTTAAGTACGAATGTTCCCTGTGGTTTTCATGTGGTAATTTTTCATTTGCGATGGTATCTATGGAAATATTCAATAAGTTGAATAGTTGCATGTTCATTTCTTTTTTTCAATTAATTCTTTCTTGGTCGGGAATCTATTTGCATACCTAGTTGTTGTGCAAATCTCAGATAAAATAAGCTTGAAAATTTCAGATTCAAGTTTGACTGTGACTTGGGTATGGGTGTTCTCCATGGTTTTCGTTTGGGAATAATCTTCAAAATATAGTGAAATCTATGCATCTTCTTATGTGGTTGAAATTCCTAAGATATTGTTTCATTGTATTTTTTTTCAAAGTATTGTCACTATTGTTGTGTAGATATAGTGCTTTGTATTTAAGATGCATTTATTGATTCGATTCAATATTTTTTGTTTGACTGTATTGTCTTTCATCTGATGTTCTTTTATTTCTTCAACTTCTTTGTCACAAAGTAAAGCACTCAAGAATTGTTGCATTGAACAAGTTGTCATGCTATTCCAATAGGGTTAGACGAAATGAAAAATACTTTTGCATTAAATGAAGCTAATATGCAAGAAATAAATCACAAGTTATCTATATTTAGTGTATATAGATTGGATCATTTTTATTACTATCCTCGTTATTGTCAATTTGAATGAGTTTTTGTTCTTGTTCTTGTGAAATACTTAACATTAACATATCCATCTAGAATGCAGATGCAATGGGTATTTCTTTAACATTTAATTCATCAAGAACTTCATCTAGAATTCTGTACCTTTTGCAACTACTAATGTGCACTTCACATTCACATTATCATGTACTTTTGAAAGTTGGTAATTTTGATAATATTAGCCATGATAACAATATGCAAGGAATACTCCAAGCACGTTGGAAAGAGAGACTAATAATTCAGTGTTAAATGTGCATTTTAGGAATCCTTCTGAGAATAATTCTATTTGTACTTCATCTTGTATCTAATCGAACATTCAGGAAATTGATACTATAACACCAAGAAAAAGGAAATTTGTTGAAGTTTCTAATTTTTGGACATTATCAAAACTAGATGATCATTATTTCTCAATGCACACACATAAGAAAAAAAGAGGTTATGTTCCTTATTCCAACGAATGCAATAAGAAACACACTCTATTGCATCAATTAAAGTCTACAATTCAAACAAAAGGTGCTTTACTACAGAAAGCACATAAAAAGCATGTACAATCAAATAAATAAATTGAGAAATATCTACAATCAATTGAAGAAACACCTACAAATGCATGTTGCATTTGTGACATATTTTTCTTCAAAAAAGACATAAGACTCATTGATAAAGTTGCATTGTGAAATTACTACTATCTCATGCCTACAAAAAAAGTGAAACGAATCAAAATAGATGATCAAATTTGTAAATATTGTAATAACGCAATACTCAATGAAAATATACCTTTATTTTCATCACCTATGTGCATTTGTCGAAATAAGAAATTAATGTTTGTTGCACAATTGACATACCTAGAGAAAATATTAGTAGCACCAATAATGGAATTTGCACAAATAGGATAACTTTATTATAAGAGGTCACATATTGGTTTAAAAATCACAATTATAAATTTTCCTACCAACTCTTATAGTGTTCAGACAACTCTACCTAGAGATGTTGATGTGCATGACAGTTGAAGTTATGCTAAAGAGAAAAATAGAGTACAAAAATGCTTATCTGTCAGGGAACATTTAGACCAAAAAAAGTAATGATTGTTTTACGTGACTTATGAAACACCTCTTTGAATAAAAATGAGCAAATAGCAATCAACAACGAATGGAAAAAACACTTTAATCAAAATAAACAAAAGCATGAAAATAATTATACAACATCAGATCAACTAAACTCACCATAATCTAATGACGGTCTAGAGCCAATAACTGAGACACTTGTGCATGGGTACTCAAATGCCCATGACATCCATGACCTTGATACAAGAATAATAAAAATTTCACTTTCTAGGAGATTCCATCCCCTAAGAAATTTTCAAGACAATTTTTCTGAATAACTTAACTTCCCAACATTATTCTACATATAAAATCGACCTATTGATGTTTTCAATTGGTTCTATTATCAAAAAATTATTCAATGGGAGTTGTTACACATGTCTAGTGACTTTTTAACCCATATTACAAACATATTCCTTAAAACCATCCGTATATTGATAAACTAGTCTCTAATTCGTCTTGGATTTATATACACAAATGAGAACTAAAAGGATAAAAGCTACTTGCCAAATATGTCAAGAATAAAAAAAATCTTCAAAGACTATTGCAATTGGCAATTGCGTATCAATGTTTCAAAAGTGTCTGTACATCCCCAGATTACTTTGAACATACATGAAAATACATCTTTGCAATGATACGAAAACTTGGGCCACCAATGTTTTTTGTCACATTCACTAGTGCTAAGCATATTTAGGATGCATTGACAAATCCATTGATAAAAAAATCCCTGAATTTGTAGCAAATGAAAGTAAAAACTATTTTCATCAATGCATTTACACATTAATTTTTGAGATTCAACAAGATGATGAGCTTAGTGAAAAGAGTCGCCTTCACTAAGTAGGCCCGTAGGCTATTTTTGGTGCAAGTCTATTTTTAGACATGTCGATCATATTTAAGAAGTTGCAGGATGCTATTTGTGGATGGTTGATCAAGTTGGAAAAATAGATGAAATTTTGTTTTTATAATATTGGGCGAAGTCTATTTATACATCGTCAATCTAAAAATAGATGCATGTCGGTTGTTATTAGCTCTTAATAATAATCAGACTCTAAACAACAACTTATTCTCTTGGAGCACTTCAGTTCAGTGCACAGATGTGGCACAACAGCTGACAGAAGGAATTACATTATTCCTAAGGGTTTACTAGAGCTATTGCATGGAGGACTCAGTTAGAACTCAAGTGGCAGAGTTATGACATAGTTGGAAGAAGTAGTTATGGAGTTATATTCAGTTTAACTCAGTTAGACTCAGTTGAGCTAGTTGTATCTAGTCTAACTGATTGATACACTAGTGAGAGTGGAGTGAATTAATTAGTTAATTAATTCATAAATAATAACTCATTAATCAACTGAACAATACAGCACTTAACTTCAGTGCATCGCAGTTTCAGTGGAGACCAGTGGAGAGATAGGTGAAAGGGCAAGATAGACTATCTGTTGTGACTATTAGTGATGCATTTATTGCATCCAACACACAGTGGAGATGCCAATAAGGATTGCGTAGTCAATCCAAGATTAATTCGAATTCATTCAGAGCTATTCTTCAGCAGAGATTGCACAGTGGAGGCAGGCTAGTAGGTGGCATAGATCGGTGCATGGATTTGCAAGATTAGGCCTGTATAGTGTATGACGATTGTATTGTACTGAGAGCTTGTGATAAGCTTTGTATGTTTGTATGATATTGTCATATGATCTCCATGTTACATAATATATAGTTGGGGTTTTCAGCTTCAGGCTTTCTCGGTTAAAAAAAACTGTGTTATGTGCGATTGATAATTTTTGTTTATGCTTCACATGTGTGTGCAATTAATTTTTCCGCAAAAGATTAGCAAGTGGAATAGATTCAGTATCTTGCATAAAGTTAAATAGTGTGAGATCAGGTGGATCTTAGATATATGCATGCATAGTGCATATAATTTATACATGGTATCAAAGCATTGTTGATTGAAGATTACAATGGTGGAGTGAGTTTGTGTTGGTGGACAATTTGAATTTGCTACGGAAGATTATTGGTGCAGAAATCGAGTATACATTGAAATGTCTTTCAACGGGTTGATATTGGAGTATGCCCTTGATGGGAGCTTGAATTACATAGCATGGAAGGAAAATATGGAGGCGGTGCTGGAGGATAATGGGCTGAAGGAGTTCATCGATAGCGATGTTCCTAAGCCGGGATCTAGCGATGCTACATTACTTGATGAATGGAAAAAGAAGTCTGCAAAGACGAGGAGGATTTTGTTGGAAGGTGTGAAGGACCATATTGTGTCTAGCCTTCATGGAAAATCCACTCCATTCTTAATGTGGAAGGCTTTGACAGAATTGTTCCAAAGCAGAAGTGACCAGAGGAAGTTGGCGCTTAAAGACAAGCTCAGAAAAATAAAAATGGAGAAAGGTGACAACATTCCAAAATACCTCACGAAGTTTTTCCACTGCAAGGATGAGCTGGGAAGTGTGGGGTTTACTGTTGATGAAGAAACCTTGGTGAGCTTGGCTCTCCTTGGGCTTCCAAAGAGTTGGCATAGCTACGAAGACTCTGTCAATGGACGAGAGAAACTGCCAGGATGGGAGTGACTTTGGTTGGATCTTGTGCAGGAAGAGATAAGGCGGGGTACCAGGGATGGATCTTCATCAAATAATGAAGATGAAGATAATTTCAATTTGGCTACCAAAGCAAGGAAAGGGAAGGGGAAGAAAAATCCTTCTAAATCCAGTGCGAAAGGAAAGAAGCATGACTTGTCCAAAGTGAAGTGTTTTCACTGTCATGAGCATGGACATTTCACCACTAACTGTCCACAGAAGAAGAAGAATAAGCAGGCTGCTGGATTAGTAGCTGGAGAGGCCTTAGCCTTGCAATTTGAGCTGGATTTTTCCTTGATCACATTCTTGGTTTCAAGCTGCATGGGATTGGTGTGGTATCTTGACAGTGGTGTGTCTTTCCATATGACGGGAGACAAAGATTTGTTTAGTGACTTGAAGGAGAAGGACCTCCATATGCATATAGAGATGGGCGATGATGGTCGCTATAGTGCGACTAGAATTGGGACCATTGCCTTTGAGAGGGAGTCCGGTAATCCATTCTTGTTGAAGAATTTCATGCATGTTCCAAGTCTGAAGAAGAACTTGGTCTCAGTCGCAATGCTGGAATACAGGGGTTATGATGTTGTTTTTAGTGAGGGAAAAGCCTTCCTTTGACATAAAACAATGGGTCAAACTAAGAAGATAGGGGTTCGAATTAAGAATCTCTATAAGCTAGAGGTATATGGCTGTGCTGCAATGGTGGGCAAAGCAGAAGAAGTGGTGAACCGAGATGACGACGAATTTTGGCACAGGAGATTGGGCCATCTTCACCATGTTGCTTTGAAAATTTTGCAGCAAATTTCTACTGGAATTCCCAAGGGTACTCTTGCGCAGTCAGATCAGTGCAAAGGATGTACAATGCATAAGTTTGTGAAGACCACCTTTCATGAGAAGGAGAACCGTGCATTGGTGATCCTGGAGAGAATTCACATAGACGTGTGTGGACCATTCTCGGTTGCTTCAATAGCAAAACACAGGTATTATGTGATATTTTTTGATGATTATTCTCGTAGATGCTGGGTCTTCTTCATGCAGAAGAAGAGTGAAATGTTCTCAAAGTTCTGTGAGTTCAAGGCATTGGTGGATAAGGAGTCGGGGAAGCAAGTGAAAGCTCTACAGAGCAATAATGGTGGTGAATACTTCTCAGGCGAATTCAAAGATTTCTGTAGCAAAGAAGGAATTAGAAGAGAACTCATAGCGCCTCATAACCCACAACAGAATGGGGTTGCGGAGAGAAAGAACAGAATGATCGTGGGTGTTGCACGAGCGATGCTGCATGACCAGGGCCTACTGATGCACTTGTGGGCGGAAGCATGCAACACTGCGGTTTATGTGAAAAACCGTTGTCCTCATAGAGTACTTGGCATGGGTAAACCCAAGGAAGCTTTTACTGGTAAGAAGCCTGATATTTCTCATTTGAAGATTTTTGGCTCACCTGTTTACATTCATGTGATGAAGGATTCCAGGGAGAATTTGGAGCCGACTGCAGAAGTTAGGATATTTTTAGGGTACATAGAAACACCCCATAACTATCATGTGTATTTTCCAAACAGTCGGATGACTGTTATGCGACGAGATATAAAATTCAATAAGGTGAAAGCCATGAAGTTGTCGCTTGAGAGGGAGCTACACTTGCATGCGGAAGAGGAACTTCTTGTTCCCAAAGATGAGCCTCTGGATGTGGATTAAGCACAAGAGGAGATTCATATAGTGGAAGAGTCCACTCATGAAGAACCAAACATCAGACAAGGCAGGAAGCGTACCATAGAAGCTGAGAGACTGAAGGTGGATGTGGCACAGAATGTAGAAGTTCCTACATCACAGCACAGACAGAGACAATCACCTGACCGATATACTGGATACATGGCTCTTATGAGCAAGTGTATTGTGACAGAGCCATCTTCTTTTGAAGAAGTAGTGCAGGAGCCCACATGGGTAGATTCCATGGTGGAGGAGTATGACTCCATTGTCAGAAAAAGTGCTTGGGAGATTGTTCCAAGGCCAGTGGGAAAATCAGTTGTAGGATCAAGATGGATCTACAAGGTAAAGCAAGTTGCTAATGGGAGCGTCGAGAAGTATAAGGAAAGATTTGTTGCCTGGAGCTTCTCACAGATTGAAGGGATTGACTATGAAGAAAAATTTGCACCTGTCATACAGTATTCTTCCATACAAACCATCCTTTCTCTCTCAGTGCAGATGGGTTGGCACATTCATCAGATGGATGTGAAGACTGCGTTCCTTAATGGGATCATTGAGGAAGAGGTGTACATTGAGCAGGCCGAAGGATTTGAGATCTTCAGCAGTGAGTCGCATGTGTGTAGGCTCAAAAGAGTGTTGTATGGGCTAAAACAAGCACCCTGTGCTTGGTACACTTGGATCAACAACTATTTCACTGGACTTGGCTTCACCAAGAGTGAGGCGGATGCAAACCTGTACCAGATTGTGGTTGAGGGTAAGTTTTTGATCATTGTACTTTATGTTGATGATTTGATACTAACAGGTGATGAGCAGTTGATACACTCATGCAAGGCTGATCTTGCAAAGGAGTTTGAGATGAAGGATTTGGGCCTCCTTCATTATTTCCTTGGATTGGAAATATGGCAGCGAGAAGGTGAACTGTTTATGTCTCAAGGCAAGTATGACTGGGAGATACTGGAGAAGTTTCACATGCAAGGCTGCAAGCCTATCGACACTCCTCTTCTAGGAAATTGGAAGAAAGAGGATGCTACATCGGCAGAGGTAGTGGATGCCACTATTTATTGACAGTTGGTGGGTTCGCTCATGTATTTAGTTAATACAAGACCGGACATATGCTATGCGGTGAACCAGCTTTCACAAGTGATGGTTAAGCCTACCAAGCTCTTTTGGAAGGCAGGAAAAAATGTCCTGAGATATCTCAGGGGCACATCTGAGTATGGTTTATGGTACAGACAGACGGATGAGGTGAAGTTGCATGGCTTCACGGATGCAGATTGGGCAAGAAGCCCAACAGACAGAAAGAGCACATCAGGAGGGATTTTCAGTATCGGATCTATGGTAGTTTCTTGGTATAGTAGGAAACAAATATCCATGGCACTAAGTTCAGCGGAAGTAGAATACATGGCAGCAAGTTTAGCTGCATGTGAGGCTATCTGGATGAGGAAGATTCAGGTTGTTTTGTTCGGTTCACATTTAGATCCCACGGTGATTCATTGTGATAATAAGAGTTGCATTAAACTCTTGGTTAATCTTGTGTTTCATGATAGATCTAAACATATTGATATCTGGTATCATCATATCAGAGATTGTGTGCAACGAAAGATCATGTTGCTTCAGTACATTCCTACATAGGATCAGGATGCAGATATTCTAACGAAGGCGCTCACGAGGAGAAAATTTGAATACCATAGAGGTAGGATCGAGGTGAAGGATAATCCCTATCTTGTTGAGAGGGAGTGTTGAGATTCAAAAAGATGATGAGCTTAGTGAAAAGAGTCGCCTTCACTAAGTGGGCCCGCAGGCTATTTTTGGCGCAAGTCTTTTTTTAGACTATGTCTATTTTTAGACATGTCGATCATATTTTAGAAGTTGCAGGATGATATTTGTGGATGGTTGATCAAGTTGGAAAAATAGATGAAATTCTATTTTTATAATATTGGGCGAAGTCTATTTATAGATCATCAATCTAAAAATAGATGCATGTCGATTATTATTATCTCTTAATAATAATCAGACTCTAAACAACAACTTATTCTCTTGGAGCACTTCAGTTCAGTGCATAGATGTGGCACAGTAGATGACAGAAGGAATTATGCTATTCCTAAGGGTTTACTGGAGCTATTTCATGGAGGACTTAGTTAGAACTCAAGTGGCAGAGTTATGACACAGTTGGAAGAAGTGGTTATGGAGTTGTATTCAGTTTAACTCAGTTAGACTCAGTTGAGCTAGTTGTATCTAGTCTAACTGATTGATACACTAGTGAGAGTGGAGCGAATTAATTAGTTAATTAATTCATAAATAATAACTCATTATTCAACTGAACAATACAACAGTTAACTACAGTGCATGGCGGTTTCAGTGGAGACCAGTGGAGAGATAGGTGAAAGGGAAAGATAGACTATCTGCTGTGACTATTAGTGATGCATTAATTGCATCCAAAACACAGTGGAGATGCCAATGAGGATTGCACAGTCAATCCAAGAGTAATTCAAATTCATTCAGAGCTATTCTTTAGCAGATATTGCACAGTGGAGGCAGGCTAGCAGGTGGCATAGATCGGTGCATGGATTTGCAATATTAGGCCTGTATAGTGTATGACGATTGTACTATACTGAGAGCTTCTGATAAGATTTGTATGTTTGTATGAGATTGTCATATGATCTCCATGTTACATAATATATAGTTGGGGTTTTCAGCTTCAGGCTTTCCCGGTTTAAAAAAAACTGTGTTATGTGCGATTGATAATTTTTGTTTATGCTTCACATATGTGTGCAATTAATTTTTCCGCAAAAGATTAACAAGTGGAATAGATTCAGTATCTTGCATAAAGTTAAATAGTGTGAGATCAGGTGGATCTTGGACATATGCATGCTTAGTGCATATAATTTCTACATTAATCAAATAATAACTGATGATTTGTAGTCGATATTATAGACACATAATTTCATCACTATGTACTTCGATTACACAAAACAATGAATTGTTTGGTCAAGTGCAAGTTTACTTCTTTATCATGGAGTTACAAAGCAGATGGATGGAGCATGAAAATGGATTTATTTGGATTCAAGGTGCACCAATATATCAACATTTCCCTGACATTGATGGTATAGCTTTGATTGATCATTATTTGATGAGTGATTCAACATTATTGTCAGATGGAATGACTTAGGTTCAAACTCATCACCACATAAAATCTTGCAAAAAACATAGGTATTCCACATGTATATTTGGTTTCCCTTTCCTACCAATTACTAAAACTGGTATCTTACAACCTTTGTTGAATGAAAATAATGAAAATCAAGTAATTGGAAAAAAATTTTATTCCTTTCTACAAAAAAACTTCTATTCAAAAACCATAACATTCGAGATTTTTCTAGCTGACCTTGGACTTACAAAAAAAGAGTACATTTTTCTCTTCCATTCCTGTATCCCTCAACCTATTGTATTGCTCAAGATAAATCATTCTGATGCATGGATAAATGCATTTGTGAAAAAAATATTGTCATTGTCCCAAGCAAACATAGATGCTCAATTCATTTTATATGTCTATGTTGCAGCAACATATTATAGTTCATATATGACAAATATGGATCACACAATGACATCTACTTTCAAACAAATATGAGAAAATTGAATATGCTATGGAGAAAAAAATTTCAGAATATTCGTAAACTTGGAAACACATTGTTAAATCTACAACAAATTCAATTTGTCATGCAATGCACATTTCTCTTCCATTGTCTTTACACTCATCTTCTAGAAAAACATTTTTTATTAACACTGCTCTAATTGAAAAACAAGCATATTTGCTAAAAAAACCTATTATATTGCAACAAGAGCATGATAATTCTGAGGGTGTTGTTTGCATGACTACCATTGATAAGCATGGCACACATCCCAATGAATATGAGAAAGTTTTCTTTGTAGAGTATGCTTCATCCTACTTGATCATGAAAACAACAACGAAAAAAATAAAATGCCCATGTATCATACAGTTCATTCGGTAAAATCAACAAAGAGACCCAAAAAAACATTATAGAGAAAAATGATGCTCTACATCCCATATAAAAAATCTAAATATACATTAAATGAGGCTCCTGATACATGGAATCAGGCATACTTGTCCAAGAAACAAATTTTCTATGCTTCTGAGAAATATTTCTGCATTCATTCTCACCAAGGGGTGATATTGAAATTGCCTTGATTGCAATCAGATCCAAATACGAAGAGATATTTATACTTCACTTGCCATTGGAAAGTGGCACTAATACTCATCCTATCGAAAAAAATGATATTCAACCTAGCTTATCAGAAAAAGTGTGCTCTATAAAGATTCAGATTGGATATGCAAAATCCAGTGAATTAATTAAGCAGCCCTTTGTTTTATACACATTATCATATCATGAAATTAGAAGACAACTAAATCAAGCCCAATAGTAAATAATAAAAAATTTAATGGTATGGATAAAAAACAATCCAGGAAATCCATTCTATTTGTTTATCACTGGAGGTGTAGGCACAAGAAAAACATTTGTTTCATAAGCACTTTACCATGCACTAGTGCGACTCTACAAAAAAGGGTTACAAACTGACCCCTTGAAAAAAAAAGGTCTCATTCTTTCATTTACTGGAAATGCAACATATATTGCAAATGGTGTCACAGTACATTCAACTTTACAATTTCCACTTTCATTATGTGACATGATTCCATTGACTTCTAACAAACTTGATATATTGACCAAAGAATATGAAAAACTTAAATTATTCCTCATAGATAAACCTTCATTAATTGGTTCTCGATTGCTATATAACATTGACAAACAACTCTATGAAATCATGCATACTCTAACTAGTTTTTTTGGTAATATCAATGTAATATTTTGTGGTGGCTTATGCCAATCAACACCTGTGCATGATTGCTGGATATTTGAGCATCCAAGTTTTGAAGGAATTTTGGTGCTTTATAGTTCTTGGAAAGATAATGTGAAAATTTATGAACTAAAATAAGTGATGTGAAAAAAAAATTTGTGTCAATTTTAAATAGAATTAGGATGTGTTCACACGTTGACGATGACCTTCCATTCTTGAATAAGCATTGTTATAGGTTCCCACTAGATGATACGACATCCTCATATCTCTTCTACTTAAAAAAAAAATACAACATAATGAAAGAATGTTATCTCCCATTAACACATAAACAATCACACCAAATACACATGACAACATAATTGACACAACAAATACAAGTTCCAATAGGAACATCAAAATGAAATTTAAAGCTACAATTGTGGTCAAATAAAATATGCTTGTTGAATTGGTTGGCATAAATTATGATATTCAATATGGCTTGATCAATGGTGCTGAAGGTATTTTTAGAGCTTCCACAAAATCTAAGAATATCGCAATTTGGATTAAATTTTCTGATCCAAGGGTTGGCACTATTTAACGAAAAACAAAATGGTCCACTTGTTCAAAAATGGTGTAATGTCTAATTGGACACCTATCACTAGAGTTTATAGGCATAGTCAATCAAATAGAAAAAATAGTTTCACATGGGAACAATTTCCTGTTTAATTGGCATGTGTATGCCGACCATACACCAATCACAAGGCTTGACAATGGATAGATTGGATTTTTATCCAAAAGGAATTAGGCAACATTGGCTTGTCTAAACTACATTGTCCCATGTCAAAGATATTAAATCCTTGTATTTGATAAACAAATTGGAACATAGGAAATTTCTTGTTTGTGGCAAATTTGCTAGTATACTACAAATACTTAGGCAAAGTGTTTGTTATGAACTTGAATATAGCTTAGATTCAACTAAAAAAAATGAATATTTGATAATATGTTCATTGAACACATGTAGCTTCTCATTACATTTTGAGGATATCATTGTTGAATATGATACGATGAACACTAAGATCCTTTTTTTGCAATGAACAAGAACAAAATCACTCCCATCAAATCTGTTATTTGCAAAAAAATATCATTGCATACATTTGTTTCACTTACATGGCATTGTCACATATTACACAAAAAATATTATTGTTGACAACCAATTCACTTATACAACAAGCCATATTGAATGAACAATTGCAACTTTCCCTCTTCAAGGGAGTGTCATTAGAATTGAAAATACATACAATGCACCAAATACAAGTGTTGATGATATAATTGATTTCACCAAGTTCATTTTAAATCACAAACCAGAAAAATGCCCAATTGTGCTTCTTGGTGATTTCAACTTCTACATGTTGCAAAATAATCACCAAAAAAGAAAACTATAATTATTCATGCAAACTAACAACTTCAATCTCCAAACAACATGGCAAACTACTCGCTATGGCTCCATGCTTGATCACTTTTGGACAAATCTTCCACCCAATATTGTTTCCTTCCATGTCTTTGATGCTTACTGAATAAATCACCATACCATATGTCTTACCATATTTTTATTTTTCACTTAAGCAAACCTTGTCATTATGCATGTTCTACAAGTCAATTATTCATTTTTCATGAAAATTGTCACATTTATAAATTTGTTATGCACACATCGAGAAATAAAAGAGCTACACATGACAAGAAGCAAGAAAACAACACAAATTCAAACATAAACTACATGTAACTTTTAAGACCATGAACATGAATTTCTTTATTTTCTTTTTTTGTAGTTGTGTTTCTTTATAACATAGCCACTATGAAATTTACATATATCTCAAGTTTTTGTTTTCCATGTTATATTCTATATACTCAATAACATGTGTTACTCTATTATGTAGTTCATGTTTCATTGCTACATGATTGGATATGAAAAAACTACTGAATGCACATGCACACACACACACATATATATATATATATATATATATATATATATATATATATATATATATATATATATATATATATATATATATATATATATATATATACAAAAAAAAACTATATAATGTATTATTGTGAAGCATATGTCGTTTTAAATTTTCTCTATACATTTATTTCAAATTTAACGTATTGCATTTATCCTGTTATGACAATAGTTGATCGAATCATTTCCAGAAACAAATAGTTCTAGCAAGAAAGATTTCAATAGACATATGGAAGAAGATGAAAATCCAAAATGGTTAGAATTGTTTTTGTCTTGATATTTGTGCAATCAATTTACAAATTTCCATTAAATCAATGGGATCATTTTTCTAAGTATGTTGTTCTTATATTGAATATATATCGAGTAAAAATGGCATAGACAACTGTGTCCTAAATTATTGAAATATGATTAGGAATACATATAAGGTTTTTAGGGCAACTTTTTGGTTGTCGGTGGCCTAGCATTTACCCAATTTACCCAATTTCACCGACCTTCCAAGCTCCATTTATGGAAGTGGGGTCGAAAAAATAATATCTCTCAACATCCATCAGGGATACAAAACACTTAGGGGCCAAAGGAAAACCCCAAGTGACTAAACCCTAATTTTTGGCTCTTTTCACTTTCCTAAGCCACAACTGCATGCACGACAAGTCCAGGGTGTGGTTATAGGCCTCCAACTACATGCATAACACTACCTCCATGCGATTATAGCTCAAGAAATCCAATTCAAAGGGTGTGGTCCTGAGATCTGAGCTGCTTTTCCAGGCCAACCTCCAAACCATTTCCCAGAACTACCTATAATTCTCAAAATGATAAATGACATAATGAAAAATATTTTCATACAAAACTTGAACAAGAACTGACCCATGACATGCCTAGTCCATAACATACATTTCGTCAAACACATGGAAAATTTGTAAGCTACATGTCATGAATTCATATTTGATAAATATGGTATCAGATTCATCTAAGAATCACCAGGAAGTCTCTATGCCCTCTCCACATAGTTGCAACAACACTTATTATTCCATATATACATCAACCATTCGATAACTAAACAAATCATGACAAGATCCATAGATAGCAGACATCATATAACTATCATGTAACTTTAAAATAAATAGCATAGAAACCATGGAAACTCAACCATAATATCACCAACATAATCGCTAACAGTATTCATGAACCACGGTAGGAAAATGTATCTTATTAATATACGAAAATACCAACCAAGTCCGGGACTTCCACATACCACCCAACCATATAGGATTGGGTTGCACCAAATCTCTCTTTCAACCAATAACCCCTGCATCATATTCCAGGCATGAATGTGGGATCTCATGGAATAAACAAACAAACAAAAAAAAACTAGAGCTTCCAGAAGCCAAACCACCTCAACCCTCAATCACAGTGATTCCACCTCTACATTTGTACATCATTAAAAACAACCATATCAATCTCTACCCAAGTTGTCCAGGGCTACAAGAACTAGTAACTCAACCCACAACCTTCTAGGGCTCTAGATCATTTGTCCAACCTAGCTCCAAGGACTAGTATCTCAACCCACCAAGGGCTCTAGGGCATTTATCCCAACCTAGGCTCCAGTACTAGTAACTCAACCCAAGATATTCCAGGGCTTCCAGAGCATTTGTTCCACCCCAAAACCATCAGGAACCTAAGTGCCAATCAAAAAAACAAAAAGTGGAAATACCCACAACACCATGGCTATCCAGGAAATGGAAAGGAAAGGCTAAAACCATTGTCACTCTAGTAAAATCTCCATGCCAATGAAAACACATAACCATAAAATCACATACATATACTATGCATCCAGAAATAAGCAAGGAAATCACAAATGCAACATGTTACCTGCCAAGAAATCTAATTGTGATTGTTGATCCAACTATTTCCTCTTTTTTTCATGGTTTCCTTTTCTTTCTTTCTCCAAATCCAATGTATTCCAAAGTGCTCCAAGAATACTCTAATTTTTCAAGAGTATGAGAGAATGAAATGAGAGCTCCAAAACTGAACTAACAAAATCTCAACTGACAAAAGCTAGAAAATTATCCTCATAAGCATTTTTATCATTGATGCCTCTATTTTCTTCATTTTCCTTCATTTTTCCTCTAATTTCCCTTGCACGAAAATATGTGTCTTTTCACCTTCCTTTTCTCCTATTTTCCTTTGTTTTCATAAATATATGCCAATTAATGCTTCTTTTCATTTTCCAATTTCCCTATACTTAAATAAACCGAAAGTGATCCCTGCCATAATATTTTCCCACCATTTAGCTTAGAATACATGTCCCATGCCCTTTGTATTATATTTTTTACATGGAAAATCAACCAAGGGTTGTTACAAACCCCTCCACCTTGGGGGAATGCCGTCCTCGGTATTCTATGACACTTATGACCAACAAACTGCTAAAAGTAAAGCACATTGCATATGGAGCTTTATAACCCAGCTCGTTGCAGTATTTAAAATGACCACTAATAAAAACATGACAATCATACCATTTACTGGAGCTTTATAACACATCTCATTACGATATTTACAATCACAACTACATATACATATATACATTTTCTTCAACCAAAAAATAATCATATTGTCTATTGAGATTTATAACCACAGCTCGATATAGTATTTACAATAATATACACATATACATATGCACATTTTCTCTAACCAAAAAAAAAAAGGATATGATGACTACATCAACAACAAGGGAATCCAAAGGCTCACACCCCCACCCTCAAAAGTAGTACTAGTATTCACCTCCTTCCCAGGAAGTCTAGAATCCACTACCAAAATCAAAATTTGTATCAAATTTCCAACACTACAATCCTTGCACTACTTAATTTCTCAGTAAATAGTTAATGGCTCATTGTACACCCCCAATGTGCTTATGATTCCATTTGGAAATGCTAATTACCAAAACAAATTCATTCCTCGGCCTTCCCTTCTCAGCTACACAATCCCTTGGGAAATTTGGTCACCCCCTTCCATGCAGTCAAACACCTTCCAAGTTTCGTTGGCATCCCCTTCTCTGCTACACAATCCCTCGAGCGATCCATCGCTTGGAAAGGTTTCCTCACATTGAAAGGTATAACAACCAAGTTATATCTCAACCTCAAAACCATCATATCGGTCATAGCATGCTCATGGAAATCAATGGACACTATTGGGTAATAGTGCCCCATAATGGCCCTGCTCCTAAATGATTTACCATCATAATGTTGCATGCCCCAATTCCTTTCACTGTTGCTGCTAACATTCTTCCAACCAATTCCAACAACACAAACCAGGTATTTTTCAACCACCCAAACATGTGCATTTTCCATGCTTTCCTATACCAAGCACATAATTTCCACTAGATTCAAAAGGAATTGAAACAAATCCAAATCATACCTCATTGGCGGCCCTTCTATAAGGTACAATTGCAATTATGTTCACTTCCTATCACAACTAGTCAAACATATCACATTTGGTTAGCTCAAAACATAACCATCATAAATCAGAATCATAGATCACATGTAACCATCATAAACTAGAGTCGTTGATCACATGCATAATTAAAACTGAAATAAAATATTGATACTTATCTTTTAAATGGTTCTTTGCTTTTTCCTTTTTTTTTCCCTTCCTTACACACACTAAATTGGTTGCCAAACCCAGTAACCACTCAATGCCTTTTCTTCTCTTTAATCATGTACACATACACAGTCTACATCATAACACATACACCCACATACAATGTAACACACAATACATATACGTACTCAGAGTACAACAAAAAAAAATACATGCCACGATATAATGAATACACAATACACATAATATAGTATCACATGTACAACATGTACACAACACCACTTGTACATAACACCGCATCTACGACATGTACACAACACTGTAAAAATTTAATACAAAACATGTATTTCCTAGATTCTCCTGATCTAAAAATTATATGCCACTGTTACATATAGAATCACTTCTACAAAATATTTGCGGAATTTAAAACACAATCGCTAATAGCAATATCATGAAGAAAGATCAATCACACATAACACATATAATTTACCGGGAAAGCATAAAGCTAAAAACCCCAATATCTTATATTATGTATTATATCATGGATCATGAAACAATTACATACAAATATCTGCTCCAAGAGCTCTTAGTATAATAGCAAACTATCTCACACTGTCATACAAAAATTGGCAAGTTCCTTACCCAATTTACTGTCTCCGGACAGCCTGCCTCCACTATGAAATCCCTGATGGTCAAGAAGCTCTGAATGATTGATTCTAGCCTGCCTTGACTGTGCAATCCTCATAGGCACATCCAATGTGTGTGTGGTTGCATGTGTGAAACCGATAATGTCACAACTGATAGTCAATATGTCCCTTTCACCTACATCTCAACTGGGTCTCCACTGGATCTAACATGCATGTAGTTAATAGTAGTAAATCTTCAGTTGCATGTGAGGCCACTGATTGTGAAATAATCAATAATTAATTCACTTGATCTCTCACTAGTGTGTCTTTAGATACAACAAGCACAACTGAGTTTAACTCACTTAACTGAGTTAAACTACTTTACAACTTTCATAACTACACTTCCAACTCTATTACAACTTTGAATCACTTAGTTACAACTAAGTCCACTTGCATGTCCCACCAACCAACCACTTAACCTGAAATTCACTTCGCTAACTGATTTTCCACTTTAGTTAACTATTTTCAAGTTCTCATTGAGAATAGATTACAGTTTAATGTCCATCTAAATTAAGGGATAAAAAAAATAGACATGCATCTATAAATAGACATGCACATAAAAATAGCTTGTGTGGGCCCCACCCTAGTATAGGTGCTTAATTTTCACTAGGATCATGGATGTTGTTTCTGGATGCCAATTTCCTCTCAATAAGAAAGGAATGTCCTTGTGTGCGACATGCAACTCCATGCATGTGACCTGCAACCTTTGCATGCACCGTGCAACTCCATGCATGCACCCTACAACCTTTGCATGCAAAGTTTCTGAAACTAAATAGCCTCCAAACAATTGAATTAGTATAATGCATTTGTCATCAAAGTCTTCTGACTTCTGCTGGTACCAACTACGCCTGTCTTTTGGATCCACTGCGTTGTTGACCTTTGCATCCATGCAATCTGCACTTGTTGTTAACTCTGATCTGCGCTCTAGTATCTGGCACTGTCACTTTGATTTCAAGTCCTCACGACATCTGATTGCATCAATCCAACTGATCCTGCGACTATTTCTATTTGGGCTCCTCGTAACAAGGTTCGATTCATGAGATCCACACCATCTCAACTAATCCTGCCCAAAAATTTCTTCTTGGGATTATCCATGCATGTCTCCCCACCTCTCACCTGGTGGTATACCTACATGCACTCCCTTTTCCCATCTAGCATGAAATTTATCTGCATTATTGGTTGATCCCACTCCATGATCCCCATCTTGTGGCTGCTCCACATCTTAAGGTTCACTCTTACCTACATGAAAATCCATCTCCCTCTCAAGGGTCAATTGCATGGATTTATCACACTTCCCAAAAGTAGGAAGCTCTGTAGAAATCCCATCTACATCAAGTCTATAGATATTCTTAATTTAAATCCCAAATTTCTTGGCTTTCCCTGTTTCTTTGTGTCACAAGAAAACTTTTCCTTCACTAAAGACAACATCATAGCCTTTATCCTCTAACATTGCGACTGAGACTAAATTTTTCTTCAAACCTGGTACATGAATTACATCTTTTAAAAGAAATATTTTACCTGACACCCTCTAAAAGGTAATGGTACCAATTTCAGTCGCACTGTATCGTCCATCGTCACCCAACTTAATATGCATATGGAGATATCTCTCCTCCAAGTCACTGAAAATTTTCTTATCTCCCGTCATGTGAAAGGAAGCACCACTATCCAAGTACCACCCCAATCCTAATGCACTTGAAACCATGCATGTGATCAATGAGAAGTCAAGCTCAAATTGTGAGGTAAGGGCATTGTTAGTCATTAGTATTTTTTACCTGTTATTGATGACTAGTTTCCTTAGCTGAGTTTTCTAGAAGCTGATCTCAAAACTGTCAATTTGTCATCTAGAAAACACCCCAAAACAATTTTTGTCCTCCTACCCCTTCCTGTTAGTCTATGATGAGAACAAACTCCAGTTTTCAAGTCCTATCTTCTTTCAGCAAAGTATCCCTGTCTATAGCTATCATAGCTGTGATTATTTTCTATCATTTACCCTTGTTTCTCATGCCATTCACTGTCCAAAGGTTAAAAAAGTGTCTGCTACTCTATCCCTGATCATCTTGATATATGGCAGTCTGATCATGCCTAAGAAAACACTCAGAATCTGTCAAAATTGTCCCTAAGTTAGATAGTGGTGTTTAGGGAGTTTTACCTTGATTAAGATATCCTAGGCCAAAAATCCTCTAATCAGTACCAGTCAACCATAAATATTTCCCTATTCTGCAAAGCAAGCATTGTTCTATCCATAGGTCGCACACCACTAATAGGTCACTTTGTCTCATTTCAGAAGAAGTTCAACAAAGATCCAAATCAGGAAAAAAGAAGGTTTGTCACTGTCTGAAGAAATATGCTTAGATCAGGCATAATCTCCATGAAACACCAAAAGAGCTCTCCAATGTTCCAAAGCATCTGTTTTTTACATCTCTGCAGGGGTGTAATTGAATGATGATCAGTATGCAAATAAGAGCAAAGGGACAAGTTCAAACAGGTCTCTCATGTTGAAAAGGTTTTCTATCAATGATCAGATGGAGAGTTGTAAAGAGAAGAGAAGCAAGTGTACATGTTATAAATCTAAAGGCTGCCTGAAGAGTAGAGATTATTCCTCATCAATGAAGAAAATGAAGCAAAATGAGATGCTGATCAGCAGTGCTCCATGATGTCCTCCAAAAGTAGTGCTGCATAATCTTCCGAAGGGCATCATCATGTAGGGCATAAGAAGACAACTACTTCTTATGTTACCTTGAATCTGGGTTTTGAAAAGTAGTCAAAGGAAATTTCAATAAACCTCTGACAACACATTCAAGGGAAAAGACAGTTCAATGATATCTAGCAGCAAACATTCTCCATGTACAAATCACATTACTTTTGGTTTTGTGTTCACAGTGATATTTAAAAAAGGATATATAAATCTCAGACAAGGCCTCATAAAGCAAGAGGACATGAGTTTCAAGTGATTTTATCAATGATAAATGTCAAATTCTACTTTTTTTCGTATTGGAATTCTTCAAACAAACATACAGAGCAAGGTACAGTGATTTGAAATAGATGTAGATCCTGTGTTAAAGATAACCTCCTTCAAAGAGAAGAGGGTTAGAAACATAGTGATAACATCCTTCAATGATAAATAGAGGGTAAAAGACACATTTTTTTGACCTCCTTCACTAATAAGCAGAGGGTCAGCATGTTTTTAAAGTAGTTACAGGAGTTATTTTGTGCCACCTCCTCCAAAGAGGATAGAGGATGCATCACCAGGATTGACTGATGTAGTGTTTGATAAAGTCTCTGTTGGTAAGACCATGTTGAGAAAAAGTGGTAAAACAAATGAAATTTTATAAGTTAAGGGCCTATTTCACATCAAAAGCAAAGCAGTGACATGATGGTGCTAAAAAGCCTCTGCTCTTATGTTTATAAAAGCCTTCTTCAAGGGTTGAATCAAAGGTTATATTTTTGAAATAAAGCAGCCTCATCTAAATGGTAAAAATAGCAGACCAAGCTTGGTTTAAAAATGGTTTATGCAAAACTAATGCAAAGAGGCATTCACATAGAAGGTTCATGTTGAAAAAACATTTTTTATGGTCTATCAAAATCACTCCCTGTTAGCCACCTATAAAATTTTGTCAAGAAAACAAGTGGCTAAATATTTTTCTGAGCCTTTAAGAGAAACATTTCCTTCGAAAATCTATAATTCTTGAAGCCTCCATGATGTCCTTATCCTTCAAAACTTTCCTTCACTGTTGTTTCCAGTAAAGAACCCTACTGTTTTGTGAAAGAAAGTACTTTCAAAAGGCCTCCATTTTCCCTTTTTTCACTCCCACAAAATTCCCATTTTTGTCTTTATTTCCTTCAAAGGATCCCTCAGAAACATCCTCATTTAACCTCTAAACCATCCCAAATCCCCTTTTAAACCACATATTTCCCTTTATCTGGGTTAAAAATCCCTTTTTCTGCCTACTGGTACCCCTTATTTGGCTTAAAAAACACTAATTTTAGGCCTAAAACAACCATTTTTACCTTAAGGCCTTAAGCCCCTTTCTGCTTAGCCCTTAGCCCTTTTTCCGCATATGACCCGCACTATGACCAAGCGCTAAGGCCTATTCGCGAATTGCAATCAGAGCTTTCCTTTTGGCCTTTTCCTTTGTTCTTCAAATATTTCTGATGCGATGAGTTTTACTCTATCGATTGCTGATTCAATCTGGACCGTTGATCTCACCCGATCCAACAGCCAGGATCGCATCGCGCTCCATCGCAAGCCTTTCACCTTTCCCCTTCCGACTTAATCCCGAACATCAATCCTTTCCAGATCAGACGGCCAGCGCTCAATCACATCGCGCTAACCCATCCTTCCCTCTTTTTTGTTTCCCCGATGGCCGATATTCTGATTTAATCTTGGTCGTTGAATCCACAAGAACCAATGGTTGAGATTCGATCACGCTCCGCTTATGAGCCCATAACCGACAACCCTCTGATTTAATCCTGACCATCAATCATCCTGTCGATTTGATGGCCAACGCTCAATCGCACATCACAAATCCAAAAGTCTCATTCGCTTTCCTCCTTCGATGTCGATCATGTGATTTGATCCCAGCCGTTGAATCCATAAGAACCAACGGTCAAGATTTAATCGCGCCTGGTTCACAGCCCCCGTCATTGCATCCATCGATTTGATCTGGACCGTTGAATCCACAAGAACCAACGGTCAGGATTCAATCACGCTCCGCTCATAATTTTTCACCATCCCGACCTCTGATTAGATCTTAGTCGTTGATCAAGTCTGATCAGATGGTCCACATTGAATCTGCTCATCAAACCCCGCCCTTCTCATTTCCTCCCATCGACAGATCTCGACCGTCCGTTTCCAAGATCTAATGGTCAGGATTTAACCTGCCATTGACCCCACCGGCCTATTCCACCCATGCATCTTACCTCCATCGCGTTTCTTCCACACCGTCAGATCTGAGGTCCGAGATCCAACGGTCACCATTGCGTTTCACGTTTTTTCTGCGCCCAAGGTTTAACACTTTAAAAAAATGTGAAATAGGCAGTTTTGGTTTTCCACGTGTCAGCAAGCGAATAATATCATGTTTTTTTGGACAAATTCTAAAACCACTTTAACACTACGCGAAAACCATCTCAATTTTCCGCCTTACCGCCCTTTGCAACGTATTTTCCATTTTAATCTTAGTTGTTGATTGATCTGATCTAACAGCCTAGATCATATCATAACCCCAACCATTTTCTTTTCCCCTATTCTCCCAATGTTTCCATCAGGTGATCCCCACTGTCGAATATCCTAATTGAACGGCTCTGATTAAATGTCACCCCGTCTCCTCTCCATTCAGCCGATCTTTCAAATGATTCCACCAAAATATCTTAATCATCGATTATTCTAATCTAACAACCCACATCATATCTTAACCCCATCCATTCGTTATTCACCCGATCTTTCATATGATTCCATCAAAAGTTCTGGACTGTCGATTATTCTAATCCAACGGCCCGCGTTATATCGCATTCCCATTTTTCCCTCCATTCATCTGACCCCTCCAAAGACTTCATCGGAAAATCTCCACTGTAGATCATCCTGATCTAATGGTTCCAGTCTATCCTCGCACCCAAAATTCCAAAACAACTGGTTAGCTTCTCTGCCAGTGTTTTTTCCCCATTTTTCCACTGCGCTCATTATTTCCATCATTGCTCCTCCATCTCCACAAGCCTCTAAAGCAGTCCTTCCCCACTCCCGTTAGTTTTTATGACATGTTTATCATGTTTTTCCGGTTTCAAAGGTGGTGAATTCACACTGTTTCCATAGTTACAGTCATGGTAAAATACCATCACAAAGTCGAAGATCGCCGAAGAATAAATCAAGGATATCAAAGGATTAAAGCATAATATTGAAGATCAAAGAGCATAATCCATAGTCTGCACTGATTAAAAACAATCATTGATCACAGCAGCACAGAGGACATATCAGCATGACAGTCCTTTTTCTGAAGAAAGGACCAGAATCACTACTGCCCATTCTCTATTCTTCCTCGAGCTCCAGTGCAGTTATTATTCCGGCAGAAAGTCCTAAAGAAATGACAGTGCATTAGTTGCAAAGCATGGAATACCTGAAGGGCTAAATTTCATCCTTTCTTGTCTAAAAGTACAAACAGAGTACCTCCAGCCGAAAATTACTTCATGGAACATGCCCCTGGAGTTATTCTCAAACTGAATAAGGCCCCATTTTGTCTAAAAAGTACCTAAAGTCAATGTAAATATATTAAGACAGAATGGGTTTTTCTCTTCTTATATGACAAGCATGTTCATCGGATCCTGATCTAAATCAGTGGTGATGTGTTCTCTCTTTGTTATTGTTTTCTCTCTGTTTTACATCTTGTTCACTTTCTCTGATAAGAAAATAGTAAATTTAGCTTAGGAAATACAACTGCAAGTACCCTAATGCTCGCTGTTTTTTCTTATCTTTATGTTTTCTGCTAGTTGTGGATCTAAAAACAAATTCAATATAATTTAACTAGTCAAAGACATTGGCTTGCCCATGCTTACTGATGTATGAATTTAGAGTTTATTTCTTAGATGTTCTTGTTTGGTTCCGCAGAAATAATTGGGAAACTGGGAGGTTAGAGTTAGCCCTGTCTCACCAAGTTCTTTTTCCAACAGTTTAACCTTGCTAAGTTCTCTTTGAATTGAATGCCCAGGAAGAGAAGGTTAAAATTATTTCTCTTATCTTAGGTTTCACTCTGTGTTTAAGCTTGAATGTTTTCTATTGTCTGAAAGTAGTTAGGAGGACTGCTGGATTGTTGTCTTTCAGAGTTAGCCTCATTAGGAGTTCGGATCATAGAGGTTAAGGCATGCCCTATCCCTAGATTTACTCCGAAATGGTCACCTTGGAAGGTTTTCCTTGTTATTCCCATTCACTTCCTTATTGTTTCATTCCACATTATCATCTTAAGAGATCCTTTGTTTTAGATGAATAGCCCTTTGAACGCCTTGGATATTTGAATTGCAAGTAAACCCTTTTATGACCCCATTGCCCAATGGACTTGTGTTCTCTTTGAATTGTCTCCCCATTTCCCAAACATCCTTCTCTCCTCATTCCTTTACCTTATACTGAACCCTTCTTTCATGTTTTCCCAACCAAACAAACAAACAAAACAAACCCTTGTGCCCTATAACTAGCCTAATACCTTAAATTGAACTTCAAAGATATACATTTCTTTACCTTTATAGAGAGATCCCTCTCTAGATCCAGGAGGGCTAGATCCTGAGATCCCAAAGTGGTTTGATGTTGTCTTATCATTTGGTATTGCCAAATCTTCCAAATCATAGAAACCACAACATAATGGCGACTCCGTTGGGGACTTTTGAGTAGGTTATACCTGATACACTCTTGAGACCTCAGACTTCCCCTTGATTCAAGAATATTTGGTGTGTTAGCCAGTTGAGTCACCACATAATGGTGACTCCACTGGGGAGGCTTTGAGTAAAACACTTCATGAAACACCCCTAAGAACTCAAAGAAGACCAATAGCGTTGATTTGGTAGTTAATCACTATGGTGGACAGTAAAACTTCCTTGAAACACTTTAAACCCTCCACCTGGTGACTCCACAACTCCTAAATGGCCAAAAGACTCCACTGGTGATCAGTAGGCCTGTTGATTATCTTGGTTTTCACAAGACTCCACTGGGAGACCAGTTGCATTACAACATCATCCATATTAAAAGAAACACATAGGATTAAGATTCGGTGTTTAAAGATAGTTTGCCTCTTAAATACTGTCATACCTGGCCAACTTTCTTCGTTGAGACTTAACATACTTGCTTCAAGAAAAATCCATACTAGAGCTTATCCTAATCTAAATCATCCTAAAATAGTTGACAATCCAGAGAGCATTTTTAGGAAGTCTCATACCTCTAGGGATCCAACTATTATCAGATCCATTCATAGAGCTCACTCAGCACCTGAAAACCTTGCAACTCTATCAGTTACTCAAGTTGACTTAGATTTACCAAGTAATTTACGAAGAAATAAGTCATTTAGTGGTATAGATCAAACAGAATTTAAGCATCCAAGTTCACCACCACCCAGTGGTCAACATAGTAGTGACAGAGAAACCCCTCCATCAACACCTCCTGATATCCACTTCATTCATAACTTGGGTCTCTCTCACCCCAAATCTGCTCAACAGTTTTTTGCTGGTCCAAGAGGTTCTTCCATACATATACCTGTTGTTCAAGCTAATCCTTTACCTCCACAAAACACTATCATGGCAGCATGGTATGCCCCCTAGTTTTTCCACAGCACCTGGTTCCTTTACCAAATGACTATCAGGCTAAAATTCCCCATTTCACTGGAGAAGAATCTACCACAGCTCAACAAAATGTCACCAAGATAGGAGATGCATTTTTTTACATGGAGATAGATGATGAGACTGTTAAAATGAGAATATTTGCTCAAATTTTAGGAGGAGAAGTGAAGAAGTGGTTTAAGGGCTTAACTCCAAACAACATCCATGACCTTCCCACTTTACAACAAGCATTCATAAACAAATGGAAAGTCAAAAGCAACCCTCTCCAGATATTAGCAGAGTATCAGAGTCTTAAAAGAAACCAGGGAGAGAGTGTTCATGATTACTCTTCCAGGTTTAATAGGGTCTACAATGCTCTCCCACCACACATGAAACCTCCCCAAGGCATGGCCATAGTAAAATATCCTGAAGGTTTTGATGCTGATATGGCCTATCAACTAAGAGAGAGAGACTATGCAACTCTAGAAGACATGCAACAGGGAGCCATGAGTGTAGAAGCAAACTTAATTGAAGAAATAACTAGGCTTAAATCGGAGAAGAAGGTAACTTATAAAGATGATACTGCACCCTCCACATCTAGCTCAAAGGTGGAAAGAATGTTGGAAGAGATGATGAAAAGGATGAGCTTACTTGAGAAAGTGCAACCAAGAGACAATCAAAACCACTCCCAAAATAGAAACAAGAACCAGAATTATAGAAGGGAGAACAATCAATATAGGCAAAGAGATTCTGACCAACAAATCGTACCTCCATTCCAAGAGAATTTCCTTGATGAGGATGAGGGAATAATAGAAGAATCAATGGAAGCTACCATAAACATGGTGGAAGTGGATAACCAAGATCACACCTTTCCCACAGAAGACAACCAAACCTCATACACACATTGGGAAGAGGAAGGGATAGAGTCTGAAGACTATAGGTTAGGATTCAACAATGCCATCATGTAGGTCCGAGAACAATATGATCTCAAAAGTAAAAAGAAACCAGAATTTCCCAAAGCCAAAACCTCTGATATCACTATTAAGAAAAGACCTGAAAACACTCCTAAAGGGATTGTTGAAAGCAACAGAATAGCAGCTGAGAATTCTGGCAAGAACAAGGACAAAGACATCCAAACCACTGATAAACCAAGTCAAGAAACCAGCAACACTAGCACTGCAGCTAGTGCTCCTGAAAAAACAGCTTCAATCAATGTACATAATGAAGATCAGCAAGCTGATCTTGCTAATAAAAAAGTGGCCAACAAAACAGAAATGATCCTTTCAAAGAGTCAGTCTTCTTTCAATCTGGAAAGTGAGATTTCCAAAATCAAAATTTCTGTCCCTCTCACTGAGTTGGCCAACTAGGATGTATATAAATGTAAAATCTTGAAAGCTTTAAACTTAGGAGAAAACAGTGAATCTGTCAACCTAAATGATGATCAACCAGCTCTCTTGTTTGGCCCAAAAATTGAAGGGAAATTTCAGGAAGGAGTAGTGCCTCCTTTCTATGTCAGTCTAAATATCCACGACAAGATCCTACATAATGCTATGCATGACTCAGGAGCCTCACACAATCTCATGCCAAAGGTGATCATGGAAAAATTAGGCCTAGAAATAACCAGACCTTATAAGGATTTATATTCTTTTGATTCTAGCAGAGTGAAGTGTTTGGGCCTGATTAAAGATCTCTGTGTAAATCTGACCCAAATCCCATCCAAGTGCATGGTAATGGATGTGGTAGTGGCAGATGTACCTCCTAAGTATGGCATGTTGCTGTCAAGATAATGGGGTGCCAAGCTACATGGTACAATGCAGATGGACATGACATATGCCACCATCCCTGTTTTCAGCCAGCTTAGAAGACTATATAGAGAAACACACATGATATTCATGGTAAGTAGTCCAGAAAAACTAGAAAATTCCCCTCTTTACTCTGTCCATACAGACCTAGACTCTTTCATCCTTTACAATGATGAGTTTACAGATGAACAAGAGCTAGAGAATAAAAATGCAAACAACAGAGTAGAGGCCACAAATCAAAACATAGTGGCGGCTCTGGATACAGAGGAAAACAAGGGAGAAACATCTGAACAATATTCAGAATTAGACAATCCAGACCAAGACTGTAAAGAGCAGATTACCCACCAGCCTACTGACCTTAGGAAACCAAATGACAGTAGGAATGAAACTGATAACAAATCTACAAACAATCCCTTATGGTGCATGAGCTTTGATGGGTCTTGCACTAGAAGAAGTGCAGGAGCTGGGGTATGGTTGCACAATACTAAAAACGATTATACTGAGAGTCATGCCTTCAAGCTAAATTTCAAATGTACTAAAAATATAGCGGAATATGAAGCTCTCCTCTAAGGATTACATCTATTGAAACAACTAGGTGCTAATAGGATAGTTGTTCATGGGGATTCAGAACTGGTCATCAAATAAATAAATGGAGAGTACACTGCAAAACATCCTAGATTGAGGGCATACAGAAATGATACCATGGACCTTTTGCAAACATTTGTAGAGTATGAGCTTGTGTTTGTCCCTAGAAGCCAAAATATAATTGACAATGGATTGGCTTGTGCTGCCAATTCATATCAGAGATCACTTAGTGAAAAACAACTCATTATTCAAACAAAACATAGACCAGCAGTACCAAATAATGAAAAATATTGGCAAGTATTTGAGGGTGACAAAAATATAGAGGATTTCTTTCTTTCTAGGAATGAGTTTGAATTGCCAGATTCAAAATCCGATTTTGAAGAAAACTATTTGGATAAAGAACCCCCTGATGAAGATAAACCATCCCCTAGAGCAGAAATAAACATGCTGACCAGAGAATTTGAAAACCAGACCGATGAATACATGAACACAGATAAGGAAGACATAGAGGTAGTGTAGTCCAAATATAAAAGCATACCCGTAGGACTAGAACCACTTGAAGACCTCTTTGATTTTAATGATGTGGCAAAGAAACCTACCATAGAGCCCA
This sequence comes from Pinus albicaulis, assembly GCA_034641835.2. NCBI lineage: Eukaryota > Viridiplantae > Streptophyta > Pinopsida > Pinales > Pinaceae > Pinus > Pinus albicaulis. The sequence continues at coordinate 537,954,674 of CM076579.1, read as the reverse complement.
CTTAATCCGATATTGAAGAATGCAATATAGGCAGCGAAGACAAGCCTAAAATGATCAAATTGTCTAAGTCTTTGCCTCCACATATCAAACAGAAATTCATTGATTTATTTAAAGAGTTTGTAGATGTTTTTGCTTGGGGTTATGAAGATTTGAAAGCCTATGACACAAAGATCATCCAGCATAAGATTCCGTTAAAAGAAAACCAGAAACCTTTTAGGCAAAAGCTGCATAGAATAAACCCTACACAACTACCTCTGGTAGAAAAGGAGATTAAGAAAATGTACAAGGCTGGAATCATAGTGCCTGTGAGGTTTTTATATTGGGTGTCTAACCTTGTGGCTGTGAGGAAAAATAAAGGAGAGATTAGGCTGTGCATTGATTTTAGAAACTTAAACAGAGCCTGCTTAAAGGATAACTACCCCTTGCCCAAAATGGAACACATCCTACAAAGGGTAGTTGGTTCTAAGAGTATTTCTCTGTTAGATGGCTTTTCAGGGTATAACTAGGTCTTAGTACTCCCAGCAAATCAACTTAAAACAACCTTCACCACTCCTTGGGGCACTTTCATGTATGTGAAAATGCCTTTTGGACTACTGAATGTTGGGGCCACCTTTCAAAGGGCCATGGACATAGCATTCTCTGAAGAAATAGGTCACTTCACCGTAATTTACCTTGATGACATAACAGTCTATTCCAAAAATGATGAAGAGCACATTGAACATCTGTGAAAAGTTTTTGAGAAATGCAGAAGGTTTGGGCTATCTTTAAATCCCAAAAATATAGTGTTTGGTCTCCATCAAGGTAAAATTCTTGGCCATATAATATCTGAGAATGGGATTAAAATAGACCCAAAAAGAGTTGAGGGAATACTGCAGATTAGCCACCCACGAAACGTCAAGGAATTGCAGTCCTTTATTGGGAAGATTAACTTCTTGAGGAGTTTATACCCAACCTAGCAGAACTCCTTAGAAATATGACAAACATGCTGAAAAAAGAAGTGGGAGTTAAATGGACTCTAGAATCCAAGCAGTCTTTTGAATTGGTAAAACATGCACTCATCTGGGCACTAGTCCTAATCAACCCTGATTTTTCTAAAGACTTCCTCATATTCTCTTTTTCATCGAAGCAAACCATGGCTGCTGTCCTATTGCAGAAAATCTAGAGGGACAAGAGCTGTCGGTTGCCTTTTTTAGCAAAGCATTGAGAGATGCACCACTGAAATATAACATCATGGAAAAACAGGCCTATGCTTTGGTAAAGGCCTTAAAAGATTTCAGAGTGTATATTTTTCATTCTCATATTATTGCCTTTGTGCCTAACATAGTGGTAAAATAAAACCTATCACAAGATCCATATGGAAAGAGGGGAAAATGGATTGTAGTAATATTAGAATATGATTTGGAAATAAAACCCACCAAACTCATCAAGGGTCAAGGCTTAGCACAACTAATGGCTGAATCTAACTTGCAAGCCCTTGACATTAATATGGTAGATGCTTTGGATGAACAGGAAGAATTACCAGCTCCCACTGTAGAAGAACAGTTCCAAAACTCACCGTGGTATGCTGATATCTTGTATGTGCTTGTAAATATGAATGCTCCTCCTGATTTATCTAAGACAAAGGCAAGGTTTTTAAAGTTGAAATCTAGAAATTATTGCATTTTAAATGAATTTTTATATTGGAAAAATGCGAATGGTTTATTTCTTAAATGTTTTCCTGAAGTGGATGCAGAGAGAATCAAGCATGAGTTCCATGAAGGAGAGTGTGGAGGCTATCTCTATTGGAAAACCACTGCCAATAAAATCCTTAGAGCTGGTTATTACCGGCCCACCCTTTTCGAGGATGTTCACAAGATGATAGTTGCCTACCACAAATGCTAGATCTTTGAGGGAAAAAGAAAACTCCTTCCTTTACCTTTACAACCCATCACTTTTGAAGCCCCTTTTCAACACTGGGGCCTAGACTTCATAGTGGAGATCCATCTTGCTTCATCTTCCCAACATAAATGGATTCTCACAGCCACTGACTATTTCACCAAATGGATAGAAGCCATCCCATCTAGGAATGCCATAGATTCAGTCATCATTAAGTTCCTTGAAGACCATATCCTATCCAGATTCGGCTGCCCTAGGAATATTATCACTAAAAATGCTGCTGCATTTGGTTTCAAAAAGATGATTGACTTTTGTCACAGGTATCAGATTGCACTTGGTCATTCTACTGCTTATTACCCTCAGGGTAATGGGCTAGCAGAATCATCAAATAAGATTTTGGTGACCATCATCAAGAAGCTGCTGGAAGAGAACAAAAAATCATGGCATAGCAAGTTAGTGCATGATTTTTGGGCAGACAAGCTAACAACAAAGAAATTCATCGGAATGTCTCCATATCAGCTTGTCTATGGGGCAGATGTCGTATTCCCTATCAGCTTAGGAGTACCAGTGATAAAATTGGTCCAGGAAATGCAGTCAGAAGAAAAAAGGATGGTAAAGAGGATCAATCAGACCATACACCTCCAGCAGACAAAGCAAGAAGTCTACAACAGAGCTCTGAAAGTGCAAGAGAACATCAAAAATTTGTTTGACAAAAGAACTAAAGCCTGTGATTTCAAGATTGGGGACAAGGTGCTCAAGTGGGACTCTAGAAGAGAATATAAGGGTAAGCATGGTAAGTTTGACAGTTTGTGGCAAGGCCCTTACATTATTCAGTCTGCAATTGGTCCCAATGCATTCTTTCTGCAAGAATTGGATGGTACAGATCTGTTTGGGGGTCCTGTCAATGAAAGGATGCTCAAACATTATTACTGCTTAAGTTCAGTTTAAATTTCTCACTTCCATTCTAAATACCATTGCTCTATTTTATTCAGAAAAAGAAAAAAAAATATAGAAGAAAGGTTCATACATGCTTAAATCTTGAACCTATGATGTTTCAAAAGAATGGCTCAAATCAGATCAAAAACTGAGCCAGAGAAAGTGAAAGGTTGGTTCTAACATGCTCAAAACTTGAACCAGCAGAGAAAGAAGAAGAAGAAGCTCTAATAGGGTCAAAATCAGAGATGAAATGAAGAAAGAAAAGTGACTCTAATAAGCTCAAAACCTGAGTCACAAGGAGAAAGAAGGATGCTCTTAAATGTCAGAATCTCAAGCCTTCAAATTTTGTTTTTTAGTTTCTACAAAGTTTTGTTCAAGTGCAGCTTGTTTTTATGCCTTGTACCCATAGAAAATTAGTCATTCTAACCTTGGCTTGGCTGTGTTTCAATTTCTGTTGTAGAATGTAGAGAATGAAATCTGCCAGACATTTTAATCCTGGCAGATATTAATTTAGGTAGAGAAGATATGAGGCCAACTGTTTAATCTGGTCTCATGGAGAAATAAGGGTAGAATTAGATTAGTTTTTGCTTTTAATAAAAAAATAATGATGAATAAGGTCTGCAAGTCTAAATGCACCTTGAAAAAAAAATGTTAGGACAGTAGGATGGGTAGGTAGATTGTTTGGGGAAGTATTGTTGCTGATATAATGCTTTCATGTTTGTAGCAGCTGATCAAAGAAGAAAAAATGTGTCAATTACCAGGCATCTGGCCTACTTCCAAAGATTATTTTCTGATATTCTTGACACCTTCAAGAAGATGTCATCCCCATGTGGAGCCACTATTAGCCACCTATAAAATTTTGTCAAGCAAACAGGTGGCTAAATATGTTTCTGAGCCTTCAAGAGAAACATTTCCTTCAAAAATATATCATTCTTGAAGCCTCCATGATGTCCTTATCCTTCAAAAATGTCCTTCATTGCTGTTTCTAGTAAAGAACCCTGCTTTTTTGTGAAAGCAACTGCTTTCAAAAGGCCTCCATTTTCCCTTTTTTCACTCCCACAAAATTCCCATTTTCATCTTTGTTTCCTTCAAAGGATCCCTCAGAAACATCCTCATTTAACCTCTAAACCATCCCAAATCCCCTTTTAAACCACATTTTTCCCTTTATCTGGGTTAAAAATCCCTTTTTCTGCTTACCGATACCCTTTTTTTGGCTTAAAAAACACTAATTTTAGGCCTAAAACAACCATTTTTACCTTAAGGCCTTAAGCCCCTTTTCTGCATATGACCCGCGCTATTACCAAGCGCTAAGGCCTAATTGCAAATCACAATTGGAGCTTTCCTTTTGGCCTTTTCCTTTGTTCTTCAAATATTTCCGATGCGGTGAGTTTTACTCTATCGATTGTCGATTCAGTCTGGACCGTTGATCTCACCCGATCCAACGGCCAGGATTGCATCACGCTACATCGCAAGCCTTTCACCTTTCCCCTTCCGACTTAATCCTGACCATCGATCCTTTCCAGATCCAACGACTAGCACTCAATCGCATCGTGCTAACCCAGCCTTCCCTCTTTTATTTTTCCCTGATGGCTGATCTTCTGATTTAATCTTGGCCGTTGAATCCACAAGAAACAATGGTTGAGATTCGATCGCGCTCCGCTTATGAGCCCGTCACCCGCACCCCTCCGATTTAATCCTAACCATCGATCATCCTGCCAATCCAACGACCAACACTCAATCGCACATCGCAAATCTGAAAGTCTCGTTCTCTTGCCTCCTCCGATGCCGATCATGAGATTTGATCCCAGCCGTTGAATCCACAAGAACCGACGGGCAGGATTTAATCGCGCCTGGTTGACAGCCCCCATCATCGCATCCGCCGATTTGATCTGGACCATTGAATCCACAAGAACCAACAGTCAGGATTCAATCGCGCTCCGCTCATAATTTTTCACCATCCCGACCTCCGATTAGATCTCAGTCATTGATCAAGTCTGATCGGACGGTCCAAATTGCATCCGCTCATCAAACCCTGCCCTTCTTATTTCTTCCCATCGACGGATCTCAACCGTCCGTTTCCAAGATCTAATGGTCAGGATTTAACCCGCCATTGACCCCACTGGCCTGTTCCGCCTGTGCATCTTACCTCCATCGCATTTCTTCCGCACCATCGGATTTGAGGTCCCAGAACCAATGGTCACCATTGCGTTTCGCGTTTTTTCTGCGCCCAAGGTTTTACACTTCAAAAAAACGCGAAATAGGCGGTTTTGGTTTTCCACGTGTCAGCAAGCAAATGATATCGCATTTTTTTGGACAAATTCTAAAACGACTTTAACGTTACACAAAAACCATCCCAGTTTTCTGCCTTATCGCCCTCTACAGCATATTTTCCCTTGTAATCTTAGCCGTTGATTGATCTGATCTAATGGCCTAGACCATATCGTAACCCCAGCCATTTGGCTTTCCCTTGTTCTCCCAATGTTTCCATCGGGCGATCCCCACCATCGATTATCCTAATCGGACGAATCTGATTAAATCTCGCCCCGTATGCTCTCCATTCAGCCGATCTTTCAAATGATTCCACCAAAATATCTCGACCATCAATTATTCTAATCTAACGGACCACATCATATCTTAACGCTATCCATTCGTTATTCACCTGATCCTTCATATGATTCCATCAAAAGATCTAGACCATCGATTATTCTAATCCAACGGTCTGCGTTATATCGCATTCCCATTTCGCCCTCCATTCATCTGACCCCTCCAAAGACTTCATCAGACAATCTCCACCGTAGATCATCCTGATCTAACGGTCCCAGTCTATCCTCGCACCAAAACTTCCAAAACAACTGGTTAGCTACTCTGCCAGTGTTTTTCCCCATTTTTCCACTGTGCTCACTATTTCCATCATTTCTCCTCCATCTCCACGAGCCTCTGAGGTAGTCCTTCCCCACTCCCGCTGGCTTTTATGACATGTTTATCATGTTTTGCAGGTTTCAAAGGTGGTGAATTCACACTGTTTCCACAGTTACAGTCATAGTAAAGACCGTCATAAAGCTGAAGTTCATCGAAGAAGAAATCAATAATATCAAAGGATTAAAGCATAATATTGAAGATCAAGGAGCATAATCCACAGTCTGCACTGATTAAATACAGTCATTGATCGCAGCAGTGCAGATGACATATCAGCACGACAATCCTTTTTCTGAAGAAAGGACCAGAATCACTACCGCCCATTCTCTATTCTTCCTCGAGCTCTAGTGCAGTTATTATTCTGGAAGAAAGTCCTAAAGAACTGACAGTGCATTAGTTGCAAAGCATGGAAGACATGAAGGGCTAAAATTCATCCTTTCTTGTCTCGAAGTACAAACAGAGTACCTCCAGCCGAAAAGTACTTCATGGAACATGCCCTTGGAGTTATTCTCAAACTGAAGAAGGCCTCATTTCGTATGAAAAGTACCTAAAGTCAATGTAAATATATTAAGACAAAATGGACTTCGAAGGAATTTTCTCCCCTTGTTTTAAATGAATCATTTATGTTCTATATACCTCTACTATCACTCTTCACCTATAAGAACTCTCAAGAAATACATTGAAAATTTTGGTCGATTATTGAAAAAAACTGATTGTAAGCAGTTTCACTAAGATAGAGTTATGTGAGTAGTAGTTGTGAATAGGCTGGGAGATGATTTTTGACTGATATCAAGCTATTGGACAAGGATGTATGTGACTGGTTTTTCTCTTCTTATATGACAAGCATGTTCATCGGATCCTGATCTAAATCAGTGGTGATGTGTTCTTTATTTTTTATTGTTTTCTCTCTGTTTTACGTCTTGTTCGCTTTCTCTGATAAGAAAACAATAAATTTAGCTTAAGACATACTACTGCAAGTACCCTAATGCTCGTTGTTTTTTCTTATCTTTATGTTTTCTGCTGGTTGTGGATCTAAAAACAAATTCAATATAATTTAACCAGTCAAATACGTTGGCCTACCCATGCTTACTGATGTATGAATTTAGAGTTTGTTTCTTAGATGTTCTTTTTTGGTTCCGCTGAAATAATTTGGAAACTGGGAGGTTAGAGTTAGCCCTGTCTCACCAGGTTCTTTCTCCAACAGTTTAACCTTGCTAAGTTCCCTTTGAGTTTAATGCCCAAGCAGAGAAGGTTAAAATTCTTTCTCTGATATTAGGTTTCGCTCTGCGTTTAAGCTTGAATGTTTTCCATTGTCTGAAAGTAGTCAGGAGGACTGCTGGATTGTTGTCTTTCAGAGTTAGCCTCATTAGGAGTTCGGATCATAGAGGTTAAGGCATGCCCTGTCCCTAGATTTACTCTAAAGTGGTCATCTTGGAAGGTTTTCCTTGTTATTCTCATTCACTTCCTTATTGTTTCATTCCACACTATCATCTTAAGAGATCCTTTGTTTTAGATGACTAGCCCTTTGAACGCCTTGCATATTTGAATTTCAAGTAAACCCTTTTATGACCCCATTGCCCAATGGAATTGTGTTCTCTTTGAATTGTCTCCCCATTTCCCAAACATCCTTCTCTCGTCATTCCTTTACCTTATATTGAACCCTTCTTTTATGTTTTCCCAACCAAACAAACAAACAAAAAAAACCCTTGTGCCCTATAACTAGCCTAATACCTTAAATTGAACTTCAAAGATATACATTTCTTTACCTTTATAGAGAGATCCCTCTCTGGATCCAGGAGGGCTAGATCCTGAGATCCAAAGTGGTTTGATGTTGTCTTATCATTTAGTATTTCCAAATCTGCCAAATCATAGGAACCACAACACTCCCTCCATGTGATAAATAAAGAGAGAGCACCAAAGGTTACTTTCCAGCTCATTTAAAAGACAGTGGGCACATTATTAAGATAGATGAACTTTCATTGATTGAAGGCCTCTTTCATCATGAAGTTAAGGGCCTAACCATGTTTCTAAATGAGCATAGGTGATCACATTTGCAAGGATTTTCTTCAGGAAAAAATAGAAGGTCTATACATAGTTAAGAGAAAGTGTTAATACAAAGTGCCTAACAGTAATAGTGGCCTCCTTCACAAAAGCAGAGGGTCAGCTCTCCAAATGATTAACAATCCATATAGATCAGCTTATTCAAAGGGTTAAAGGAGGGTGATGTAACCATGATTCACATTCAGTCAAAGAATGCTTCCATCAAATGATAAGAGACAAAGTCCTGGTGGATACAAGCAATTTGCATTTTAGGTGTTTTAAATCAAAGTATAAATTCAAGTTTCAAGTTTGAAAGGCCACCTTCAAAGAAAAAAAAGGCACACTTTCTAATAAAGATAAAATCTTTATGTTTCAAGATGATCTCCTTGGGAAACAAGCAAAGGGTCAAATAATGGTTGATGACCTCCTTCATGAGCAAGTAGAAGATCAAATTTCTAAAGTATTAGCACTATGTCTAGGAAAGGAAAGGTAAAACATATAGTGTTGAAAGGGTTCATTCAAGGTTTTAAAAGGTAATACGAATATGGCAACAAACACTATTGTTTTTAGCCTCCTTCCTCATAAATGAGAGACCTAAGAAGATATTCAAGAATGAAAAATGGAAAGGCCATAGTTGCCCCTGATGGTCTATTTTAAAACAACAAAGAAAACACATATGAAAGAGACCTCTGTCACATCATAAACAAAGGATAAATCACTAGGATATGATATGGTTTTTGAGAAAAGTTTTATTGGATATGGAAGAGTTAAGGAGACAACTTAAAAGAGATAAGTCAGTTTGTTGAAAGAGGCAACCCCCCACCATTGTGCACAAAGCCACTTTTCAAAAGGTTTCTTTCAAATAAAAAGGGAGAAGTCTGTTTTTTCAATTGAAAGGAAGGAACTTTGTTTTAAAGTATAAGGGGCCACGAATGTGTTATTATCATTGTGTGAAGAGTTCCATGGGCGAGAGAAAACCGATCTCGAGCAAGTCTTTACACGGAATCCATAGCTTTTGAACGCGCGGCGCGCCTGGAAAGTTGTGTGGCACGCCTGTAGGCATCCTCAGAAGGAAGTTACACACAGCGTGGCGCACCTGTGTGGTTGTGTAGCACGCCTGTGCATGGTGCTCAATGGGCGCCCAAGGCCAACCCAACAGTTCAAACACGGCGGGTTTGTTCGTTCAAGCCTACCCGGCCCAGCAACCATTTCTAAACGTGGCGCGTTCTTCCCGTTCAAGCTTGCTTGGCCTAGCAACCACTCCTGAACGTGGTTTCTGCCAACCCAGGCCAATAATAAAAGAAGCCACCAAAGATGTTGGAGATCAAACTTTACACAATAAGCTCATATCCAAATATAGCAGGGACATTTTTCAAAGGTATTTACATCTCTTAGGCCAAAAATTTTGTTTTAAAGTATAGTTGAAGGAAAAGATCAGTAATGTCAAGAAGCTAGAAATCTGTTGTTTTAAGAGGCCTGTTTTTCAAAGTGAGGAGCTGAACATAGTGCTGAAGGGAAATTCACTGTGTGAAGAAAAAACCTATTACAGTTTAAAGCTTGTTTCAAACTCAATGCATAGAAAACAACACAATCTTTTAGAAATAAAACAGAGTTTTTTTTGAAGACCTTTTACTCAGTAACAAAAGAAGATATTTTTGTTGACAAACAAACTAACCTTCATAAAAAAAGAACATGCTTTCTAAGATCATCAAAGAGAAACAGATATTTCAAAAGAAGGATAACAGTGAGTTCAAAAGGAGGAGCCTAGTTGTTTTCAAGAAAACCACCTTTACCAAAAATCACAAAGAAATAGTCAATTAAGGGAGGAAGGGTTTGTTATCAATGTCAAAAGGGCCCTTGTGTTGGATAAAGAATAGAGCTTAGCTTTGGCAGGGAGACTCATCATTCCAGGTCAAGAGCTTGTACCACATAAAACAGAGAATCACTGTTTAAGAAACTAGTGCCTTGTGAAAGTTTAAACTTGTTTTTCAAGAACATAAAGGATCATACAGTCTATAAAGGGAAGACATAGTTTGTTTTGAAATATTCTTACTAAGTGACAGGGAGACTAATTTTTTAGAGAAACAGTGATCATCAAAGAGGAAACATAGCTATTTCCAAACATATTATGTTTATCTAAAAATCACAGATAAGCAGTGATAAAGGAGGGAAGAATGGTTGTCAATTAATTGAAAGAGTTTTCTTGCTGTGAGTAATTAAAAGATAAACATAGTCTTCAAGGGGAGGAAAGAGTTTTTGTGTCAAAAATAAAAGGGGAATTGTCTTCAAAAACCAAAAATAGATCTTATTAAAGGCCTTGTTTTCTCAAAACACAGTTCATAAGAATTGAATTTGTTTTCTTTTGAACAAGAACCTTTTTTCCAACTAAGGAAGAAAATAGTGCTTTGAGAAGAGACATTTTTCAATGATCATTTAAAGGTCTTGTTTGGTAAGTCAGTAAAGGGTATCAGAAAGAGAAAATGCCTCCAAAGAAGGACAACAGAAGTGGGTATTACAATAGGTATGAGCCTATTACAACTCAGGAGGTGAATGAATCCCCTTCAGTACTTTTCAATTTTCATGAAGTAGGGTGCTTGGATTTTTTCCAAAAAGTCCAAGAAGTAAAAAATCACCCTCCTTTGACACATTTTTTTGCTTTGAGGCTGCAAGGAAAGCATGTCCATCTAGCAGGTTTGGATTTCAAACTCACTCCTAGGGCTATCTCCAAAGAAACTAAGATCCCCTATATAGGAGAAAAGTGGTTCAAACAAACATACCTAGATCTGAATCACTATAAACCCTTTCTAAAACCAGACCATTAGGATGCTTGCCAAGCTATTTTCCCTTTTTCTCACTTATTGAGCAGCTATGCCCCCCTCATGAAATTCATCATGAAGTATTTCACATGTGAAGGGAGGTTTTCCCGGATTTATGCCTATCACATCAGGCTTCTTATGCATTTCACAAGAACTCAGTTGCTGAACCTACCTTTCTTCCTCTATAGAAGCATTAACAAGATGGCCTCTATTGTCCAAAATAAGCCCTCCACTCAAAAACAAGCTTGTTTATTTCATCATTCCCTTATCAAGATCATCACCCTCCATCAACGTGAGAAAAAGGGAGTTTCTTAGGACTCTTTCATCTCCCATCCCGATTTTTCCATTGCCTCTTCATCTCATGCGCCCCTCTTCATCTCATGCGCCTTCCTCACCATCCACTCATCATGTTTCTCCTTCTTCTAGTAAATCCACTCCTAAAAGACAAAAATCCCCTATAATTGAGAGTGAAGAAGAGAAGAATAAAAATAGTGACGAAGAAGGTCAAAGTGACAAAAAGAAAACTAGTGAGGGACAAAGTAAAGAATCTAAACATGACAGTGAGGAAGAAGGAAATGATGGTGAGCATGAAAAAAATGATGGTGAGAATAACAGTCATGAAGAGGAACATGATGGCAGACAACGTAGCAATAAGAATGAGGGTGATGAGGGACAAAATAGTGAAGGAAAAGAACACAACATTCATGAAGAAAGCAGTGACAGAGATGAACAAGACAGTCCTCAAGAAAACAAACAAAGTGGCAACCAAAACAGTGATGATGAGGGTCATAACAGTCCTCAAAGAGACACAAATGATGAGAAACAAGACATCCCTCAAGCAAGCAATGATGATGGCAAATAAACACCAAACAGTGAGCATTCTGAAGGGGACAACATGGAGCAAAAAGATCAAAATAGTCCTAAGGGCAACCAAGACCAAATCAGTGACCATGAGCATAGTAGTGGTGAAGACAAATAAGGCAATCTTCAAGTAGAAGAAAACAGTGACAAAGGTGAAGCTGGAGCAGATGATAATGGAGGCAGCAAGGTAAAAGACCAAGTTGAGCAAGTACAAGTAGATAAACCTCCTCTCTCTTCTCCTCAACACAGCCAAGAGCATGTGCTAGCTACCTCTCCTAGGCAAGGGGCCATGACTCTTCCTCCAAAAGTGGCGAAGCCTAGAAACACTAGATCTAAAAAGAAGAAGATCACTCCAGCAGTGACTAGCAATGTCACAAGAGCACTAAGAAGTAGAGGAAAACTGCCTAAGAAGAGTATTGCTGAATTTCCAAAGAGGAAAAGGACCAAGAAGTCTATCCAAGGAAAAGGTAAAGAAAAAGAGGAACAACAAGAGAGTAGTCATGAAAAGGAAAGGGAGTTTGAAATCATACAGATAGACAATGATACTGGAGATGATGAAGTTAGGATTCTTGATGCTCTTTTGCAAAACAGAGAAGCCCAAATTTATGAACTACAAGCTGATCTATAAAGGTCAGAGGACCTCATACATGTTCTACAGATGCAAAACAAACAAATGAGTGGTCAAATTGCAGTTTATGAGGCCCAGGCTTTCAAATACCAAAGGGAAGCCTACAAAGCACAAGTCAAGCTTGAACAGCTTATGGGAAAATTTGATTATATCGAAGAAGAAGAGCAGCCAATGAGGAAGAGGCCTAAGACTATGGGTCTCAAGAAAGCTTTGGAGAAAAAGAAGGAAGAAGAGGTAGCCTTTGTTCGATCTTATCCTCTCACTCAATTGCTCGCCCAAGAAATAGAAACTGATAAAGAATCATGGCTTGAAAGGGCCAACAAGAAATTGGAGGATAAATTAGAGAAAGCTAACGGAGACTTGAGTCTACAAAAGAAGATGACCAGGCACTACAAGAAGTTGAACCAATTTGCCCGAAGAAAGCTCAAACTTGCTCAAGAAAGGCTCAAGGCTGCCCAAAAGAGGCGCCCAGTAGAAAAAGGGGAGAAAGGCACATCAGGGCTTGAAATATTGGCCTTAGCTTCCTTACATGCTTCTAATAACCCATAAGGGGCTTGCTTGCCAAAATTGAGCAAATTTTGACATGATTTTGTTTTTTGTGTTTTTTGGCCATAATTGCACATTTTTCAAGGCGCTGCCATGGGTGCTAGGAGCATCCTCAGCTCATGAAAGTCATTTTTATAGATGGAATAAATTCAGGGGCAGCTACTCACAAGTTTTCAGATCCATGGGAGGTGTTTTGGTCCCCCAAAGAGGCAAAAAACAATGATATTTTAACTTTCTGCCTCACATATCAGCAAGGGCTACTTTTCTGGTTTTTTCCACTCAGTTCCGTTTTTGGCATACTTCTAGGGATCCGTTTGGGAAAAATAAAGTAGTTCCAGAAACTAGACATCCAGGGCTTTCCAACAAGCCATCACAGGCCTCGTTTTGACATCAGGAGGTCCCTCAAAAGTTTTCCGCAAGACAAGAAATTTTCTGCTGCTACGTTCCTGTAGCATTTTGGCAAAAAAGGCAGATTTCTGAAGATGCTCATCCAAATGTGCGTTAAGCTTTTTTTGGCCATTTTCAGTCATGAAAAGTCAATTTTATTTCCATTTTTATCATTTTATAGATATTTTTAAAGATATTTTGTGCCTTGGGCTTTGCAAAGCCTCAAGGACAAAATCAGATATTTGCAACAGGCCAATGGCCTTCTAGATGCTCTTGGATAGTTTCTTTCTCTTTAGCCTATATATTCCAAGAGATTTCATTGTATCAAGAGGCTGAAATTGATGTTATAGAGAAATAAATGGTATTACAATCTTTGAGGAAATACTTTGTCTCATGATGTGGAAGATTTCTTGTTTGTCTTGGATGGTGGAAGAGGACTGTTTGTTGGATTCCATGGCTTGGTAAATGGTATAGTGTTCCTTATCTGTATTTTTTCCTTAGTTTATCATAGATGTTTTCATGTTTCTTGCTTGCTATAGGTCAGTAAAGAATAGATTTGAGACATGCCCATGGAGGCACCTCAAGTTTCCTGATTTGATTACAGCTTCTATGTTTTTCTTCTTTCTTAGTTATGTCAAAGAATTCTTAACTACTCTTTGATACCCTAAGAACTTGTTATCAATTTCATTAATGGTTATTATTTATGCCATCTAGTATGATTCACGGTATGCCCTGCTTACTCATAGCTATCCAAAACCTCATCACTGAAACCTTTCTCTGAATTTTTGATTGTCCTAGTTGAACCAAAGAGGTCTTGTTTCGATCTTTCCCTTTGCCTATGCTCTGCAATATTAGTTCAAAGTTTCCGATAGCTAAAAATATGATGTCTAGGAGTTCCCTCTTCATAGATTGAGTTTTTTTTTTGACTTGTTTGTTTTCCCCAAAGTTTGAAGTTGATTTTCCCAAAGTTAGAGGGTCTTATACTTCTATGTATCACCTTAATGTTTATTTTATGCATCTATCAGTTTGAGTTACATTTATAGTGATTAATGGTTAGCCCTACCACATGAATTTTTGCTGTTAAACTATTTGTGCTTAAAATTTCTTTGTCTTTCACAAACTTAGTGTCCATCCCATTCCACTCCACCTAAAGAATCCATTTTACCTCGACCAAATCGGCCCTACAATATACCTTGTCCACCCTTTGATGAAGTCTCGACCTTATCGACCCCATAGCCCAGTTTATCTAACAATATTTCTATCTATTCATCCTTTGATCAGTTCTCCCTCAAAAAACCTAAAACAAACCAAAACATACTTAAAAACTAGCCTAAAATCAGATACATAAAAAGCAAACAATTTTACATCCTTTGCACAATTAGAGAGAGCCCTCTCTGAGTCCAGGAAGGCTAGGTCCTTGGGCTCCAAAGTTGGTTTGATGTTACCCTGTCATTTGGCTTGCCAATCTGCCAAATCACAGGACACTAACATAATGGCGATCACAGTCTCTGAGTGAATAAACAAACTTAGACTTCCCTAAACATTTCAACATCCCTTAAGAAGATTATCTTGTTGACTTACCCCACCGCTCACGCTTAATGGCGAGTGGGAATTTTCTGAATTAGTGACAATCTAAGTACACCTTAGGACTCTAGAAATCCCTCGTCTTCAAGAATATCTAGTGAATCTGCCACCTCATTGCCACACTAACATAATGGCGATCACGGTGGGACATACTGAGTACATGAAAATCTAGTAAACTCTTGTAGACTCATTAGTCCTTCAAATTTCAAAACCAGACAAACAGCCTGCAGAACCATTTAGAGTAAACTCTTTCTGCTTCACCACCTTAGCTAAGTGATGAAACAGGTTTAGACTACTCTTACAAACCTCTAGGCTGCATATAAAAAATTAGAAAACCCCAAAAAAATCCCTAGATTGGTTTTTTCTCAGTTATTGGCGGTGGACCATAAGAACATATCTCTAAAAACAACAAAAATTCCACCTGGCGACTCCACTAGCCTCCAGTAGGCCTAATACTCCATAAAAAACCAAAAATTTCATAAATCATACTATTATGTTGACTCATCTTTCCCAAAAACTCAAAGTTCATGATGCAGCCTCTGAAATCAGTGACAAACTAAGTACAACTTAGGGATTCAGAAATCTTCATCTAAACATAGGAAATCAACAGAATAAACTTGAAAATAGAACCATAGCTTTCTCAACAATCAAGGAAACTGTTGAAACTAAGTTTTAAGTCATTCTTGCATTTTTCCACATAGAAGTTTTCTAGAAAAACATTTTCCTAAAAAACATCTTTGTCAGTATTGGTGGTGGACCATAAATCTCAAGAAAATCCACCTGGCGACTCCAGTAGCCTTCATCTTGTTTTGACCATTCTTCACATTAGCGAAACCCCTAGAGAAGTCATCCATCCAAAAACAATCACAATTATCACCCTCTCTAAACTTTGACTTTGAAATCTGGCTTCATGAAGAATTAATACCAGATCTCACCTGGACCCAAATCCCCCTATCACAGTTGATGACCCAAAAAAGATTTTGTGGCAAATTTCTGAAACTGGTAACTTAGCTACCAATAGGACCATCCACAAAGCAAGCTCTGTACTTGAACACCTTACATCCTTGCAAGATTCCCAGTTTGACTTGAGTTCAACAAAAGCCCTTTTTAGAAGCAAGTCGCAAAGTAAAATCAACCTTGATGATATTGAGCCATTAGATTTTCAACAAAGTCCTAGCAGAGAAGCCTCACCCACTACACCTCCTGATTTTTAGCTTCTCCACCACTTTGGCTCTTATCACCCCAAATATGCTCAGAATCAGTCCACAAGTCCAAGTACTTTCGCCACACCTTTTCAGACCACCACTGTGCAAATCATCTCATCCCATACCACAAACCCTCATACTGTAAATATACCATTCGCTCCCATCATGGCAGCTTGGTATGTGCCTTTAGTGTTACCATTTCCTTTGGTACCTTTGCAAAATGATTACCAATCCCGAATCCCACACTTCACCGAAACTGAGACTACTACTACCCAACAGCATGTAGATAGGATCAATGATGCTTTTGACTACATGGAATTAGAATATGAAACCATAAAGATGAGAATGTTAGCCCAAAGCCTAGGCAGAGAACCCAAAAAATGGTTTAAAATCTTAGCTCCTAACAATATACATGATCTCCCAGCACTTTACCAAAATTTCATAAATAGGTGGGAAATCAGGAAAAACCCCATCCAAATCCTTTCCGAATATAACAATATTAAAAGGAATATGGGGGAAAGTGTTCAGGACTATTGCACTAGATTCAACAGTTTCTATAACTCCCTCTTGCCTCACATGAAACCTCCACTTGGCTCAGCATTACCAAAATTTCCCAAAGGTTTCGATCCAAATATGACATACCAGCTAAGAGAAAGAGACCCCCCAACAGTTTCTTTAGAAGAAATGAAAAAAGTAGCTATTAGTGTCGAAGCCAACCTAGCTGAGAAAAGAGCTAGGATAAGATCAGAAAAGAAAGTCACATACCGTGATGAGGTCATGCATTCGGTTTCCTCCTCATACCCCAGAATAGACAACCTGGTTAGATCCATGGAAAAAATGTGGGAAAGAATAAATCTGAATGAAAAATCACCTCTTAAGGACAACTAGCCAAACCCTCAAAACAGAAACCGGAACCAAAATTTTAGAAGAGACCCGCCTCAGAATGAACCAAGGGAAAATGACCAACAGATTAGGCAACCTTTCAATGAAAACTATGTTGATGAGGTAGAAAGAGATATGGAACCACTTGATGAAAATCACTTAAAATTGATAGGTTCTGATAGCAAGGGTGAGGTTTTCCTCACAGAAGAAGAGGAATTTTTCTTCTCCTCAAATCAAAATGAAACAAATTATGAGGACCCCGAAGATCCCGAGGTAGGATTACAAAATGCTATAATGGAAGTCCACAGGCAATATGATCTTAGGAGTAAGAAAAACCAAGACACCTCTAAGAAAGGTAGCTCAGACACTGCTGTTACTAAAGCCCTCGATACCATTCTTAAAAGAACAACAGATAGTAACAAAATCATGGCTAAGAAAACTGACCAAAAGAAAGACAAATATAGCCTTGATCCAAACTGTCCTAGTACCTCTACTAAGATTCCTGAAACAGCTGTATTGAACAAAACCCCAAATCAAAGTCAATAAATTAGAAATATAGAGAAATTCATGGCTGAAAAAACTGAAGAAAATCTATCTAAACTACAAGCACCCTTCAGTTTTGAAGGGGAAATTGCCAAAATTAAGATCACCATGCCTCTCACTGAACTTATTGCTCAAATCTCATACAAATATCAAGTGCTAAAGGTCCTAAACATAGGAAACGATGCAGATACTTTACACCTAGCTGATGATACCCTTGAAGTGTTGTTTGGACCAAAAATAGAAGGAAAATATCAAGAGGGAACCACTCTTCCTTTTTACATTAGTCTGAATATACATGAACAAATCCTACATAATGCCATGCTAGATTCCGGGGCCTCTCACAATCTCATGCTGAAAGTAGTAATGTAAAAAGATTAGGCCTAGAAATAACAAAACCTTATAAAGACTTATATTCATTTGATTCAAGTAGAGTCAAGTGTCTAGGCCTGATAAAAGATCTTTGTGTCACTTTGGCCCAAGTACCCGCAAAACACCTAGTCATGAACATAGTGGTAGCAGACATCCCTCCCAAGTATGAAATGCTTTTATCTAGATCTTGGGGGGCCAAGCTTCAAGGAAATATCCAACTAGATATGTCTTATGCCACCATTCCCATGTTTAATCAAACAAGAATACTGTATCGGGAATCACACATGAAATATATGGTCAGCAGCCAAGAAAGGCCAGATAACATCCCTATGTATTCCATACATTTAGATCTAAATTCCTTCATTTTACACATTGATGAAGACATTGATAAACAAGTAGGAGAAATTGAAACAAATCTAGGCACACCGCATCAGCCACCCCAGATTCTCTATGATGAGCTAGATACTCAAAACTATCATGACCCTGAACAATTATGTCTTGAAGAGAGGGAATTTGATTTTCTAGAAACAGAGATAGATCAAAAAACAAAAAACATTATACACCCTCAAGAAAATTTCTCAAACCAAGGATAAACATCAACAGTACAATCAGAAGCACTAGAGGACTTACATATTACAAACCTCTTTGGAAATCAGGGGCAGGGGAGCCTAATGTTCTTGCCATACTTAAATGCTTCACCATCCCAAAACTTCACCTCTCTGAATGAAACTTTGAATATTACCACAACTATTAAAGATCCGGGAAGAATGTCTGATAGACTTGATATGAAGGGATGTGATGACTGCAATTCGAAAATACCTGAGCTGATTGAACTAACTAAAATTCTATTGTTACACCAAACATTAAGGACTGCTAGAATATGCAAAATTTTTCAAGATGCTAGTACATGTCAGGAAAACTATTTGAAACACTATGACACTGCCATCATTTCAAGAAACAACTTTGACAAAAGGAAATACCAAAATCTTAATCAAACATTAAAAATTGAAGACAAGACAACTGGACATAGGATATGTGTTGATTTCATAAACACAGATACACCCCCCCGGAATAGAAATTATATTCTTCCTAAACAAGACCATACTATAAAAATGCTAGGTGTTTCTAATCATATGTCTTTACAAAGTGATGTTTCAGGGTATCATCAATTAATTCCTTTTCAAAGCAGACAGCTTGAATAATTTTTCAAATATACTGGAAACAATTCCATCTTCAAACCCAGAGTTGCAAAACCACCAGACACCAAAGATATGTTCTTGAAGGCCATGTTTCCAGTTCTGAATTTCTTCATTATGATGTACCTTGACAATGTCATCATTTGTTTTAAAAATGAAAAAGAGTATCTGTATTATCTTAAAAAGATGTACAACAAAGGCAGGAGTGGAAATCAAAGGTATAGAGAAAAGCAGCAAGCAGACATAGAATTCTTCAATTACTCTTGCAAGAACCCTTATGTTGTGCTTGAAAGGGAAAATTTTCCAAACTTTTGTTTTCAAGAGCTGACCGGACCAAGAGCATCGGGAGATCCCTTTGAAGACAAAATGCTCAAGTTCCACCATTTTCAAGATTTCTAGTTTTAGAATTTTCACTCATTGTACATATCACTGTTTGAAGAAAAAAAAAAAAAAAATACAAAAACAGTAGAAAATTTGAAAAGAGGGCAGTTTTAGAAAATAGCAGAAAAGCCCCATGTTCAAAAAATAGTCATGCTGAAAGTGCGCAAGTCTAAATGCCACTACTAGTGCTCAAAAGATGTCTTGTTAAGTTATCTAGCCTAATCATAACTAGACATGTTTTAAATTTATTTCTGATAAGTTAGAGAAACAAGTGATAGTCAAATTGCGTAAGCTTGACTTGTCAAAGAAAATAGATTAGGAAAATATACTAGTTCCACACGCTCAAAATAGAACCAAAGAGGAAAATAGGGATGAAAAACAAACTATGTATCCTAGCCCTGATTTTTCTAAATCTCATTTCATGCAAAATAATATTTGTGTGCAGCTTGTCTTTTATGCCACAAACTCATGACAAATCAAACCATCTAATCCTGATTTGGTCATTTTTCAATTTCATGTTTTAGTGTAGCGAATGAAATCCTGTCAAATAACTTAATCTTGACAGTCGATCTAGCATAGGTAGAGAATCAAAGGAGTTCATTAGTTTAATCTGAACTCCCGAAAGATATAAGTGTAGAATTAGATAGTGTCTTTTTCAAAAATATCATGTCAAAGGGTTGCTAGTCAAAATGCACCTAAAGAAGAAAAAATGTTAAGAAATATAGCTAGGTAGGTAGAGATGACTTTGATGCTAATCATGCTGTCAATTTTCAGAAATAGCATCAAGAAAGAAAGAAATTTGCGCCAATGGATAAGGCATTGGTTTTCACAAGCCAGAGATCTGCAATTCTAGACACCTCCTATAAAGGAGCTGCCCTCCCCAAATGGAGCCACTATTAGTCATCAGTATTATTTACCTATAATTGATGACTAGTTTCCTTAGCTGAGTTTTCTAGAAGCTGATCTCAAAACTGTCAATTTGTCATCTAGAAAACACCCCAAAACAATTTTTTTCCTCCTACCCCTTCCTATCAGTCTATGATGAGAAAAAACTCCAGTTTTCAAGTCATATCTTGTTTTAGCAAAGTATCCCTGTCTATAGCTGTCATAGCTGTGATTATTTGCTATCATTTACCCTTGTTTCTCATGCCATTCACTGTCCAAAGGTTGACAAAGTATCTGCTACTCTATCGCTGATCATCTTGTCATATGAAAATCTGATCATGCCTAAGAAAATACTCATAATCTGTCAAGTTTGTCCCTAAGTTAGATAGTGGTGCTTAGGGATTTTTTCCTTGGTTAAGATATCCTAGGCCAAAAAGCCTCTGATCAGTACCAGTCAACCTTAAATCTTTCCCTATTCTGCAAAGCAAGCATTGTTCTATCCATAGGTCACACACCACTAAGAGGTCACTTTGTCTCATTTCAAAAGAAGTTCAACAAAGATCCAAATCAGGAAAAGAGAAGGTTTGTCATTGTTTGAAGAAATATGCTTAGATCAGGCATAATCTCCATGAAACACCAAAATAGCTCTCCAAGGTTCCAAAGCATCTGTTTTTTACATCTCTGTAGGGGTGTAATTGAATGGTGATCAGTATGCAAATAAGAGCAAAGGGACAAGTTCAAACAGGTCTCTCATGTTGAAAAGGTTTGCCATCAATGATCAGATGAAGAGCTGTAAAGAGAAGAGAAACAAATGTACACGTTATAAATCTAAAGGCTTCCTGAAGAGCAGAGTTCATTCCTCATCAATGAAGCAAATGAAGTAAAATGAGATTCTGATCAGCAGTGCTCCATGATCTCCTCCAAAAGCAGTGCTACATAATATTTCTGAAGGGCATCATCATGTAGGGCATAAGAAGACAACTGCTTCTTATGTTACCTTGAATCTGGGTTTTGAAAAGTATTCAAAGGCAATTTCAATAAACCTATGACAACACAGTCAATGGAAAAGACAGTTCAATGATATCTAGCAGAAAACACTCTCCGTGTACAAATCACATTTCTTCTGGTTTTGTGTTCACAGTGATATTTTACAAAGGATATATACATCTCAGACAAGGCCTCATAAAGCAAGAGGACATGAGTTTCAAGTGATTTTTATCAATGATAAATGTCAAATTCTACTTTGTTTCCTATTGGCATTCTTCAAACAAACATACAGAGCAAGGTATAGTGATTTGAAATAGATGTAGATCCTGTGTTAAATATAACCTCCTTCAAAGAACAGAGGGTTAGAAACACAGTGATAACCTCCTTCAATGATAAGTAGAGGGTAAAAGACACATTGTTGTGACCTCCTTCACTAATAAGCAGAGGGTCAGAATGTTTTTAAAGTAGCTACAGGAGTTATTTTGCGCCACCTCCTCCAAAGAGGATAGAGGATGCATCACCAGGATTGACTGATGTAGTGTTTGATAAAGTCTCTGTTGGTAAGACCATGTTGAGAAAAAATGGTAAAATAAATGAAATTTTATAATTTAAGGGCCTATCTCACATCAAAAGCAAAGCAGTGACATGATGGTGCTAAAAAGCCCCTACTCTTATGTTTATAAAAGCCTTCTTCAAGGGATGAATCATAGGTTATATTTTTGAATTAAAGCAGCCTCATCTGAATGGTGAAAGTAGTAGACCAAGCTTGGTTTAAACATGGTTTCTGCAAAAATAATGCAAAGAGGCATTCACACAGAAGGTTCATGTTGAAAAAACATTTTTTATGGTCTATCAAAAGTACTCCCTCCAAGTGATAAATAAAGGGAGAGCGCCAAAGGTTACTTTCCAGCTCATTTAAAAGACAGTGGGCACATTATTAAGATAGATGAACTTTCATTGATTGAAGGCCTCTTTCATCATGAATTTAAGGGCCTAAACATGTTTCTAAATGATCATAGGTGATCACATTTTCAAGGATTTTCTTCAGGACAAAATAGAAGGTCTATACACAATCAAGAGAAAGTGTTAATACAAAGTGCTTAACCGTAACAGTGGCCTCCTTCAAAAAAGCAGAGGGTCAGCCCTCAAAATGATTAACAGTCCATATGGATTAGCTTATTCAAAGGGTTAAAGGAGGGTGATGTAACCATGATTCAAATTCAGTCAAATAATTCTTCCATCAAATGATAAGAGACAAATTCCTGGTGGATACAAGCAATCTACATTTTAGATGTTTTAAATCAAAGGATAAATTCAAGTTTCAAGTTTGAAAGGCCACCTTCAAAGGACAAAAAGGCACACTGTCTAATAAAGATAAAATCTTTGTGTTTCAAGATGATCTCCTTGGGAAAAAAGCAAAGGGTCAAATCATGGTTGATGACCTCCTTCATGAACAAGTAGAAGATCAAATTTCTAAAGTATTAGCACTATGTCTAGGAAAGGTAGTTAG
Organism: Pinus albicaulis; assembly: GCA_034641835.2. Classification (NCBI taxonomy): domain Eukaryota; kingdom Viridiplantae; phylum Streptophyta; class Pinopsida; order Pinales; family Pinaceae; genus Pinus; species Pinus albicaulis. Next base: position 537,932,127 of record CM076579.1, on the reverse strand, counting down.
CTATGGACAATCTTAAAACATACAGTGCTGAAAGGGTTCATTCAAGGTTTTAAAAGGTAATATGAATATGCCAAAAAACACTGTTGTTTTTAGCCTCCTTCCTCATAAATGAGAGACCTAAGAAGATATTCAAGAATGACAAATGGAAAGGCCACAGTTGCCATGATGGTCTATTTTAAAACAACAGAGAAAACGCATATGAAAGAGACCTCTGTCACATCATAAACAAAGGATAAATCACCAAGATATGATATGGTTTTTGAGAAAAGTTTTATTGGATATGGAAAAGTTAAGGAGACAACTTAAAAGAGATAAGTCGGTTTGTTGAAAGAGGCAACCCCTCACCATTGTGAACAAAGCCACTTTTCAAAAGGTTTCTTTCAAATAAAAAGGGAGAAGTTTGTTTTTTAAATTGAAAGGAAGAAAATTTGTTTTAAAGTTGTTGACAGGAAAATTTGTCCGGCCAACTGTAGGGGATCTCCCCGGTAGAAAGTCCCAATTAGACATTGTACCGTTTGGAGTAGGGATCCCGTCCGGGGTGTGGGTCCGGTTACCGCTTAAGACGCCTTCCCTTCGGTCTCAAAAGAACCTGATTGAACCTGCAAACACACACTCATTCACATGATACGGAATACATGACTAATGTATTAAACACGAATAAAACACTAGTGTAGCGAGGCAAAAAGCATGTACGCCTAAGGAGATGTTGTTAGCAACACGTCTTTGGGGTACTGCTGGTAAGGTAGTCTGACCACAACAGAAATAGTTCTTTATGGCGAGATGTCCCTTTACTTTCTGAAAGATAAAAATGAAATGCTAACAAAATAGTTCATCAACATTCATTAATAGAGCAAATGTTAAACTGAACATCATCAATACAAACAAAGATAGCCATGATGCATAAATGATGCTATAAAGAGGGCAGCTTCATTAATCAAAAGATGTTCTGAAACTGTATGAGGAAATACACTTAGTGTTCACGCAGTAAAACATTCATCCAAACAAAGGGGTTGTAACAAGTATCCGTATTCACATGTACAAGAGTATAATATTTTAATACAATGCAATGTAGCTCTTGAGTTTCCAAAAAGAAAAAGCCCTTTTACAAGTTCCCGAAGGAAGTATTTATAATGCAGAAACTGCCCTTCGGGCTTCCTTGATCTTTCATCTTCCCGACCGTTGGGCTGCCTTGCGACCTAGTCCTTTTTGCGACCTGCGACCTGATCCGCTGTTGCGACCTGCGACCCGAGCCGTTGTTGCGACTTGCGACCCGAGCCGCTGTTGCGACCTGCGACCCGAGCCGTTGTTGCGACTTGCGACCTGCCTGGGTCGCGGGGTCGCAAAAGGGAGGACAACCGAAGAAATGCGACCTTGCGACCTTGTGACTAGGTCGCTGGGTCGCAAAAGGCGGCAAAACCAGAGAGATGCGACCTTGCGACCTTGCGACTAGGTCGTTGGGTCGCAGGGTCGCAAAAGGCAGCAAAAACAGAGAGATGTGACCTTGCAACCCTGCGACTAGGTCGCTGGGTCGCGGGGTCGCAAAAGGCGGAAAAAACAGAGAGATGCGACCTTGCGACCTTGCGACTAGGTCGCTGGGTCGCGGGGTTGTAAAAGGCGAAAAAACCAAAGAGGTGCGACCTTGTGACCTTGCGACTAAGTCGCTGAGTCGCGGGGTCGCAAAAGGGAGGACAACCGAAGAAATGCGACCTTGCGACCTTGCGACTAGGTCGCTGGGTCGCAGGGTCGCAAAGGCGAAAAAAATCTAAGATGGACGACCTACGACCTTGGGCAGATCAGTGAGTTCCTTTTGTCTTTTCTTTCAGAGATCTCATGACCTTGTTCTCTTGGGGCTAGCCTTGGCCTTCATCATGAAACGACAGCTGCTATTTGTTGGTGGTGTCATCTCCGCGCTAAGGGACTTTGCATGTGATGATAAGTGGGTAGAATGGTTTCTGTTTCGAGCAAGATACTGAGTATTCGCATAGCACGAGGTTTTGAGTTTGATCTGAAACCCAGATCTGCATCCTTCGGAGAGAGCTAGTGGTTTTTCCAATTTGGGTCGACATAGCTGCTCCAGCATCTTCTCATATAACCTGCAACTAAGCGGATTTAAATCAGCCATATGTATATATATCTACACATGTTAAGGAATTAAAACATGATAACTTTATCATAGAAAAATTAATTGGACCCCTGTATGGTCAGGCACTGTGTCACTATGTCATCGGAGTGAATGGTGCAGGCTCTTCCTGCGCCTCTTCGACTACTGCAAATGCATCTTAGTATGGTTGTAGACCGAGCTTGAAATGCAGACTCAATTGATGGGCAGTGTCGGCTTGGGAAACATGCTCTGTATGACTACCGGGACATGCATTATGATATGCACTAACAATACATTTTCCAATCCTTGAGGCGCGCTCACGATAATCTTGGGATGAGGCTACGGAAAACCCAAACGTAGCCATGAATTCGGAATAGTTGCAAAGATTAGCCACGCACAGAAACTCGCTTTAAGGCAACGCCTTCACTAGAAATAATTCCTTGGGCTGCTGGTAAGGCCTGCAAATTATGTGTAACTGTAACCCAGCTCTGACCTTCAGCATAAATGGGCTGTATTCGTAACCTCGTGGGCTCCTTGGAGACACAGTTGAAGGCATTTCGGACTCACAGGTCATGGAGGTTGTGATGGACGCAGCGCACTGTAGAGGGCGCATATTTTCTCAGAAGTTTTTGTTTTCCATGCTAACGCAACCAGAAGTGAAGGGATTCGACCCTTTTCTTGCACTGAATGTCATCCAAGGTGAGCGTTATCACTGCATGCCAGACTTTCAGCTCCTATCGTGGAAATCAGCTGCACGTCTAAGTGCTCCATCTTCGTTTCTCTATTCAGTGATGCGTTATAGTCGCAACACCATCTCCATGCAGACATACGCATCAACCTATCTCTTTTACTGTGGCTCTTGCTAGTGCAACGCTGGATTATAGACATTCTGTTCCCATGGCGAGCAGCTCATTCCTTCGTGAGCCTGTAATAGAAAATGTACTGAATGAATCTGCGTGCGATGTGATGATCCAGTTTTTTCCAGCTCTTTTGGACAGAGTGGAGACAACTCGATGTGGTCAGTAATGGAAATATTGATGGCATCTTTCTAAATTGGACTAGCACAGGTCATTTGCAGAAAGATTCTCTCCCAGAAAACCGCCGTCAGAGCTGCAAAAATCAGATTTTGTCCATTCTTCTGAAAGTAGCGCAGCATGCCTTTTATGGCGCTAGCTTTTCGGTCCGTGCCTTTAGTTGCAACGCATGAATTATGCGCGGTATATACAACAGTTGCCATGCAGACTTGGGACAGACACGTGGAAGATTTCATCCATGCAACGCGACATGGTTACTACGTTGCAGCCGCATGTTTATTAAAATATCTTGCTCCCTGTTCAAACCAACCTTTGACCACTACGTATATACCTTTCTCCAACGTTTCATTATGGTTGAAACATCTGCCAACGAACGTTGGGCTCTATGCCACGTGGCCACGTCTTTAGATTATCGAACGTATGTATATCTGCTCTAAACTTTTAAAATAGGGTGAAAATCGCGCTGATGTTTCCATATAATCCTGCAATTCTTCTAACCAGACTGTTTGATGGTCGTTACAATGCTGGCCACTATAGGTTTGTTTAAAACGTTTTGCTTCATGCTTTGAATGTAAAGTCTTTGACTGTCGTATAATATATCTGCTCAGATGTTTTATCATAAGTGAAAACGTGCCATCAATCGTGCCATCGAACATTTAAATTTGTGCAACGTGTCCATGGATGTTTGGCGTTGGGTTTCAAACGTAAGGTTGACTGCTTCATGCAACGTGAACATTGAACGTTGGGAAACATGGGCCGTAAAACATACACCTGCTTCGCCTTCACTATAAAACGTGATCACAATACATGTCTGCCCCGACGTTTTGAACGAAATTTTTGGTTGTTGTATGGATATGTGTCCGCTCCATATTTAAAACTTTGGCGTAGAAGCACATTAACATGCCGCGAATTGGTTCTGCGCCATGTCTCGACGTATCGTTTGACCGATATAAATATACATGCTCCACACATTAAACTCCGTCATAAAAACTGCACAGTATTTCCCTATGCTCTGATACCTGTGTTAACCATAATGTTTGACGGCTGTATATGTATACCCGCCCCGCATGCTTTATTACCGCGTCATCATCCATTTGTGAGGTCTTGATAGTCCTGCATTACTTTTGATCACACTGGCTCGATAATTATTATATCGTGGTCATCGTAGGTCTTGCATAGGATTCTGTTTCACGTTCAACGTAGCTTTGACCACTTATATATTCATTTTGGATTGCAACCTCAGCATGAAAACATTAGAGCCAATCAAAATAATTTACGCCCCATGCAACGTGCCCATGCGATTCTGCGCCATCTTTCAAACGTGAGGTTGACTGCCCACGTGGATTAAAACTTGCAGCATCAAAATGTGTGCGCCCATTTATAATTATCCTATGGTTTTGAAACCATATATCTTAATCCTTTTCGCGCCTCAATCATAACGTTGGACCGCTTATTTTATATGTTTTGGAAACTTCATCGTTTTGCGTTTTGGTATTTATATATACAACATCACCTTGCACTCTTCATAATGTTATCATTGAGTTTGCGCCTTTTATAATGATATCATTTAGCTTTGCTCCACGATATCCTTATGGTTTTTGAAACCATATGCTTTCGACCCTTGATCATTTGCTTTACCTCATCATACGAAGGCTGCTTGTTTTTGAAAGATGTTTCTCAAGCCACATTGATGGCTCTTTTAACATTGACCCTTCCTATCTTGTGGTTCCAAAGACTTTATTTGCATATGCACCAACGTGCCTAGCTACTAAAATGTGTATGCATTTAAACATACCCTTTTAGGTTCAATTCAAAACTCTCTATCTCATGGGGTCCCACATAGACAAACTTTATGGATATGAAAGAGCAAAGGAGACTAGGGTTTTAAGGCCATTTCATTGCTCCACGTTGTACTCCTCGCAGCATAAATAACTCCACACCATGTAGCTTAGGATTCATAAATGTTGCTTCTAAAGGGTGCGTTCACACATTTAAAACCCTGTCGTTGGCTTGCGACATAAACACGTATGCTTTAGCACTGCTACTTGGCACGAGAAAGCCTTGCATGAGATTTTCATTCCTCAGGGAGATCTCCTGAGTTTGCTTTATTCACCGGGCTATACTAGACTCATCGGAGTGGCGAAATATATTTCTTTGCGTGCGCCCATCGACATTGAGAAGTTATGATGCAGGATCTGGACATTTCCAATGGAGCGCTTTAAAGTATCTAGGGCGCACTAGTGAGGAAAGCTTTTGCATCAGTGACATAGAAGGTTCTCTCCGGTCAAACATGCATCACACTATTCTCCTTTTAACGGTACTGGTCGCTTGCTCCTCCTCCTCGCCTGTTCCACAACTTGGCTTTGTCATCGAGCTCAAATTTATTGCCCTTGATGTCATGAAAAGACTGAGGATTTTGTCACCCGTAGGGTCTACCTGCGTGGAATATTACAACATCATAATTACTCTTCAATAGTGATGGCCACAGATAAAACATATGAGACTAACAAACTTAAAATACGTTTTCAATCAACATGTTTAATGACCCATAGTGATAGGGCCTTTAATCGTCAACACACGAAAGGTTCCCATTCAAATGTATGCATGGTAGTCTCATTACATATGGCGCGACTGTGGTAAGAATGTTCGAGCGTACGCTGGATGATCCTTCCCACATATGGCATGATTGCAACAACGACACCTGATCATGATGACGAGACAACTCATGAGGGGTTGGGGATAGGTCAGCGGGATGTCACTGATTGCAGGGTCGGTGAAAGACCTTGACAACTAAGCGAGCATAGGGGGACCCGAAATTTTAAATATACCCAAAATTTTGGGTGGTGTTGTAGCAGCTACAACAAATGGCGAACCACTGGTAGAATCCAGCATCTCTATCATTATCACCACAATAGTCTGAGTCCGAATAATTATGCAAGGGAATATTGAACAAGTTCTGTGGGTACCCTTTGTATTACTTTGGCCCTTTACAGGTATGCCTAATCCTTGTGCCTCAACTAAGTCCCACTAATCAGAAACACATCAAAGAGAAGGCTCATAGAAGCCAGTAGCTTGTTGATGATGTGAAGAGCAAGGCACTGGGTTTATTATTCTCAGGATTTTTAAAGTATGCTTCTGGTGTTTCTCCGCTGCCAGCAGGCCTGGACAGTACCTCGGCGGAGTCACTTCAAGAAATCACAGACGTTGCTCCGCTGCCAGCGAGCCTGGTCAGTACCCCGGCGGAGTCGTTGCATTACCTCTCTGCGCAGGAAGCCTTTCTCGATCCTTTACCCTTATTTGTTTCATGTGCTTGCAGCACTTATTTTCAAGTGCTCGTGGCACTTATTTTTCATGGGCGGATGAGGAATCCCGACTTATTTTACGAGCAAGAGAGGTTGTTTCTTGTTTTACAGAAACTGAAAGATATCCTGATTTGGGTTTGCCCTTGTGCCAAACCTTCACATCCCATTCACCACAATAGGCGAAGTGCGCAAAACAGATCATTAAAATGTCCAAGACTATGCTGGACTCAAGGCTTAGGCTTACGGGTATGGGCCATTTCAAACTCATAAGGTCTCCTACAAGCAACCGGCTCGTATCTCCCTGGCTAAATGAGTTTAGACTCACAGGCATCTTGTTGAGAATGCGACTTTGATGGCTGGTCCTAAGAGAAAGCTGCCTCTTGAGATAACCACCACAACCTCACACAAAAACAATGGGGTTATTGCTTCAGCAATTAGGGCAAAACAAGACTGCAAGGTGATAGGGTTGCAATGAGGGCTTGTGCAGCGGCAGGCGACATGACAGAAATGATGTGAGGGAGAAAGAGTACGATGCAATGAAATAGGCGAGGCTCAAGATGCAATGCAACGCCATGTGCGAGAACGATCAACCAGTGGAAAAAGGCACAATAGAAGCAATAATTATTTATGCAGCAACAAGCGACTGAAAGGAAATGAACGAAAAATATTTGTAACATGATGATGCCTAAGATATTAATCGTAAACAAAAACAACAAACACCCTTTTAAACTATGAAGAAAACATTCAGCAAGTAAACCTAATTAACTTTGGAAAAATTTTATTGCAGGTCCTAACTAGCCTACACCTAAACCCTAGTTTAACCAATGATGTGGTCGGGTTATGTAAAATCAGTTTTCCAGTGTAGCCACCGGATTAATTTGTATCCTGCAACGACAAAAATGATCAGGATCAGAGTCAGTATCCAAAAGTAGAAACAAAACTTACCTGAGGAGCAGGTGCAACGGCAAGATGATCATAGATACTTACCCAAGAACATGCCAGAATACGTGGTGCAAGCTGAATCCCACTCTCGTCTTGATACAAAGCGATATGTTCTTGAAACTCAACATTTATAAATGACACATAATCATTCATGCACAATCCTGGATTTGAGGGGTGATGGGTAAGCCAATTCCTATTTGCAAGCACATTCACCGAATGGGGTTGGTTGAGTTGATCAGCAATCTCATCCTGGTGTTGGGGACCATCAGTTTTATGGAATGGAAATAATAAGCAAGTTCCAGGCGAATTATAGATGCATGCACATCCAAGCGTAGAAATTCTAGTTTCGAAAACCCTAGTCCGGGGTTGCTCCTGGGTTTGGTTAAGGGTATGGGGATCTGAATCCACGTTTAAAGGGGCCTGAAATTCCTCACTGCTTTGAACAAACTCTGGACCTTCGAGCAAGGGGCTTTCCAACTTTGACTGCTTGGCGAGATCAACATGCGAATGGGCGTGATCATCAATTGTAGTGATTGGAAAGATGTCAGTGGGCTTTGTATCAATTTGGTCGAATGTTTGCGCACTGACAGATTGATAATCCAGAAAGTCGGATTCTCCAGATTTGCCAGGATGGGGTGAATTCGACGTGTTTATGCTGGAAGGAGCATGGTACTGGGGAATTGTCATTTCAGAAATGTTCGGCGGAAGCTGACGCGTTTCGATTTTCTGGTGGGTACTTGAATCTTCCCAAAGCGGATCATCGAATTCAGGTGTCTTCATATGGTCAGCAAAGAGATTTGAGTGACGGTCGTCAGCGGTATGATTGAATATGTTTTTAGATAAGGAGTGATCGCTGCAACCATCGGTTTGGTCAAGTTCGGTACCTAGCAAGTTAGGCTCCCTGGGGTTTACCAATTGGGATGGATCGATAACGGGGACATCTTGAAGTTGCCCAGATAGGAAATCACTCCCATGGTTGTCTAAAGATTCTGAGTGAGACAGATCCGATTTAAAAGATTCATCGATTTTAGACTGTGATTGTGAAACACCACCTGCGTGCTTATGATTTTCACCAATACCAATATAAGAAAACTCTGAATGTCTAGACAAATTTACTGGTGTGGCGGGATCAAGAAACAAACTAGGGAACAATGAACGAAAAGATTGAGTCGCAGGGGCGTTAACCCTACAAGGCTTTTCAACACGCGCATTCAAAGGACACAAAGATCTGGCAGACCTTGTAAGGGAATCAACTTTATGCGGGGTAGGAGTCAATTCATAATCCGTATGTGAACCAGATTCATAGTCCGAATGTGAAATAGATTCATCATCCAAATCTGAACCAGAGTCATAATCCAAATATGAACCAGATTCATAATCCGAATGTGAACCAGATTCATAATCCGAATATGAACCAGATTCATAATCCGACTGTGAACCAGATTCATAATCCGAATGTGAACCAGATTTAGGACTAAGTCTAAGGAGACATCGAGTGGGCTCAGGGTAGGTTTCATGAGCCAAAAGAGATAATGAGCCACTGGGGTGTTCAGATTCGACATGGTACGTGAAAGACTCAAAGGCTGCTTGCTTTCGACCCTTGATCATTTTCTTTACCTCATCATACGAAGGCTGCTTGTTTTTGAAAGATGTTTCTCAAGCCACATTAATGGCTCTTTTAACATTGACCCTTCCTATCTTGTGGTTCCAAAGACTTTATTTGCATATGCACCAACATGCCTAGCTACTAAAATGTGTATGCATTTAAACATACCCTTTTAGGTTCAATCCAAAACTCTCTATCTCATGGGGTCCCACATAGACAAACTTTATGGATATGAAAGAGCAAAGGAGACTAGGGTTTTAAGGCCATTTCATTGCTCCACGTTGTACTCCTCGCAGCATAAATAACTCCACACCATGTAGCTTAGGATTCATAAATGTTGCTTCTAAAGGGTGCGTTCACACATTTAAAACCCTGTCGTTGGCTTGCCACATAAACACGTATGCTTTAGCACTGCTACTTGGCACGAGAAAGCCTTGCATGAGATTGTCATTCCTCAGGGAGATCTCCTGAGTTTTCTTTATTCACCGGGCTATACTAGACTCATCGGAGTGGTCAAATATGTTTCTTTGCGTGCGCCCATCGACATTGAGAAGTTATGATGCAGGATCTGGACATTTCCAATGGAGCGCTTTAAAGCATCTGGTGCGCACTAGTGAGGAAAGCTTTTTCATCAGTGACATAGAAGGTTCTCTCCGGTCAAACATGCATCACACTATTCTCCTTTTAATGGTACTAGTCGCTTGCTCCTCCTCCTCGCCTGTTCCACAACTTGGCTTTGTCGTCGAGCTCAAATTTATTTCCCTTGATGTCATGACAAGACTGAGGAGTTTGTCACCCGTAGGGTCTACCTGCGTGGAATATTACAACATCATAATTACTCTTCAATAGTGATGGCCACAGATAAAACATATGAGACTAACAAACTTAAAATACGTATTCAATCAACATGTTTAATGACCCACGGTGAGAGGGCCTTTAATCGTCAACACATGAAAGGTTCCCATTCAAATGTATGCATGGCAGTCTCATTACATATGGCGCGACTGTGGTAAGAATGTTCGAGCATACGCTGGATGATCCTTCCCACATATGGCATGATTGAAACAACGACACCTGATCATGATGACGAGACAACTCATGAGGGGTTGGGGATAGGTCAGCGGGATGTCACTGATTGCAGGGTCGGTGAAAGACCTTGACAACTAAGCGAGCATAGGGGGACCCGAAATTTTAAATATACCCAAAATTTTGGGTGGTGTTGTAGCAGCTACAACAAAAGTATAAGGGTCCTCGTACGTGTTATTATCATTGTGTGAAGAGTTCCATGGGCGAGAGAAAACCGATCTCGAGCAAGTTTTTACAAGGAATCCACAACTTTTGGTTGCGCGGCGCGCCTGTAGGCGTCCTGAGAAGGAAGTTACACATAGCGCGGTGCGCCTGTGTGTTTGCGCGGCATGCCTGTGCCCGGCATTCAACGGGTGCCCATGGCCAACCCAACAGTTCAAACGCGACGCGTTTGTTCGTTCAAGCCTGCCCGGCCCAACAACCATTTCTGAATGTGGCGCGTTCTTCCCATTCAGGCCTGCCCGACCCAGCAACCACTCCTGAACGTGGTTTCTGCTAGCCCAGGCCAATACTAAAAGAAGCCACCAAAGGTGTTGGAGATCAAATTTTACACAATAAGCTCATCTCCAAATACAATAGGGACATTTTTCGAAGGTATTTACATCTCTTAGGCCAAATTTTTTGTTTTAAAGTAAATTTGAAGGAAAAGATTAGTAATGTCAAGAAGCTAGAAGTCTGTTGTTTTAAGAGGCATGTTTTTCAAAGTGAGGAGCTGAACATAGTGATGAAGGGAAAGTCACTATGTGAAGAAAAAACCTATTACAGTTTAAAGCTTCTTTCAAACTCAATGCATAGAAAACAACACAGTATTTTAGAAAGAAAACAGAGTTTGTTTTGAAGACCTTTTACTCAGTAACAAAAGAAGATATTGCTGTTGACAAACAAACTAACCTTCATCCAAAAATAACTTGCTTGCTAAGATCATCAAAGAGAAATAGAGATTTCAAAAGAAGGATAACAGTGATTTCAAAAGAAGGAACCTAGTTGCTTTCAAGGAAACCACCTTTGCCAAAAATCAAAGAGAAATATTAAATTAAGGGAGGAAGGGCTTGTCATCAGTGTCAAAAGGGCCCTTATGTTGGATAAAGAATAGAGCTTAGCTTTGGTAGGCAGACTCATCATTCTAGGTCAATAGCTTGTACCACATAAAACAGAGAATCACTGTTTAAAAAACTAGTGCCTTGTGAAAGTTTAAACTTGTTTTTCAAGAACATAAAGGATCATACAGTCTATAAAGGGAAGACAGAGTTTGTTTTGAAAGCTTATTACTAAGTGACAGGGAGAATAATTTTTTAGAGAAACAATGATCATCAAAGAGGAAACATAGCTATTTCCAAACATATTCTATTTATCTAAAAATCACAGATAAGCAGTGATAAAGGAGGAAAGAATGGTTGTCAGTTTGAAAGAGTTTTCTTGCTGTGAGTAACTAAAAGATAAACATAGTCTTCAAGGGGAGGAAAGAGTTTTTGTGTCAAAAAAAAAAGGGGACTTGTCTTCAAAAACCACAAATAGATCTTATTAAAGGCGTTATTTTCTCATAACACAGTTCATAAGAAGTGAATTTGTTTTCTTTTGAACAAGAAACCTTTTTTCCAACTAAGGAAGAAAACAGTGCTTTGAGAAGAGACCTTTTTCAGTGATCATTTCAAGGTCTTGTTTGGTAAGTCAGTAAAGGGTATCAAAAGGCGAAAATGCCTCCAAAGAAGGACAACAGAAGTGGGTATCAAAATAGGTATGAGCCTATTACAACTCAGGAGGTGAATGAATCCCCTTCGGTACTCTTCAATTTTCATGAAGTAGGGTGCTTGGATTTTTTCCAAAAAGTATAAGAAGCAAAAAATCACCCTCCTTTGACACATATGTTTGCTTTGAGGCTGCAAGGAAATCATTTCCATCTAATAGGTCTGGATTTCAAACTCACTCCTAGGGCTATCTCCAAAGCAACTAAGATCCCCTATATAGGAGAAAAGTGGTTCAAACAAACACACCTAGATCTGAATCACTATAAACCCTTTCTAAAACCATACCATTAGGATTATTGCCAAGCTATTTTCCTTTTTTCTCACTTATTGAGTAGCTATGCCCCCCTCATGAAAGTCATCATGAAGTATTTCACATGTGAAGGGAGGTTTTCCTGGATTTATGCCTATCACATCAGGCTTCTTATGCATTTCACAAGAACTCAGTTGTTGAACCTACCTTTCTTCCTCTATAGAAGCATTGACAAGATGGCCTCTATTTTCCAAAAGAAGCCTTCCACTCAACAAAAAGCTTGTTTATTTCATCATTCCCTTATCAAGATCATCATCCTCCTTCAACTTGAGAACAAGGGAGTTTCTTGGGACTCTTTCATCTCCCATCCCAATTTTTCCATTTCCTCTTCATCTCATGCGCCTTCCTCACCATCCACTCATCATGTTTCTCCTTCTTCTAGTAAATCCACTCCTAAAAGAAAAAAATCCCCTATAATTGAGAGTGAAGAAGAGAAGAAGCAAACTAGTGACGAAGAAGGTCAAAGTGACAAAAAGCAAACTAGTGATGATGAGGGACAAAGTAAAGAATCTAAACATGATAGTGAGGAATAAGGAAATGATGGTGAGCATGAAAAAAATGATGGTGAGCATAACAGTCATGAAGAGGAACATGATGGCAGCCAACGCAGCAGTAAGCATGAGGGTGATGAGGGACAAAATTGTGAAGGAAAAGAACACAACATTCATGAAGAAAGCAGTGACAGAGATGAACAAGATAGTCCTCAAGAAAACAAACAAAGTGGCAGCCAAAACAGTGATGATGAGGGTCATAACAGTCCTCAAAGAGACACAAATGATGAGAAACAAGACAGCCCTCAAGCAAGCAATGATGATGGCAAGAAAACACCAAACAGTGAGCATTTCGAAGGGGGAAACATGGAGCAAAAAGATCAAAACAGTCCTAAGGGAAGCCAAGACCAAATCAGTGACCATGAGCATAGCAGTGGTGAGGACAAACAAGGAAATATTCAAGCAGAAGAAAATAGTGACAAAGGTGAAGCTGGAGCAGATGATAATGGAGGCAACAAGGTAAAAGACCAATTCGAGCAAGTACAAGTAGATAAACCTCCTCTATCTTCTCCTCAACATATCCAAGAGCATGTGCTAGCTGCCTCTCCTAGGCAAGGGGCCATGACTCTTCCTCCAAAAGTGGTGAAGCCTAGAAACACTAGATCTGCAAAGAAGAAGATCACTCCACCAGTGACTAGCAATGCCACAAGAGCACTAAGAAGTAGAGGCAGATTGCCTAAGAAGAGTATTTTTGAATTTCCAAAGAGGAGAAGGACCAAGAATTCTATCCAAGTAAAAGGTAAAGAAAAAGAGGAACATCAAGAGAGTAGTCATGAAAAGGAAAGAGAGTTTGACATCATACAGATAGACAGTGATGCTGTAGATGATGAAGCTAGGATTCTTGAGGCTCTTTTGCAAAATAAAGAAGCCCAAATTCATGACCTACAAGCTGATCTAGAAAGGTCAAAGGACCTCATACATGTTCTACAGATGCAAAACAAACAAATGAGTGGTCAAATGGTAGTTAATGAGGCCCGGGTTTTTAAATACCAAAGGGAAGCCTACAAAGAACAAGTCAAGCTTGAAGAGCTTATGGGCGAATTTGATGATACTGAAGAAGAAGAGCAGCCAATGAGGAAGAGGCCTAAGACATGGGTCTCAAGAAAGCTTTGGAGAAAAAGAAGGAAGAAGAGGCAACCTTTATTCGATCTTATCCTCTCACTCAATTACTCGCCCAAGAAATATAAAATGATAAAGAATCATGGCTTGAAAGGGCCAACAATAATTTGGAGGATAAAGTAGAGAAAGCTAACAGAGACTTGAGTCTACAAAAGAAGATGACTGGGCACTACAAGAAGTTGAACCAATTTGCTCGAAGAAAGCTCAAACTTGCTCAAGAAAGGCTCAAGGCTGCCCGAAAGAGGCGCTTGGTAGAAAAAGTGGAGAAAGGCACATCAGGGCTTGAAATCTTGGCCTTAGCTTCCTTACATGCTTCTAATAACCCATAAGGGGCTTGCTCGCCAAAATTGAGCAAATTTTTACATGATTTTGTTTTGTGTGTTTTTTGGCCATAATTGCACATTTTTCAAGGCGCTGCCATGGGTGCTAGGAGCATCCTCAGCTCATGAAAGTCATTTTTTTGGATGGACTAAATTCAGGGGCAGCTACTCACAAATTTTCAGATCCAAAGGAGGTGTTTTGGTCCCCCAAAGAGGCGAAAAACAATGATTTTTTAACTTTCTGCCTCACATATCAACAAGGGCTACTTTCTGGTTTTTTCCACTCAGTTCCGTTTTTGAAATACTTATATGGATCAGTTTGGGAAAAATCAAGTAGTTCCAGAAACTAGACATCCAGGGATTTCCAACGAGCCATCATGGGCCTCGTTTCGACATCGGGAGGTCCCTCAAAAGTTGTCTGCAAGACAAGAAATTTTCTGCTGCTACGTTCCTGTAGCATTTTGGCAAAAAAGGAAGATTTCTGAAGATGCTCATCCAAATGTGCATTAAGATTTTTTTGGCCATTTTTAGTCATCAAAAGTCAATTTTAGTTCCATTTTTAGCATTTTATAGATATTTTTGAAGATATTTTTTGGCTTGGTCTTTGCAAAGCCTCAAGGGAAAAATCAGATATTTTCAATAGGCCAATGGCCTTCTAGATGCTCTTGGATAGTTTCTTTCTCTTTAGCCTATATATTCCAAGATATTTCATTGTATCAAGAGGCTGAACTTGATGTTATAGAGCAATACATGGTATTACAAGCTTTGAAGAAATACTTTGTCTCATGATGTGGATGATTTCTTGTTTGTCTTGGATGGTGGAAGAGGATTGTTTGTTGGATTCCATGGCTTGGTAAATGGTATAGTGTTCCTTATTTGTATGTTTTCCTTAGTTTATCATACATGTTTTCATGTTTCTTGCTTGTTGTAGGTCAGTAAAGAATAGATTTGAGACATGCCCATGGAGGCACCTCAAGTTTCCTGATTTCATTACAGCTTCTATGTTTTTCTTCTTTCTTAGATATGTCAAAGAATTCTTAACTGCTCTTTGATACCCTAAGAACTTGTTATCAATTTCATTAATGGTTATTATGTATGCTATCTAGTATGATTCACGGTATGCCCTACTTACTCATAGCTATCCAAAACCCCATCATTGAAACCTTTCTCTAAATATTTTATTGTCCTAGTTGAACCAAAGAGGTCTTTGTTTCAATATTTCCTTTTGCCTATGCTCTGCAATCTTATTTCAAAGTTCCCGACAGCTCAAAATATGATGTATATGAGTTCCCTCTTCATATATTGAGTCGTTTTTTTGACTTGTTTGTTTTCCCCAAAGTCTAAAGGTGATTTTCCCAAAGTTAGAGGGTCTTATACTTCTATGTAGCGCCTTAATGTTTATTTTATGCATCTATCAGTTTGAGTTACATTTATAGTGATTAATGGTTAGCCCTACCACATGGATGTTTGATGTAAAAATATTTGTGCTTAAAACTTCCTTTTCTTTCACAAAATTAGTGTCCATCCCATTCCACTCCACCTAAATAATCCATTTTACCTTGACCAAATCGTCCCTGCAATATACGTTGCCCACCCTTTGAGGCAGTCTCGACCTTAACGACCCCATAGCCCAGTTGATCTGACAATATTTTTATCTATTTATCCTTTGATTAGTTCTCCCTCAAAAAACCTAAAAGAAACCAAAACATGCTTAACAACTAGCCTAAAATTAGATACATAGAAAGCTAACAAGTTTACATCCTTTGCAAAATTAGAGAGAGCCCTATCTAAGTCCAGGAAGGCTAGGTCCTTGGGCTCCAAAGTTGGTTTGATGTTACCCTATCATTTGGCTTGCCAATCTGCCAAATCACGGGACACTAATAGGCATCACCGGCTGTAGCTCCAACAACCATCTTATTCTTCTTCTTTTGTGGACAATTTCTGGCAATATGTCCATACTCATGACAATGAAAACACTTCACTTTGGACATGTTGTGCTCCTTTCCATATTCACTGGCCTCAGATTTAGATGGAATTTCTTCCACTTCCCCTTCTTCGTCTTAGTATCCTAAACACAATCCTCTTCATCATCATGCTTAGATGAAGATCCATCTCTGGTGTTCCATCTGAACTCCTCCTACACCAAATCCAACCACAGTCGTTCCCAATCCAACAATTTTTCCCGTTCGTTGACAAAGTCTTCATAATTGTGCCAACTCTTAGGAAGTCCCAAGAGAGCCAAGCTCACTAAATCAACATCAGAAAAAATTATTCCTACACTCCCAAGTTCATCCTGGCGTTGGAAAAACTTTGTTAATTATACCAGAATAGTGTCGTTCTTTTCCATCTTGATCTTCCTGAGTTTATCTTTGAGCTCCAATTTCCTATGGTGTAATATTCCCAAATGGAGAAAGCAACAATATAGCACACAAATATGGAAAATAGTAGCAAATAACATTACATCAATCATGAGCCAAATATAGATCCATGGTATTATGTATAATAGCAACAAATAAGTACAAGATCTTGGGGATCAAGTCCCTCAAGCTAGGCAAGAGAAGCCTACAATGCCTAAAAGTAACAAAACATGTAATACAATTGTTACAAAAAAACACTAAAGCAAGTATAGTGTAGTTTTAGTGCATAACATTGCAGTTGGAAAATGTAAATATATGGATCTGATATTATACTGCTCAAAAAAGGCTCAAAATGGAGATCTATGCTCCCATACACAATTCCAAGACAATCTAGGAAGGGTTTATGGAAATACCCAAAATATAAATGGTGAATATAGAGCCCTAGGGCTGAAGAACCACTGTAGCTAAAGCACATAGAGGAGGTGGTTGAAACTGATGTAGATCTGAATGGCACTCCTCCAATAGACTCTCTCAATGAAGGGTTGATCCCTTCAATGAATATCTAACCTTCCAAATATGGCGCTGAACCCTCCTTTTGATATGCTCACTAAAATAATGCAGTTAGGGAGTAATAATGTGTTGTAGGAGATGATGATGCCTTGGCCTAATGCCAAAATATGTTATGAAGCACAGGGACCTTCCTTACTGATCTACCAATGGAAATAAACCTTCCTCCACTGAAACACAAGCTCAAAAATGGTCCAAATAAACCCTCCACTGTTGCACCCTTGCAACTTAGCACATATCTAAACAAAATCAGCCTTGTAGAAGAAATTTGTAGCTTGGTAAAATGTTGAAATGTGGAAATAATGCTCAAGAAATTCTCCTGAGTAGGCACTCTAAGTCCCCCGAGGATGAAGGTGGGATTCCCGCTCGGGAACACCCTTGTGCTAAACAACACAGTAGACCCTTCTAAACAATAATATCATGCACAAAAATGTCACATGACAAATCCATATCTAAATAGATCAAAATCAATAATAAAAATCCATGTCCTCTAATGTTTTCATCCCCTTCCTTTTATGCTTGGTGAGCTTCCTCACCCTGGATCCCACTCAATAATGGAGCTACTCTCATGCATACACTCCTCCTAGATGATTGTGTTGTCCTCCATTAATCCTCCATGATCTCTATAACAATGCTATTGACCTATTACACATGCTCTAACCCCTGTTCACACCTTAGGATGCTTTATTAAGCTGAAATGACGTTCCACTTTCACATGAGAAGTGGTTTTATTCTTCATAAAGAGATTTATGGGTCTCCCTACCCACTTAGTCACCTATCTAAGTGACAAAAAAAAAATTTAATATTCCAATTAGTTGCAAGATAATTTAGGAATATTACAGTCCTCCCCTCCAAAATGTTGCTTGTCCTCAAGCAACTGCAAAGATACTACAACACATCCAATAGATATGCCTCCTCCCCCCAAGAATACATATTTTCCTTTGGTAGATAAACAAAATATTTCTCATCATGAAGAAGTGGGAGATATATGGAAAAGGTTATATGTTGTCCATTGGCCTCCATAAGGCATGAGAGATGGTAAATGTTGGGTGCCTCAATCCCCATGAGAAACTCCAATCTCCATGCTATCATCCAAACAAAGTGAGCCATCCTTGGTAGCTCATAGAAGCAATCACCAATCCCCTTCTTCTTCAATGTGTAGGGGTTTCATGGCTGAAAATGATAGATAAAATTGTTCAAATCAAGTTTTCTCTCTCTCCATTTATGATATATTTGGAGCTTATAATCTTGGGTTGCAATAATATAGTCCTCATGAAGCCAAAATATAATAGGAATCTCATGATCCCACTCCTTGGTTCTAGGAATCTTTCCTGCCCAATCCTTCCTATATATAGTGAATAGAGTGTCATCACCATATGGGCTCCAAAAGAAACATGGACTAAGTGTCATATGAAATATTGGATGGTGACAATAGTACATCAAGTGAGACCAACGTTGTTATGCTTCTATCTGTCTCAAAACATGATATGATAAGTGGCCATCCAACCACTCTCTTACTACCATAAGCTTCTCAAAATCTTGAAAATAGTAGAGGACATTAAGTGTTGGCTAATCCCAAATTCCTGTAGAATGTGGTCAATCCCATCAATGAATGTAGTCCCAAAAGGACCATTAAATCCAAAGAGAGACTTTCTCTCTTGTGGAGAAATGTGCTACAAATGTATGGTAAAGGAATGTACATACATTTTTAGTTGATCAATAAGCATCAAAACATAATCTTTACCATATATTGTAGACAAGTTGGTGAAGAGGTCCATAGATGAGCCTTACCATCTCCCCATTAAAAGGGAAAGTGGTTGTAACAACCTTACAAGGTGGTTTCTTTCCTCCTCATACATAAAACAAGTTACATATCTCCTGATATGTTGGTGCACATCTTCTTTGAGACCCTCCCAATAGAATCCCTCCATGATGGTGTGATAAGACTCAATGAATTCTACATGTCCTGAAAAGAGTGCCTAATATGCTACATGTAGAATCCCTTCCTTGAGCTTGGAGTCTCTAGTCAAGTACATCTGATCATGGAAATAAATGACTCCCTCAACCACTCTATACCTCCCATCTGTAACTTGCCCATCAAGAACCGTACATGTGAAGAGGTTCTTGGAATATTCCACCAATAGTTGGGACTCCAAATATGGATCTATCCTTCCCAACAATGACAACGCTGTAGAAATCTGAAATGGAGCACCTGTCTCATCATATCTCTCCTCTTTGACATGCTCAATGCCAAAGCCACATGTTGGAGTACTGCTACCCCACCTTTACTGCCTCTTTTGTAGTTTATCTTGCCCAAGACAAGATTGAAGTACATGGATTCCAACCTCCTCTTGGAATGTATTTCCCATCCAAAACTTCCATAGTTTGGCCAATGCATGCAAGAGTGTTAATAACCTCTTGTCAAATTCAAAAATCTTCCTCATGTGTGGAAGTATCATTTGCTTCTCCAAGGTTATGGAGTAGCCCTTTGACACCATGCTTGTCATCATAGATTCCTAAATCATAATATGTTAGCACAAATAACTGAGTGGGAGATGGCAATGTTCGTATCAAAAAATTTCTCATCCCTCCTTTGAACCTATAAAAGGTTCTCTATGTTGTGATAGCTGCTCCCAAGGCTCCTTCCTTATCCAATTCTATCAATGGTGCACTATGTTGAGAGAACTCTTTGATCATCTTCCAATCAAGGAGTCTCCCTAGTGGAATGCCTCCATGTAATGAGACATCAAGGCCTAGAGTAGGTTGTATATGTGAGTGGACTGATTTTTCCTTGCCCTCATTGTGCAAATAATCTTCCTGCTTCTGTGTATAAACCTCCTGAAAAGGATGCATGTGTATATTCCCGATCACTTGGTGTTGGCCCTCCTTCTCATATTCTCCTACCTTCTGTAAGATCTCAGAGTTTAAGGTGTTCTTCTCTAATGTAATCAACCCATGCACACCCAATGTCATATTGGTATCAAGAGTCTTAATCACAAATAAGTGATCTATCATGGTGTACGTCCCCAAAATTGTGGTCAATGTTGGAACACACTTCTTCTATTGTTTTGTCTCATTTCTTATCAACATAGACACATGTTGCTCCTGATCTTCATATCTGAGATCCTTTGGAACTTCTTGCAAAGATACAAGAGCTCCTCTAGTTGAAGCAATTTATTCATCTCCATCTCCAAATAGTGGTGGAGCTCCTCCTACTGTCATAGCGTTGGAGGCTCTTTCTAGCTCTTCCTCTTCCTTCTCCTCATCATTGGAGAATACATCTTCATTAAGAGGTCCTTTGGCTTGATCCCCTCTTGAAGGAGAAATCCTCTTGTCTTATTCTTGAGAAGAAAGTTCTTGCTGAAGTGGGGCTTTTTCCCTTGTCAAAGCATCCTGCAAATCTTTAACCCCCTCAACAATGTTCTAAAATGGAGTTGGTTTCATGGATTCTTCAAACTCATATAAAGGTTCTGATTTCTTGGGTTTAGCTAGCTCACCCAAGGAAGTTTCAAAATGTTTTAGATCAAATATTTTCACTAACCTCCTAGTGAATTTTTCATAAGTAGATATGTTTTCATTATTCAATGAAGAATATTCATAAAACCACTAGGCATAAGCCTTAACTTCAAGATGCAGCGTTGCTAGTCTAATGGCTTCATCTTCTGAAACTTGATGCAGCTAGAAATATGTGTCTAGATTCTTTACCCAAGCCTTGGTTGTGCCCTTAGGTGACCCATCAAAAGTAGGTAGAAATAATCTACCCAAAGTGTGTTGCATGCACCCTCTTCTTCTATTGTGGTTACTAGGTATTATATCTTTTTTGATTTGAAAAAACCCTTGGAAGTTCAGATGCTCTTTAAATATTCTAGACTGAGATTCATATTCTTGAAGATAATCACCAAGAGTCTTCTCATTTGTAGTTTCTTCTTCCTCTTCTTCTCTTGCCAAGAATGTAGGCATGGTATCACGCTGTAGATTTGATGGTGTAGCTGAATGCTCACACCCATAATGTGAAAAACTGGAGCTTTCTTCATGTACAAGCCCTCTTGGAGAACCTTTATACCTCTGCATCCTCGTCTCTTTGATGTATCTGTTAATACCCTGTATAGTTTGAAGAATAAGTCTTGAGAAATCCTTCCCTTCCATTTCTCCTAAAAATGGAGTATGGCCTCCATCTCTTCTGCATATCTTCTCCTTTCTATGAGAAGCCTCCTTAGATGACATAATGGCTAAACATGTAATACAATTGCTACAAAAAAATACTGAAGAAATTACAACACAATTTTAGTGCATAACACTGTAGCTGGAAAATGTAAATAGATGGATTGAATATTACACTGCTCAAAAAAGGCTCAAAATGGAGATCTATGCTCCCATACACAATTCCAAGACAACCCAGGAAGGATTTCTGGAAATACCCAAAATACAAATGGTGAATCTAGAGCCCTAGGGTTGAAGAATCACTGCAATTGAAGCACATAGAGGAGGTGGCTGAAAATTATGTAGATCTGAAAGGAACTCCTCCAATAGACTCTCTTAATGAAGGGATGATCCCTTCAATGAAGATATAACCTACCAAATATGGCACTGAACCCTCCTTTGGATCTTCTCACTGAAATAACGCAGTTAGGGAGTAATATTGCGCTATAGGAGATGATGATGCCTTGGTCGGTTGCAAAAATATGTTATGAAACACAGGGACCTTCCTTATTGATCTCCCAATGGAGAGAAACCTTCCTCCACTGTTGCACCCTGCAACTCAGCACATATCTAAACAGGATCTGCACTGTAGAAGAAAGTCATAGCTTCGCCAAATGCCATAATGTGGAAATAATGCTCAAGAAATTCTCCTGAGTAGGCACTATAAATCCACCGAGGATGAAGGTGGGATTCCCGTTCGGGAACACCCTTATGCTAAACAGCACCGCAGACCCTGCTAAACAACAAAAGCATGCACAGAAATGTCACATGACAAATCTAGATATAAAAAGATCAAAATCAATAATACAAATCCATGTCCTCTAATGTTGTCATCCCCTTCCTTTTATTCTTGGTGAGCTTCCTCACCCTAGGTCCCACTCAATAATGGAGCTACTCTCATGCATACACTCCTCCTAAATGACTGTGTTGTCCTCCATTAATCCTCCATGATCTCCATAACAACATTTTTGATCTGATCAACATTGACCTAGTCCACATGCTCTAGCCCCTGTTCACACCTTAGGGTGCTTTATTATGTTGAAATGATGTTCCAATTTCACATGAGAAGTGGTTTTATTCTTCAGAAAGATATTTATGGGTCTCCCTACCCACTTATTCACCTATCTAAGTGAAAAAACAAAACTTTAATATTCCAATTAGCTGCAAGATAATTTAGGAATATTACATATGGTCATTGCTACCTTGGAAAAGATCCATCAAAGCCTTCCACATAACATATGGTGTGGCTTTCCCATGAAGGCTTGAGACAATGTGGTCTCGTACACCTTCCAACAAAATCCTCCTCGCCTTTGCCACTTTCTTTTGCCATACATCAAGTACTGCAGCATTTGTCGAGGCAGGCTTAGGAACATCACTGTCAATGAATTCCTTCAAGCCATTATCTTCGAGCACCGCATCCATCTTGTCCTTCCAAGAAATGTCGTTTGAGCTACCCTCGAGTGCATACTCTAACATCAATCCATTGAAAGCGATTTCGATCTTGAATCATCTATAGTGCCAAGAAAGCGTTTCTGCAAATTCGAATTCTTTCCACCAACAAACTCATCTCATGCTTGAAAATTGCAATCTCCTGTTCTCTAGTACCATGTAGAAATTTAATACAAAATATGTATTGCCTGGATTCTCCTGATCTAACAATTATATGCCACTGTTAGATACAAAATCACTTCTACAAAATCTTTGCGGAATTTAAAACACAATCGCAAATAGAAATATCATGAAGAAAGATCAATCACACATAACACAGATAATTTACTGGGAAAGCATAAAGCTAAAAACCCCACTATCTTCTATTATGTATTATATCATGGATCATGAAACAATTACATACCAATCTCTACTCCAAGAGTCCTCAGTACAATAGCTATCTGTCTCACACTGTCATAAAAAAATTGGAAAGTTCCTTAGCCAATTTACTATCTCCAGATAGTCTACCTCCACTATGCAATCCCTGATGGTCAAGAAGCTCTAAATGATTTATTATAGCCTGCCTTGACTATGCAATCCTCATAGGCACATCCAATGTGTGTGTGGTTGCATGTGTGCAACCGATAATGTCACAACTAATAGTCAATCTGTCCCTTTCACCTACATCTCAACTGGGTCTCCACTGGATCTGACATGCATGTAGTTAGTAGTAGTAAATCTTCAGTTGCATGTGAGGCCACTAATTTTGAATTAATTAATAACTAATTCACTTTATCTCTCACTAGTGTGTCTTCAGTTACAACTAGCACAACTGAGTTTAACTCACTTAACTGAGTTAAAATACTTTACAACTTTCATAACTACACTTCCAACTCTGTTACAACTTCGAATCACTCAGTTACAACTAATTCCACTTGCATGTCCCACCAACCAACCACTTAACTTGAAATTCACTTAGCTAACTTATTTTCCACTTCAGTTAACTATTTTCAAGTTCTCATTGAGAATATATTACAGTTTAATGTCCATCTAAATTAAGGGATAATAAAAATAGACATGCATCTATAAATAGACATGCACATAAAATAGCCTATGTGGGCCCCATCCTAGTGTAGGCGCTTAATTTTCACAAGGATCATGGATGTTTTTTCTGGATGAAAATTTCACTATTTCTTGTTTCAAACTTCAGGAAACACCACATGTACATAGCACCAAATGTACATGTACACAACACCACATGTACAACATGTGCACTTCTCACCGCATGTACATGGAAACAATACTACACATTTGGAGACCACACTATCTCTACCATGAAACCTTGTTTCTAGTGTATTTCTCATGCCTTACTACATTCATCCACAATACAAATTTCAGTTATGTGGTTCGTTCCACTATCCATGCTTGTCCCAGCATGTCGCAGATCACATTGCTTACATTATGATGATGTGTCCTTCAACATTTCTTTCCATAGCATAAATGTAGGCATAGTATAAGCACATAATATCAAATATTTACCACATGATTATGACCCCATAGATCTTTCAAGGTTACTCTGCCCACTTGATACCAGGAACCCTTTCATGCCATTTACTTGTATAAATAATCATTCTTGCACAAGAATGATCCCTGACAACCCTGTCATACACGATATACATACTTACATGTATACATATATAGACATCACCATAATCATGATCAAAACATAATTACCAGATATCCGGTTAGGTTAGGGTTAAGAGAACTCCCTTTATCTATGCAACACATGCACAAAATTGAGAACAACAGTTCCCAACATAGCCAAGGAATCTGACACTTCAAATCCATTCAATTTACTTTCTTGTTACCTCTCTCATGATTGTCCTGCCACTGTCCATTTATCCCAATGGACCCAACAAGTCCAAATGGATGTCATATTCTTGCCTTCAACTGCCCTTATACATGCATGAGCCTTCATTTGGGCCTTATATTACGTATTGGGTTTCATTCGTCTCCCATTGAGTTGCATTAACTTTCCCCTTTCCCAAACCAATTCCAAACACCCTCAAAACATAAAAGGAAACAATAAAAACAAACAAGAATAAAATCATGAAAAACCAATAGAAATAAAACACCACAAACAAATTGGCATGGCCATGCACTAGACATATATGAACTTAAAATCAAGTGCAAAATAAACCCAAAATACCAAAAGCACAAAACTAGCAACAAACACCATGACTCAACCCCATCGATTCCTAATGCTTCCAACAGAAATATCAAAATGATCCTTCTTCAAGATTTCATGGAAGTCTATTTTTCCATGCAATCACCTGCATCATACTGCCATAAACACACATTTTTTAGTGCATAAATAAACATAACAATAAACCAGTTACCTTACCTTGGTGTACCCAACACGATGACCTATTACTGAACATGTACATATATCATCTCTCAATGGATTCCAATTCCTTGATGAATCTAGCCATAAATAAAAACTAGTTGTTATACCTGTCAAGCACATGTTCAATAATATAGCACATATCCACATAATGTCATACAAATCAAGGTTAAGAAGACTTATTGTATTCATGCAAAACACTCATTCATTTAGAATTATGGTTCCCAAAGGATAGCCAAAGGAATTATCACCCAATTCCTTTCTTTTGCCTTTTTCCTTGTTGCAATTGAATCTTATTATGTGCTATCACATCACCCAGATGTTATTTATATAAACAAATCAATTGTTACCTTGTCATGCTTATACCAAGCATGTTTCCTTGCAACTGTTCACACATGTCAGTCACATCACTACAAGGAAAATACCTTATAATGGAGGTTTTTAAAGAAGCCCCTATAAAAATAGCCCAAAAATCTGTTTGTAGTGGAGGTCACTAACGGAGGTGGGCGGGAGGATGTTTTATTAGATATTTTTTGAACAATGCATCTAAAATACCCTAACGCACTAGTTCTTTACTGTCCATACAATCACCTGTGATGCAATAACATGGTGCACCATTGATTTTTTTTTTTTATTTAAAAAAATAACATCACAGTGTGCTAAATAAAATAATGCATGTGTGCTCGAATAGTTAACAACACTGATTCCCTTCACATAGTAAATTTTCCTGGTGCATACCAGTAAGGATCACCACTATAGTTTTAAATTTCAGAGAAATGTGGTGTTATTATTTAATGACACCCCGGTGTGGAAATCTTAACAAAACACCCCATGGCATCTTATAAAAAGCACCACTAGGCTGTTTTAAATTCTAAAAAAATAGCAGTGCTATAGTAGGAACAAAGCATCGGTGTGGTACTTGTAGAGGAATTCCCCAGGTCATCTCAAGAAAAGAACTGTGATATTTTTTAATTAAAAAAATGTGTTCCTTTTGGACATACCCTGCACTGGTGTGTTTGGAGAAATACATTGGATCAGGATTAAATACCAAAAAAACCCTCCCGTTTGTAATTTTTCTTTTTACAATCTATAGTTCGGGAGAGCTTTGAATCACCATTGCCACTCTTGCCACATGTTAGCACCCTGACATCGGTTTTTTTTCTCTCACCATCCTTCCATACCATGCTCATTGTTTGAGTTTTCAATTTTCTCAAACTGGGCCTAAAATTTGTTTTCTCCATTACGTGTCCACAATGCTTCACCAATGACAAAATGTCCAGGTAATGTCTATGTTTATTTGTAATTTAAAATTTTGGTGGATTAGAATTTTAAATTAGGATAAATTTACTAATATTGTTCAATTTTTTTTTCACCGTATAGTGCGTTCTATATGTTCGTCTCACACCAATAGCAGTGCGCCTTGTAAATTTAAAAGGTGCACCACATATCAATGTGTGATAAAATGCACCGTCGTTTTTGGGGTGCGTTTGCTAAATTAAAACAGACAAGGATTGATGCACCATATTGTGCGTCAATGCATCATTCATAGTGCATTTATATTACCAAATGCACTGCAAATTTAATATTTAAAATATAGCCATGGCTCTGTGAATTTTTTCCTTGCACCGATAGCGGTGCATCCTATAAATTTACTAGGTGCATCGCATATCGGTGCATGAACATAATGCACCGCTATTTTTGCAGTGCATTTTATAAAATAAAATGCATCAGGATAGATGCTACAGATTGTATGTTGCGGCATCACGCTCAGTGCATTTATATTTATCAAATTCACTGCAAATTCAATATTTAAAAATATAGCCATAGCTCAGTGCACTCGATAACCAGAATTTTCGATATCGGTGCAAAAAGGTTATCTTTGTGCATTGGTGCACAAGTTGTCCACACAATTGTTAAAATTTAAAATTGTGAACGAAAAATGGTGTTTCATACTTATTTGTGCACCATTAATGGTGGGGTTTTAGTTGAATGAGTGTCGATACAGTGCATGACTGTGTTTTTTGCGCATTGGTAATTTTTCTTATTTTTTTTAATTGAAAGTTATGTGTCCATATTTATACATACATGTTTCATTTAATTATAAAAAAATATATATTTTATGTATGATCCTAATGTAATTTATATGTCAATTATGTAGCAGAGACGTCATGAGAGGGAGCACCGCCAAAAGCAGGAAGACCCATACAATATGGTCTGAACATGGTAGGCCAAAGAGATGGAGAGGGATTTATACCCTCTCCCTATTACTGCAGCGCCCCTGGTGATCTTAAGGAATGTAAGACTCCTCAAGTAATATCAAGAGGCTACATCTCTAAAGGCACACTATCATTTTAGAGCATCTAATTCACCGAAGGAATGTCCAGGAGTAGGCTTTCCATGTTGGTCCTAGGGCATGGTTTAGCCCATTGAGGAGGACTTTTACTTTATCATTGGCCTATCCAGGAGAGGGGGGGATTTTCCCCACTTCCATGATTTCCCCCATCAGGTTTCAGCTAAAATTAAGATTTTGTACACTCTAAGATATGTCGAGCCTCATGCAGTCCATCCATCAACTTTTCAAGTCCACGGTGGACAGTTATGGATTTCTTCTTTTGCTGCAGAGGACGTTAGGTGCATTTTTTAAATAGTCACCACTATTTCACACTCTAGTACTGATGGGAAGCGCCTTAGTTTCCCTCTTTTGTATTATTTTGATTCTTTGATTCATATTCCACGTTGCATCAAATGGTCTGCCATTTTTTGAGGCAATTTTGCATGGATTTAGATAGATTTTGTGCATTGAGACATGGGAGGGAGACCTTCCCTTTCACTTGCGATTTTTTTTGTTTATTTTTTGAGAGGTTTCCATAGACAAGGCCTACATTTTTTTATCGCCTTCCTAGGAAAATCAGTAAGGTCTAGATGTGCATGTGGGGGAAGATGATGCCCAAGAGGGGCCTACCAAAGTTTCCGACCAAGATTTCTTGCAAGGCACTGGTGCTATTGGCCAATGAAGATGACCATGTGTTTTTCACATTGGAATTTTCATACGTGGGATTGAATGGAGAGGGTGTCCCAAGATATTCTTCATAATGGTTGGGCCTCCATATGATAGAGGTAATATTAGTGTTTTCCTTAAATTAATCATCTAGTTTCATTTTCTTGTTGTATTAAATTTTTTAATGAAATTGTCTAACTACTTATATGTACTATACATTTTGTAAGTATCGACACATTCGATGGGGATGTTCATCCTCCCCCATCATATGTCGGAGGAGTCGAGGAGATGGGAGAGGCCCAGGAGGGTGAAGCACATACTCAGGGGGTGTGGGAGTCTGAGGCCATAGGCCTAGTCTATGAGTTCATATGGACAAATGCAATAGATTCGCCATATTTTTTATTGATGCGAGAGTCTGCCCTGCAAAGCCTCGATATATCACCGAAAATTCTAATTTCATGGGCCTGTACACGAACTATCCACGTGAGATGATGTCTCTTATGCATAATATCATTGGATCTATTAGGGTATTGACATAGATGAAGGATGGAGGCCAGCATCATGCAACAACAAATACATTAGATGAGGGTGTTGATCATGATGATCAAGGTGATGAGGGTGGTGATCATGATGCTTCTGGTAATACCACCCCATTGAATCATGGCCATTAGGGTGTCGGTGATCCTTCTACTAGTAAAACTCCTCATCAGTTGCATAATGATGATATGTTAGAGCTAGAGAATGTGCCTCATGTTTCTCTGACTGATCAGCAGACTAACCACCTCCTCCTCCACCTCAAAATTCTCCACACTACATTCAAGGCACATGCATAGTTAACCATCCATCATCTTCTACTCATGCAGACTAGTCACCTCCTTCTCCACCTCACATGAGTTCAACAAACGTTGATCATGCAGTAGTTTACCATCCATCGTCTTCTATTGTAGACCAGCTTGGCACTATGTCTATTTTATCGTATATTTGATTGAACTTATTTGACTTTATGTAGTTATTTGACTTGTTTTTGTATATATATATATATATATATATATATATATTGCATTTTTTTTGTTCATTTTTGTGTACCTAATTTAGATGTTGGTGTTGATGTGTATTTTGTTAAGTCATATTAGATATGTTCATTTAATGTGCTTTCAGATAGATGTGTATGTGAATATGGCAGTTATTTGACATGAAATTCATATTAATTTGAGGATGTGTGTGGTGATTATGTTATATTATAATGTTTGTGTTTTGTTAGATGTGATCAAGATTAGGCCATGTTAGATTATTAGATTTTTGTGCTAGTTAAAAACGTTAATATGTGCTAGAGGTGTATATAATTAGATGATGGTAGTGAATTTGAATGTGTATCTTAGATGATGTTTGTTATTGTTAAATGGTTATCATCACGACGTTTATTGTTATGAAATAATATTTACTATAGATTATGTATTGTTGAAACTAGTTTAGTATGGTTGAAACTATGATTGAAAAATTACGTTGATATAATAGGTTGATATGGATTTAGGATGGTATAATATATATGTAGTTGACATTGAATATTTTATTTATAATTCACTTTATCCACATTAAAATGTTAAAATATGCCCCCTCATAATATTTTCTATATATATATATATACACATTTAATTATTTTTAATATTAATATTTTGTAAAATATTACATATCAAATCCATATTAAACATTGAAAAATTTACAGATATCCCTCATAGATTGTATTAGAAAGCAACTATTAATGGAATAAGAATTCTCTCAATCTTTTTCACTAAAGTGAAAATATAAGAAAATTTTCAATTTAAATTACTTACTTTTCTTTATATAAAGTATCTATAAAATCATGCTATTTAATATGAACATTGAAATATTTTACTTATGGTTATTAATAAAATATTTTTTGTTATAAATATATTTTTGTTTTAAATATCACATGTAAATAGAACATAGAATGAATAACATAATGTGATATCAATAATACTATTTCTTTCATGTGAAAAATTTAGATTTCTTTCTTCTAGTAAGATTATATTTGTTTACTCATTACATTTCTTACTCATAATAAAAGCTAAATTAATTTTTTTTTACTTTCAGTTACTTTATATCTCTATATAAAGCTATATGAGATTAACGTGTAAATTGAAGTATTGTAATTATGGTCGACATTAATATATTTTGCCATTACTATTTTTAATATGTTAATTTAAATTATCATTTTACTATTTTTAAATGTAACATTATATGACAACATCTCTTCCATGTTGAGTTGTAGAGCGCCTCTCGGCACAATTAATTTAGATATAATATAACTTAAAAAAATTATATTTTTATAGAATTTATTTTATTGCTAAAGTTATGAGATTTTCAAGCAATTTAAATTTAATATTTATTGCAACTCTTACCAATTTAAATTAGAAATTTCTCTCTCTTAAGACGAGGGTAAAGAAATGTAACATGATAAGGCTTCATGTGAAGTTACTTGTTGTTGGAGATTTCCTCTATTGGAATTTATCCCTTAAAGAGGCAAGTGAATTTTTTTTCTAGTAATAAAAATATAACAATTTGATTTTATTTTGGTTCTTTATTTTCTACTGTATTGTTTTAAATTTAACTCTTTTTAATAATAAATATGAGTTAAATAATACAAAAATGATAATAAATTATATTTAAACTTTTGAAAAATAATATATTTGATTATTTCTTCATGAACAACTCAGAAAAATATTATTTTTTCCACACTAAAATCCACACTACAATTGGAAATACTTAGTTTTAAGTACTGTAAAAATGTCTCCATTGCAAAAAAATTTGTAAAAATGTTTGTGAATCTTACCAATTATATTATAAAATTTCAACAAGATGAAAAAATAATAATATATAACTAGCAAAATAATATAACTAGTATAAATGATGAAATAACAGGTACATATCTATCTTCATTGTCATCACCCTGATTATTTCCTGGCTTGGCATGATAACATTGTTGTTCTCAAAAATATGTTTTGATCTAAGTTCGTGTCTTAATATGAACTGCCAATCCCTATCCAATACATTTGGGTAAAAAAACACCTGGTTACAGTGTTTTGGGAAAACATAAGGCTCCCTAGCTTCATGCCGCATCTTTCTAGAGTTGATAAATATCAGCCCCTATTGTGACATTCCTTTATATTATTTCGATCAAAGGTATCCCACCACTTGCACCTAAAAATAACACATTTGAACAAAGAGAAGTCCACTTGACTAATCTCTTATATCTTTCCAATGTAGCCTAATTTCCTATGCATTAGGTTTTGATCGTGGTGGCTTAGTAAGACTAGATTGGTT
Source organism: Pinus albicaulis (assembly GCA_034641835.2). Classification (NCBI taxonomy): domain Eukaryota; kingdom Viridiplantae; phylum Streptophyta; class Pinopsida; order Pinales; family Pinaceae; genus Pinus; species Pinus albicaulis. Next base: position 537,900,715 of record CM076579.1, on the reverse strand, counting down.
GAACTTGACTTTCACTCCACATTCTTGTGTCATGAATTTATCATCGGCATCTTCCGTGCGAAAATTATTTTCATATGCCCACATAGATGGGAACAAATGAACATATAAAAAAGTGAAAAAATCATAATGTCATGTATCTAATAACCCGAACATAATATACATATACATATACATATACACATACACATACACATACACATACATACATACATACATACATACATACATACATACATACATACATAGATACATACATACATATATATATATATATATATATATATATATATGTTACAATTCATGTGCAGTATGAATTTAAAACGGTACAAAAATAGAATATAATTAATGAGTTGTTGCACCTAATCCCTATGTTTAGCGCATCCTCTTCAGCACGCGGTTAATGACCAGATGCATTGTATTTATCTCTGACTTGATCAGCAACCCAACTGTTAGGCCATGCCATTGGCATAATTTTTTTTAAATGATCAAGATAAGGCATGCATCTACCATTCAACCATTTGAATTATTTCTTGTCACTGTCCCATTTCCTCCTCTTCTCTTCGTACAATGCGACCACAGTTGTGTCATTGTCATATTGTAAAGAATGAATTTGTTGATGGCTTCAATTTCTAAATTTGTTGATGATCAAATCAAACCAACATACATATTAGTATGTATGAGATAAAAATATGCATTAATATAAAGTTCAGTGTGAATAGTTACTATGTATTAATTTGAAAAATGATAAGTCTTCTTTATCATACGTCTCTTTCAATTCGTTTCGAGAATATCCCCTTCTCTTTTGTCTTCATCCCTTTTTTCGTCCCAAATTTTTGCACTTGGTTTGTTGTTGATCTGCTTGATGTACTCATTGGAATTATAGAAATATTCATATGATATATAGCCCTTTTACATATACCCCTCTGGTTTTTCCATTTTTCAAACAAAACCTTTCAACTTATTCATGTAGCTCTCTAAGAAGAACATTTAATGACAATAAACGACCCCAACTAATTCAACCTCATCTACTAGACGAATTAGAACATGAACCTACAAGTCCATGAAACTCATCGGAAACTCCTTCTCAAACATACTAACAATCTCAACTATATCTTGATCCCATCGTGGAATAATAGCAATATGAATCTCCTTTGATATGATCCAACATACAAACGCAGATAATTTAGATATGGCAGGTCATAGGTCTTAGGGGGAGTCATGGTTCACACACCCACACAAGAGCAAAGGATAATGACACTACAAAGTAAATAGTACATTATGTAAAAATTAATTATAAAATATTCCATTACATAAAAATTAAATAAATAATAAAATAATGTTTTTGACATATGTACTCTTAGAAGGTTTAAATGGTCATGTGATTTCAACCCCAACAAATGATCTTCCAGAGTGAAGCAACGTTGTAGTCAAGACCCATATAAATCAGCCACACTCACACTCATTATAAATTCCTTTTGCAAAGAAATATTGTCTTTATTTAAAATCCATGGGACATCGTCTTCTTTGAAAGATTAAGAGGTACCAAACTCTCCTCTAGTTTCTTATCTTCGATAATTTTCTTTTTAGTTTTTGAAGAAATAAGATCTCTCCTAATAGAGAACGTGTCACTTTATTTCGATGGTATGTTCCTCCATAAAGAAGATGAAATATATATTTCCTTTTCATCTGAATGGGAAATTTCGCAACTTAGGTGTCAAATAATTTTGGATCATTGAACATAGGATCCCCATTTCAATCGAACATTTCTGCAAATTCCTTCTTCTCTCTCTCATATGATCTAAGACATTTAGCTAGTATCATTATTGCAGCCTTTGGGTCCCTTTGGTTTACCATTGAAAGCAAATGTTGCTCTTTTGTAAGGGTTTTCTTCTTGGAGGAATACCTTGGATCAGCCATACACTAGCTTTCGTAGGTGGTCGAACCACCTAGCCTTTAGAGAAGGTCCACAACATTTACATCCATGATACTCTTTTGTTACAAGACTTGCAGAATTATTGTATGTAGGTCAGCACGTTTGCGACCATGAAGATCTAAAAAATACAGCGAACTAAATTAATATTTGAAACAATATTTTTACTAAACATATCAATAAGAATGTACTTTACGAGAGAAAACTCCTAAGACTGGATAATCATGTATGGTGTAAGGAAATAGGCCATACATTGTAAAACTCCTCTTTGTTGTGATAAGTCTTGATACATCATACACATGTATCCATTCCCATAATTCCTTCAATTAATCTACGAATGGCTGTAAGTAGACATCCATATTATTCACTTGTCTTCTACCAGGGACTATGAGAGCAAACATAAGATGTTCATTCTTCAAAAAAAAACATGGGGGGATATTTTTATTGATCAGTACTACATGCCAAACAGAATAGTTGGTGTTTTGGAGGGAATATATGTTGATGCCATCCATGGTTATACTGAGTTGTACACTTCATACTTCATCTTTGAATTTTTCACGCCATGTATCCTCTATATGCTTCATGGAAATTTATTTTTTTGGTATTTTCCTAACTCCTAACTCACTTCTGTGTAAGGCATGCCATCCCTATAACATAGCTAATTCTTTGAGATGAAAGATACTATGAATCCTTAGGATTATAAACATGTGCCTTAATATCTTATGAGGAGGACCATGTGATTTACCCTTTTTTTTAAATTATGGTACATATCATGCCCACATTTTAGACATATCTCTGTGTCTTCGTATTATCCTATATAGAGAATTAGATCATTTGGACATGCATGATATGATATGTACTCAAAACCCAACATTTTCAGCTACTACTTTACCTCTTCACATATAATCGGCAAGACATTATCACTCAAAAGAACCTTATCTTTGAATATCTTGCAGTTGGTGGGGAATATAATTGTACAATTTCAATATTTAACATTCATAAAATCAACCATTTTTAAATTTGATTGTGTGACAAAATATAAGGAACTTGATTGATCATGCAAGTCAATTACCTCAATATTGCCTAGAAACATTCATTCGACATGACAAAATTTTCTTTCATGTTGTACAGCAACATCATTGTCCCTAGTTGAGTAGACTTTGACTTGCCACCAGGTCCAAAGAGAGGGGTGGTGAAAGCAGATTTCAAGCTTTTGAATAAGGTATTAGTGATATGAGCATCATCCCCTATCTCATCGTTCTAGAATGCATCTAACAACATTACCTCCATGTTATTCAAATCCCATAATCAATCATCCATACCAAACTTTATTTGATTGCCTCGTGTTGAAAATGCAGCAAGATGATGGAGCTTAGTGAAATGAAGTCGCCTTCACTAAGTGGGCCCGCAGGCAAATTCTGGCGCAAAGTCTATTTTTAGACTATGTCTATTTTTAGACATATGGAGCATGGTCCAGGGGTTGCCGTATGTTATTCTTGGAGTATTGGTCATGTTGGTAAAAATATATGGACCTCTATTTTTTGGACCTATAGGTCGAAGTCTATTTTTAGACTGCCTATCCTAAAAATAGGGAAGTCAAATATTATTTACCCTTAATAATATTTGGACTCTAAACTTCGGTTTACTCTCTTGGAGCACTTCAGTTTGAGCCTTGGAAGTGGCTCACGCATCTGACAGAGGAATTACGCTATTCCTAGGGGTTTGGTGAGCTCATGCATGGTTGACTTCAGTTAGGACTTCAGTGGCAGAAGTTTGGTGGAGTTAATGAGACAGCTAGTGGAGTTGTGTTCGGTTTAATTTAGTTGAACCGGTTGAGATTAGTTTAACTAGCTAATCAACTAGTTATGAGTGGAGTGAATTAAATATTATTTAATTCATTAATTAGTAACTCATTATTCAACTCAAGAACACATCAGCTCACTACAGTGCATGATCAGTTCAGTGGAGACCAGTGAAAGAGGTAGATGAAAGGGTGGAGTTAGCTATCAGTGGCGACATCAGTTGTGCATGATATTTGCACCACACTTGGAGGAGTTTCCCATGATGATTGCGATGTCAAGCCAAGGAGATTCGAACCTTGGATCTCTATATAGACAGGCCATGATTGCGCAATAGAGGCAAGGCAATTGGCGGTGAGTTTTGAACCAATAACCTGTTCAAAACCAAGCTAGTTTATGTGTAACTTCATGAGAAAGTACTGAGTACTTGTGAGGAGTATTGTACTGAGTTTGTTACATGATTTCTCCATTATAATATACACAATAGCTGCGGGGTTTTCAGCTATAAGCTTTCCCCATACATACTGTGTTAATGTGTATGATGAATTGATGTGTTATCGCTTGTTTTATTTCCGCATGTTTGATGATTTGAGTGGAAGAGATTATGTGTTGCATATAAATTCAAATTGTATGTGATCAGGATAGTCTCGGTGGATAATTGATCATTATTCAGAAAATTTCTACACCTCGTACATTTTCAACTTGTGATGAAGAACTACTATTGTTGTAGTCATTCCTAATTCATGAATATGGATGTATTGGGAAATGAATAAGTGGTTGATTCAACCATTCTTTGTATGCTTCCTCTCTGATTATTTCTCCTAATGAAACCTTCTCTTAAGTTTACATTGTATTGGGGTTCTCCATAATATGGTAGATGGGTCGCTCATCATCACTATAATCCTAATTTCAAAAAATATTGAATTTCATTAGTACAATATCAATGATTTTTTTTTATTTATAAATAAGACTAATTCTATTAGGAAATCATATAGTACAAAATGAAGTTACAGTCCAGAGAATCTTGATAGTGGGGAAGCCGGAAATGATAAAATATCAACCTCGATCCTGATAGGTAACCAAGAGATAACCAAGAGGATCAAGAGGAGAAACTAGGAAACACAAGGAGATAGACACTAGAATCTACCCAGAGAATGGATCGAATCCTCCATACGATAATTTTTTTCCTTTCTTTTTGTTAACTTTGACCCAGCCAGCATGGTGCGGATGGACCAGAACCACTTGAAGACTATTGTTGAGTGTGGGGAGAATATCCTTATCCGAATCAGAGGAGGAGGTCTCATGATTTCATTTCTGAGTGTTCAGGGAAGCAATGGGTCCCTCATGGCCAGCCAAGGGAGTGTCCTTCGTTTGCTTTTCAGCTTCCACTTTTGCTTCAGTCTCCTCCTCATCCGAGCTGAGGGACTCAATGTCATCCATGGGGGGCGGATCACATGGTTTCTAGCTTTTAGATTTTGTTTTACGAATTCTTTTCTTCTTTTGGGTGGGAAACATGGAACAAGAGTTCTGAGGGTGTCCTGTTTGATGGCAGTGGCGGCACCGGAAGCTAGTGTTCTCATAGTCCAAGGTCTGTGTCCACAAGAAGTCACCAACTTTGAGATTGATTTGATCAGGCAGACCCTTACTTATGTCTATTTCAACGCATATTCTTTCGTAGGTGTATATTCATTTCTCTGCCCTAGAGGGATCTGTTGCCAGAAAGCGGCCCAAGGTGTTTCCAATTCCTTGGAAGACAGAATAGTGCCATAGATGCACAGGTAAGTTTGGAAGTCTGACCCAAATAGGAATCTTGATAATGACTGTCGTAGAGGGGTCAAAGTTTGGGAACCAGGGGGTGAGGAATAGCCCTGCCGTGCCCCAAAACCATGGACCCCCAATTAAGGATTTTTTATAATCTTTGCTGAAAGAAAACACAACTATGAAGAAACCCTTCAAGAAAAAGAAAACCTCGTTGTTGTTGGTCCAAGTGGAGTGAATCCATTGGTATATATCTATTGTACGAGGCCATATTCCATTACATGGGAAAATTATGGTGGATTCTGCATACATTTGAAGCTTATCTTCAAGAGATATATGGGAGATATCTATAGAGAGGACTTCCTCTATTTTATCAACCAAAAAAGGCTTGGGAGCCTCACAGGGTTGAGCATATTTCTTGGAAGGCTATGCATGGAAAACATCTTAGTAAGAGAAAGCTCGAGAAGATGATGCTTGCTTGGCTGCTCCCCCTCATAGACAAAGGGTTAAAACTACAGAAGCATCTCTTTCAGTATTGAGGGGAAGAGATTCATCTAGTTTCTTACCTCCATATAGTAATCTCTGAAGAGCTAAGGGGATCCCCAGCCTATGTTCATGCGAGAGGTTCTGCACCAGATCATTTGAGCGAACCCAATGGAGCATGGATTTCCCAAAGAGAAGCGATATCTATATTTGAAAAAATGGGATGAGAGATCTAAGAAACCCTAGATTCCATAGCGCATCTGAGAGGCCAAATTCACGATCCTGGTTGGCTTGCTGCAGCCCAAGGCATCCTCTATACATTTTTCATTTCCTCTAGTGCAAAGGCCACTCTGGCAGGTGAAATCCAAGGTCACGCACTGGAGCAATGAGCGCAGGGGCAGGCTATAACATCTGATGCCTTGCTCGAAGGCAGACGCTGCGCAGAGGTTCTTGGCATCCTTCAGGGTCACGCACAGAAGCAATGAGCACAGGGGTAGACTATCACATTCTATGCCTTTCTCAGTGGCATATGTTGCAAAGAGGTTCAAGTCATCCTTCGGGATCCCATCGAGAAAGGGAGTCATCCCAACCTAACCTGCTATGTTGCCGAAGACCTAATCTGTTGTGAAACGAGCTCCAAAAAGAGAAGAAAAGAGATATCAATGCTTTAGAAATAAGCCACTTCAAGGGGGAAACCTCCAATACATTACATGAATGAAAAATTCTTGGATGATTCAAATTACAAAACCTCCTTTCTATATATAGGAGTCCATGGGGCCACAATGTAATCCTAGTGGGGCCACAATGTAATCCTGGCCGACCTAACAATAATAATTTAAGGGCACAATAATAACAATATGGGGGTTACAAGGGTACAATAATAACAATAAGGGGGTTACACTAACAACAATAAGGGACTATACTAGTAATATAGGGACCTAACATGCCTCTCTCCTTCAAAAAAGTGTTGTCCTCAATGCTTGAGTAGCTCTGGGTGCTTCTGTATAAAATTCTCATCCTCCCATGTAGAATCTTCAGTGGGTAAGTTCTTCCACTTGATGGGATACTCTGAAATTGATCGATTCCGTAGTTGTCGAGTTCTTGTTTCCGTGACCACTTCAGGTTCCAATATGATTTTTCCTTCCTCATCAAGTTCTGGAAATATTGTTTGAGCTGGAAGATTTTCACCTATAACCTTCTTTAAGCATGAAACATGGAAAACTGGATGTACTCGCGAAGAAGCAGGAAGCTCCAATTTGTATGCCATATTACCAATCTTTTGCAACACCTTGTAAGGACCATAGTACTTTGGCGATAATTTATTATCCTTCTTAGCTTGCTTGAGGGACATTTGTTTGTATGGTTGTAGCCGTAAAAATACCCAATCTCCTACATCAAAACTTCTCTCGCTACGATGTTGATCTGCCTGTTGTTTGATTCGATTTTGTGCCAAATTCAGGTTATCCTTTAAGAGTTGGAGAACTTCTTGCTGATGCTCGATGTGATCTTCCACTGCTTGAACCTTCGAATTTTCCCTTAAAGATGATGTGATGGATGGTGGATGATATCCATAAAGTGCCATAAATGGGGTCATTTTTGCTGCAGTATGGAAGGAAGTGTTATACCACCATTCAGCAAGAGGTAGCCACTTGACCCATTGTGTTTGTTTATCAGATACAAAACAACGAAGATATCCTTCCAAACATTTATTTACTATCTCAGTTTGACCATCAGATTGAGGATGATAAGATGAGCTATGAGCTAATTGAGTACCCAAACAAGAAAATAACTCCGTCCAAAAATTTCTAGTAAAAATGGGATCTCTGTCGCTCACAATAACCCTTGGGCTTTCATGTAGCTTTTGAATTCTGTCCATAAATGTAGTAGCAACTGTACTTGCTTTAAATGGATGAGATAATGCACAAAAGTGTGCATACTTGGTAATTCTATCAACTACCACCATGATGACATTCTTTCCTTCGGACTTAGGTAAACCTGTGATAAAATCCATTGAAATCTCCTCCCAACGTTGACTTGGAATGGATAAAGGTTATAGAAGTCCCGGGGTCTTAATTGTCTCAACTTTATTCTGCTGGAAAACCAAACATTCTGCCACAAACTTTTGAATATCAGATTTAAGGCCATCCCAAAAAAATTCTTTCTTCACCCTGTGGTAAGTTTTTAAAAATCCTGAGTGTCCTAAAGGAGAAGTGTGCAATTCCAAAAGAATATTTTTTTGTAGTTGGGAATTCTTACAAAGATATAAGCGATCTTTGTACCATAAGGAATCATTTTTCCAACTAAATGTATCAGATGTACTAGGATCTAGCTACAACTTTTGAATGTGTGTCCACACTTCTTCATCCTTGTTCCATTCATCTCTTGCTTCGATTATCCAATCTGGTTGGATAATAGAAATGGCACAAAGCAATGCTTCCACCTCTTCATTCTTTCTTGAGAGTGCATCTGCAACAACATTTAGCTTCCCTTTTTTGTATATTATTTCAAAGTCATAACCCAACATCTTTGTGACCCATTTTTGCTACTCTTCTAAAGATAGTATTTGTTCCAAAAAGTGTTTAAGACTATCATGATCAGTTTTTACCTTGAAGTGTCTTCCCATTAGGTAAGTTCGCCATTTCTTTAGTGCATGTAGTATTGCTAACATTTACTTCTCATAAATAGGTTTCTGTAAATACTTTCCTTTGATTGGACGACTTTCAAAAGCAATGGGTCTTCCTTCCTACATTAAAACTGCACCAATTCCATTTCCTGAGGCATCACATTCCACAATAAGGTTTTTGTGAAGTCTGGCGTAGCTAAGACCGGTGCTAGGCACATTGCCTCTTTAAGATGTTCAAAGGCCTTAGTTGCTTCAGGAGTCCATGAAAATGCATCTTTCTTCAATAATGTTGTTAGAGGTGCTGCTATTCTCCCATAATTCTTAACAAACTTTTGATAATACCCTGTTAACCCGAGAAATCCTCGCAACTGCTTTATGGTTGTGGGGAATTTCCATTCCTTAATGGCTTTAATTTTGTTAGGGTCTACCTTAACACCCTCGTGAGATACAATATGACCCAGATATTCCACCTCTTGTACTCGAAAGAAACATTTGGATGTTTTTGCATATAATTGTTTCTCTGGCAATAGTTTGAGCACCTTGTCAACATGTTGAACATGATCCTTCCAAGACCTGTTGTAGATTAGTATATCATAAAAAAATACTAGCACAAATTTTCTAAGGGTTTGAAAATGGAATTCATCAACCCTTGAAATGTAGAAGGTGAATTGGTAATGCCAAAAGCCATGACCAAAAATTCATAATGACCCTCATGAGTTCGAAATGCTATTTTCGGTAGTCTTCATTCTAATCTGATGATACCCTGAACGAAGATCTAGTTTGGTGAAATAAATTGCTCCATGTAATTCATCCAATAATTCATCAATCACAGGAATGGGGAATTTATCTTTAATGGTGAGCTTATTGAGCTCTCTATAATCCGGACACATGCGCCATGATCCATCCTTCTTGTGTACCAATACTACAGGAGCAGAGAAAGAACTTTGACTAGGTTGAATTATACCTACCTCTAACATTTCTGCAATCATACGTTCAATTTCTCTCTTTTGGACATAAGGATATCTATAAGTCCTGATGTTTGGAGGAATGCTTCCTGGAATCAAATGAATAGCATGATCATGATCACGAATAGGTGGGAGAACTTTTGGAGTTTCAAAAACCTTGGAATGATTGTCCAAGACTTTTTGGAGATCTACAGAAATAGATGATTTTGATGTTGGAACTTCTAGTGAGCATAATTTTGCAATTATGCCTCATTGTTCTTTATTTAAAAGCTTTTTCATGACATTAGAGCTTATTATCTTTCCCAGCTTCCCTGCAATACCCCGTAATTCGACTTCCTTTCCTTCTGAAAAAAATTTCAAGAAAAGTTCTTGAAAATTAAAAGCTACCATCCCCAAAGATTGTAACCATTGTACTCCTAGTACAACATCAGCACCTCCCATAGGAATGGAAAGCATTAGACTATTCAATACATATTCCCCCATGGTTAGCTTGATATTATGGCATTTTCCAGAGCAATTTATAGTTCCTCCATTTGCAACCATCACTTGACATTCTGGTGCTGGGTATAGGAAACAATTTAATTCCTTGGCCACCTTACAATGAATAAAATTATGGGTGCTACCTGAATCAATCAACACTATTACCTTTTTCTTCTTGATTTGTCCTGCTATCTTGAGAGTTTGAGGAGTGGTAATTCCTGCCAATGCATTACACGATATGGTCGGATTCATTTCTTCCTCTTCTAGGGCTGGTTTCTGGTGTATATCCTCTTCTTGTTCATTTTATTCTTCCTCTTCACAATCTATGTAAAATAATTTCTTCTCAGCACACTTATGACCTTTAGTGTATTTGCTATCACAACTGTAGCAAAGCCCTTTTGCTCTTTTTCTTCCAATTGTTGTGGTGTCAACCTTGTAGGTTGTGGAAATCTAGGCGTAGAAACACTTCCTTCTTTATAGAATTGAGTGGTAGGCTTCCTTGTCGCCATAATTTTACATTCAAATTTTCTTGCCAACCTGAATGCCTTCTCCAATGAATCAGGTTCCAAAACGCGAACTTCATGTTGGATGTTGTCCTTTAAAGTGCCTATGAAGAGATCAATCCTGTGTTCCTCTGGAATATCAGTTACCCTTATATTCAATTTTTGGAAGTCCTCAATGTGCTGCCCCACTAAACCCTTTTGTTTGAGATTTATCAATTGGCTAAAGAAGGTGTTGCTCTTTGTATCCTCATTATGTGCTATCATTTCATCCGTAAAAATTGACCAAGTGACAATTTTTTTACGGGAGCAAAGCCATCGATACCATACAAATGTATTTTGTTCTAAATGTAAAGTTGCAATGCGTACCTTTTGTGTGTTTTGCACATTATGGAGATCAAAATATTGCTCCATCTATAGTATCCATGTTACAGGATCCTTTCCATCGAACTTCCTCATATCCATTTTTGGAATATGGTGGTTCTTCCCTCCAACATTAGAGTTTATGAAATCACGATTAACATTTATTTTGTTCTCATCATGAGTTTCCTCTACTATCTTTTCACCATTAGGAAACATTTCTTGTATCAACTTTGTCAAACCTTCCATGTATGATTTTAGATCATTCTTCATGTTTTTCATTTTCTCATCGATCTTAGCTTCCATGTCATCCATCTTAGATTCCATGCCTGCTTCCATGCCATCTATCTTAGATTCCATGACATTATCCAAACCATCCATACCTTTCTTCAAACCATCCATCTTAGTTTCCACGCCTTTCTTCAAAACTTCCATGTCATTTTTTGTTGCTCTTTGTAATGTTCCAAATTTTTCATGAATAAATTGGAACATTAATTTTTTCTCATATTGTGTAGTAGGTGAATAAAAAGGAAGAGGAAGCCTTTTTAATATGAATAAAACCCTTGCTAATGTAAAAAGGGACCTTTTGAGTAGCTTATTTTGCACCTTCTAGTGTGAAAAGGGCCAAGTGTATGAGGACAAGGTTAGGTTGACCAAGTCAACCAGCGCAGCCTAAGGAGGAGTAGCTTACCTAAGAAGACAGCGCAGTTTTGGAGGGAAGAGATTAAAATGAAGATGGAAACCCTAAGAGGTGGGACCCAAGGAGAAGGAGCTCACAAATTCATAAGAAGGAGAAGGGCATCATTGTAGAGTTAGCTGGTGTATTTCGATTTCATGTCTACTTATACATTTTCTGCGAACTCCTGCTGCTCAGCAGAGTTTGGGAGGGATTCATGTTTAGGAATTCCTTCTCCTTCATTGAGTGATCTCTTGAAGGGGTTGTGCTTCATTTCTCCCACATATGGATTGTAGGCCAAGCATTTATCACATATACAACGTTATTTCTATAGTAGAGGATGCTGTGTAGCTGGGCAGTGCAGTGGGAGGGTTGTTTCATCTCCTCTTGTGCATTTCCATTCAGTGGAGGGGGTTTCTCTTGCATTGAGGGAGTTTTATAGAAGATTTCAGAGATTATTTCAGATCTTGGCATGTGGCAAACTCATGTTCCATCCATTACAGTGCATTTCACTAGGTAAACTGCGTTATTCTTTTGAGAGCAGCAGCTGCAGGGTTTGATCCCTTGTTTGAGAGCTGATTCTTGGAGGAAGGGCCAACCCTTCTCCCAGAAAGCTCTATATTCCATTCCTATTTTGTATTTTTATATTATCATTCATATTTATATTCATTGTTGTAGTGACTGCGTTTTCCAGCTACATATATTTACAGATCTGCACTTGTAAACTTTGTATTTTCATGAACCCCCTTGTGGGTGATCTTTACTGTGTATAAAGAGGAAATGAATCTCATTTTCTTAGCCATTGAATGCTTATCCATTTCATATCTGATATGTCATGTTATTCTCTACATAAACCCTAGACAAAATAACGTTGTTCTTGATTCAGTGCTTTCTGCATAAGCTAGGCTATGGGATTTAAGCTCATTTGAGGCACATAGAAATGGGGAGATCTATTTATATGAGCTAGAATCATTTCTTTCACCTCAAATTCTGCATGCAAGCTGTATATCATGTATAGTAAGGGATATAAGTCCCATTTCTCACTTTTGTAGCGTTATTCTCTGAAGACAATTGTTTTGTGCTCATATGTTGCTGCAATTTTCAGCTAGTTCATTTTGGGAGATATGAATAACCTGCTTAAGGTTATTTCTTTGAGCTTACATTCTGCAAGGAGGTTGAATTATATATTTTCTAAGGCATCCTGGCAGTGGTTGGCCTTATCTTCACATTTTCTTCCTTATACAGCATCCCTAAGGAGCTTGCTGGAACAATTCCTGAGTAGGAATAATCACATATCTGTAGAAAGAGACTATAAAAGGCCAGGTAGTCATTGGTTCTCTCCCTTATTTGGAAGGATACATAACTAGTAAATGCCTCAGCAGTCCATCTCTAGCTGTTGGGAAAAATACTGAGAGGGGGGGGGGGTGAATCAATATTTAGGGCAAACTCAAAACTTTTTACTTTTCCATTCACTAAAACCCATACGCTACTTTGCTGAAGCCAACTAGCGTATACACGCGGATATCCTTCATAAAACTCGCGTATGAACAGAGATATAATTATACAGATAATTCTTAACTTATTTCTTTGCAACATTCATTCATCTGATGTTAAGTTAAGTGTAGTAATAACAGAATAAACCATCACACATAAGAATCACACATGAACACCAGGATTTTAGGTGGAAACCCAAGTCGGGAGAAAACCACTGTTGCCATTGTCTCAGCCTTCAATATTTTATTATAGAGAAAACATCTTACAACCATGTACTGGCGCAGACTCATACCAGCACGCAGGCACCCACCTGCAGAAGGCTACAACCTTCTCTCGTTTACCAGCCTCTCCTGGAAGGGAGCTACAACCCCCTGCTCTCGTTTACCAGCCTCTCCTGGAAGGGAGCTATGACCCCCTACTCTCATTTACCAGCCTCACCTGGAAGGGAGCTATAACCCCCTGACTGAAGGCTTCAACCTTCAGCACCTTTGTGGACCACGTTTCATCAATTTTCATACTAGATCCAACCCACACAATTAAGCTCAAGGAACATTGATCAAATCAAAAACTTGCTCTATAGCAGCATAATCAATATTCGAACAACCCAGATCATCATTGACAGATAGCAGTAAAACATCAGAACAGATCATACATTTCATACAACGTACTTCAGCAAATCCTAAATTACATACGCGCTTTTTCTTCACTGAACCTGCGTATATACGCGCTTTCACAAATACCAACCCACGTATACATCTACACACATTTCAAAGTAGACTTCAATTCCCATACGCGCTTTCTCTGAATACAAGCCGCGTATATATGCGCTTTCTCCTTGACGAACCTGCGTATAGATCTTTTAAGATTATGGGGCAGCACAATTCTTCAGAACAGATATATAACTCAGATTTTACCCTTCACTTCAGACAGATGTTCGCCAGATCACAGATCTAATCATTCCATAAACAGATCTAGAGATCCCTCTTCATCATTTTCTTCATAGGTGCATCATAGATTCAGATCTATCATCAAACTTTTACCCTTTCCATTCATATATACTTCAAAGAGAAGTATTCATTCAAACCCAGACATCTTTCACACCCATTGCACAATGAATTTATTCTCCTTAAATAGATCTAGCCTTTGACAATACCATGAGCCAAAACCACATAACTTTCTATGGTATTCCTGGACGGGATCACATAGACAATCCAGCGCTCAATACAATGGGTCAATACCATGGTAGTAACCCCTGGTTTTATTATTTTAGAGCGCAATTGGGCATACGCGACTTGGCACATACTTTTCCGCGTGCATACGCTACTTCTCCTAAACAAACCTGTGTATGCTTTGTGTCACACACTTTTCATCATTGTTCTGGCCCTTACTGATATTTCTTTCTCTGGTACTTCTGAGCTACTTGTAGAACATCAGATTTACATCATTAATAAACTCATCAAGCACCAAGAACAACTTCATTAAGTAGGTTGCCATCATCTTCATCAAGTGGGTTGCCATCAAGGACAACACTCTGCATCATATTGCCAACAATCTCCCCCTTTGGACTTGATGGCAACCACAATGGTGTTTGATCACCACAACAAATAGATACATTAAGCATAATGATATTCTCCCCTATTCAAACACCATGTCACTCTCCCCTTTGACATCAAGGGCAAAGGGCGGATCAAAACCAACACAAGGTTTTTCTCCTCATGTAGAAAGAAGATCACTGTAGAACTGATGTACATTGAAGTTACCATGCTCCCCCTGACTTCATGCTGAATGTTCAAACATATTTTTTCAATGAAGTACATGACTCTATGACCTTCCTATCACCAAGGACTCATACTTACATCAAAGATTCAACCAAATGGATTTACATATGCGACTCAAATACCCAACCAAGTGGGTTTACACATTTGAACAAGTCCTTACATGACTGAGTATTACAAATTTACATCATGGGTCTCAACATGACCTTTTCAACCAATTAAAAATATGACTTTTTATGACCAATACCAGAAAGACCTCAAGAGAGAGATCATATTTCAAAACCATCATAATGCCAACAATGCATTATACTCAGCAAGGCTAATGCTCCCCCTGAAAATGTGCATCCAAGCATCCTTTCCATATGACCAAGGCTCCTCCTTAGCTTGTGCAACCTGAAACTCTTTCAACAGCAAGTTATCAACAACAATCTCTACATGATCTGTCCTTATCTCTGAATCATAAGACTTCCATCTCATCCATGTGTGAAAACAAAGAATACTCTTTAGCAAAAAGCAAATAGGGCTCATCCATAATCTCATCATAAGAAACCATGTATCATGTCATCATCATTAGTATAACCAGATACAATGTCAACAGTACAATCATTAGTAGTCAGAATGATGCTCCCCCTGAACCTGTGCTCCTGATCTTTAGCTTGTCATACTATTTTTCTTCTCATAAATGCATGCGTGACTGTATCCACTATAACTCGCGTGTATACGTGGATTTAGTTCACAGAACCCGCATATGGAAAGTGAAACATTGAAAACTTTACATTACTTCATCTCCCCCTGAGTTTGTACCACCTGTACCTGTCTTCTTCACATTAGATGCTCTGTCAGAAATAAACATAACCAAAATAACCAAAACAATCATGGGAATCACCATACATTACTCCCCCTGTGAAGATACATTACTAATCCCTATAATGTATCTCACATCACTCCTGCAGTCATTAAGAGAAGTAAGCTTTAGAAGCGGATGACTGCAGTAGGGTCAATATTCTCTACGTTTCTGACCGGTCCTCCTTCTTTTTCCAACTTTGCCTGAACTTTCTTATTGTGTGATGGAAGTTCTCCAATTTCTCAGATCTATTCATCCTGCATTCCTTTTCTACATTTCCATACTTGTTACAAGTATAGCATCTTATGTGACCAGAAATGTAAGCATAAGGATCATAATGTGTTGTTCTATTCTTCCTTCTATTGCAATCAGCTGCTTTATGACCATACTTGCTGCATGAAAAACAATATCCCTTGAAGAAACCAGAGTACCTTTCTGTGTAGAATCTGTTTGTTTGTGATTGAAACAATCTGCTTCTGCAATTGACTGCAACATGCCCATAATTATGACATTTAAAGAATTCAACATTATTGAATGATTTCCTTTGAGAATTCATGATTGTCGGTTGAATTCTTGTTTCTTCAGGTTTTGCATCGACATCCTTTGAATCTTTAGCACTTCCTTGTGAACTAGATTCTCCTTTAATAGTTTCATGAAAACCAAGACCAAGTTTAATAGCAGGAGACCTTTGATTACTAAGAATATTGTCCAGAATCTTAGTACTATCTTGAAACCTAAAGAGTTTATCCTTTTCTTCTAATTTACCTTTGAGAATGTTTACCTCAACCTCCAATTTTTGGCATTGCTTCTTCATGCTTTCTTCGACCCTTTTTCCTTCTTCTACTTGATCATTCAATTTTAAAATTTCTTCCTTCAACCAATTTTCTTGTTCTTCACATGTTTGTAGCAGTTCTTCATTCTTCTTATTTGATTTTTCCAGATCTTATTTGAGAGAGATGATTTCTGCTTCAAGTCCTTCCTTTTCAATTGGTAGGGGTTCTTCATTCTTCTTATTTGATTTTTCCAGATCTTCTTTGAGAGAGATGATTTCTGCTTCAAGTCTTTCACTTCGATTGGTTGCATAAACATACAACTTTTGATAGTTTTCTATCTATCCATTCAGTATTTATTTCTGTTCATTCATTCTAGAGATCATATCTTTGTAGATAGATTATTTCTTATGAAATTGATTCCAATCATTGCTTTCATCATTGATCTTGAGATTTGCTTCTAGAATTATATTGTTACTTTCACTATCTTCACCATTGCATGCATATGAAAGTGAATCACAAGAACAACAATCAATACCTGTTTCATCTTCTCCATTTTCTGCTGCACGTGTTTTCTGAGATGTTTCCTTTCTTTGAGTAACCTTCTTCTTTTGCTTCTTTGCCATGAGCACTTGTAGATGTTGGTCAGAATCTTCTTCATCCTCATCATTCTCTTCATTTGTATAACAACTCTTTCTCTTTTCAAATTGTTTCCCTTTTTCATGATTTTCTTCATAAGGACATTTAGCAGCATAATGACCAACTCTCCCACAAGTAAAACACTTGAAGGGTAGCTTACCTTTGAATCTTCCAGTACCTGGTTAGAGTCTCCTTACAAAATTTGCTTCTTCTTCTTCTGATATATAACTTGATTCCTTGACAACTTCCTTTTCTTTTCCTTTTGCACACACCTTAAAAACAACTTCTTTGATTTGAGGGGGAACTCCTTGTCTCATTTCATAAGCAGTCAGAATACCATGTAGTTGAACAATAGTAAGAGTTTCAAGATCTTGCCTTTCTTCAATAGCTGATACTTTTGACTCAAATTTTGAAGTCAAAGATCTTAAGACTTTTTCCACCAGAGTAGTATCGGTTATGGTTTCACCCAAACTTCTCATATGATTTACAATATCATCTAGACGTAACAAGAAACTGGCAATACTCTCATCACTATGCATCCTTAAATTTTCATATTCAATTCTGAGAGTTTGGAGTTTTGCACTTTTTACCTTTGTATCTCCTTCATAGCTCAGAATGATTGTGTCCCATATTTCTTTTACTGAATTTAGCTGCATCACTTTAGCAAATTCTAGTTCAAACATGCTTCCTAATAAGACATTGACTGCTTTGGCATTGATTTCATATTTCTTCCTTTTTGCTGCATCAGTAGGAATACTTGCCAGATACTGATAACCTCCTTCCACGATTGCCCATACTTCTGCACCAAGACTTTGCAGATATGCTTTTGTTCGTATCTTCCAGAATAACAGATTATTTCCATTGAATAGAGGTGGCCTTATAGACATTATCCCTTCATGACTTCCCATTGTGACGGATCTCCTTCAAGCGATCAAGCTTCTGCAGAAGGACCTGCTCTGATACCAATTGTTGGGAAAAATACTGAGAGGGGGGGGGGGGGTGAATCAGTATTTTGGACTTACTCAAATCTTTTTACTTTTCCATTCACTAAAACCCATACGCTACTTTGCTGAAGCCAACTAGCGTATACACGCGGATATCCTTCATAAAACTCGCGTATGAACAGAGATCTAATTATACAGATAATTCTTAACTTAGTTCTTTGCAACATTCATTCATTTGATGTTAAGTTAACAGTAAGCATGTGCAGTAATAACAGAATAAACCATCACATATAAGCAAAACACAAGAACACCAGGATTTTAGGTGGAAACCCAAGTCGGGAGAAAACCACCACTGCCGTTGTCTCAGCCTTAAATATTTTATTATAGAGAAAACATATTACAACCATGTACTGGCGCAGACTCATACCAGCACGCAGGCACCCACCTGCAGAAGGCTACAACCTTCTCTCGTTTACCAGCCTCTCCTGGAAGGGAGCTACAACCCCCTGCTCTCATTTACCAGCCTCTCCTGGAAGGGAGCTACAACCCCCTGACTGAAGACTTCAACCTTCAGCACCTTTACGGACCACGTTTCATCAATTTTCATACTGGATCCAACCCACACAATTAAGCTCAAGGAACATTCATCAAACCAACAACTTGCTCTATAGTAGCATAATCAATATTCGAACAACCCAGATCATCATTGACAGATAGCAGTAAAACAGCAGAACAGATCAGACATTTCATACCACATACTTCAGCAAACCCTAAATTACATACGCGCTTTTTCTTCACTGAACCTGCGTATATACGCACTTTCACAAATACCAACCCGCGTATACATCTGCACACATTTCAAAGCTGACTTCAATTCCCATACGCGCTTTCGCTGAATACAAGCCGCGTATATACGCGCTTTCTCCTTGAAGAACCTGTGTATAGATCTTCAGACATTTTAGGCAGTGCAGCTTTCCAGAGCAGATAAACAGCTCAGATCTTCATTCTTTACTTCAGCACAGATTCGCCAGATCACAGATCTAATCATTCCATAAACAGATCCAGAAGATACATATACATTTCAGATCTAGAGATCCCTCTTCATCATTTTCTTCATAGGTGCATCATAGATTCAGATCTATCATCAAACTGTTACCCTTTCCATTCAGATATACTTCAAAGAGAAGTATTCATTCAAACCTAGACATCTTGCACACCCATTGCACAATGAATTTCTTCTCCTTAAATAGATCTAGCTTTTGACAATACCATGAGCCAAAACCACACAACTTCCGATGGTATTCCTGGACGGGATCACATAGACAATCCAGCGCTCAATACAATGGGTCAATACCATGGTAGTAACCCCTGGTTTTATTCTTTTAGAGTGAAATTGGGCATATGCGACTTGGCACGTACTTTTCCGCATGCATACGCTACTTCTCCTAAACAAACCCGCGTATGCTTTGTGTCACACACTTTTCATCATTGTTCTAGCCCTTACTGATATTTCTTTCTCTAGTACTTCTGAGCTACTTGTAGAACATCATATTTACATCATTAATAAACTCATCAAGAATCAAGAACAACTTCATTAAGTAGGTTGCCATCATCTTCATCAAGTGGGTTGCCATCAAGGACAACACTCTGCATCATATTTCCAACACTAGCATAGACTTGTGATATTTCTGAAAAAGGGACATTACAGTGGTATCAGAGCATGATCTGTGGCACTTCCTGTGAGATCAAGCTTTTAGAAAACTAAAGAGAAGAGCAAGGAGCAGATATCTTGGCCCAACCTGTGGATTTCAGATCCACCCAGAGAATATAAAGAAGAGGAGAACAAGATGGAGAGGATGAGGTTACTCTCACCCATTTTTCAGATCATAAAGGAGCCTCACCAAAGGGGTTCAACCAATGGGAAAGAAAGGTGCAACGAAACTCCAAGAGGGTTTCAAGATGAGAAAATTTGTAGTGAAACCTCGAGAGGGTTTCAAGAGTTAGAAGTAGATGAAAGCACTTCCTATGCTCATGAAGGAAGTGAAGAATATGGAGGGCCACAAGAGGAAGTAGATAGATGGCCAGAAGAGGAGGAGCATTCTTCTCCACTTGAGGAGGCTTCTACCAGCACTGTCTAGTTCATAGAGGAGCAGCCCACCATATTAGCAGTTGGATCAGCCAACAAATCAAAGAGAGGGACTCTTGCAGCCATACAAGATGTCTCAAAGATCTACAAAGGTATGCAAAAATTTCCATGCAGTGACATCTCAGAAAATTTCATAGGAGGTTTGGGAAATTTGCATTCATATGGCCTAGGATCGAAACATCATACTGACAAAGAGAAGCAAGATTGCACAGCGTTTTGCAGTATGGGTTTGATCCAAGGAGGGATCAACACTCACTCCTTTGCACTCTTATGGAGTTGCATGCAGCAGGTGGGGTCAAGGTGCAAGGATTTGGGGAGCATCATGCATGATGTGCCATCTCCTAAGGATGTCTTTTCCTTAACACACTTAGATTCTTGTGGATTCAAGGGTTTGATTGGTGAGAGGCATTTCCTGGAAGCTTTTCAAGGGGTTACATCTCAACATCCCATGAGGTGTAAGGAAAAATACTTGCTTTGGGATAATGGCAGTCTTCATTGGGAAGATGTCAAAGGAGAGAAGGATTGGGGAAATCCATATCTTGATAGAGGAGAGTGGATGGAGAGCAAGAGGCTTGTGAGACACTTGCATATCTACAACACAGGACAACAAGAGGCAAAGTTGCGCTAGCTACTAAGGAGAGAGTTTGGCCATCATGAGACATGTCCTTTTCTCAACAGTATGTGGATGGAAGGAGCTTGGCGGGATACTTTCATCATGGGAAAACAAGGAGTGTGGATGCATTATGGTGGTAGGGTCATTCTGTTTCCACCACATATGATGAGTGATGGAGGTATGGAGAGGCAGCAAGGATATTTTTTGCTTCGAAGGATTGGGAGAGAGCAAGGGAAAAATTGCTCTCCCACTTGGCATAATGTTACAATGGTGAAGTATGGGACTATCATGGTGCAAGAGGTGTTTTCATTATGGAGGAGACCCCTCATATATGGTATCATTATGGAGAATGCCTTTGGCAAACCACATGTCAAAGGATGGAGCTTGATATGGATGAGAGCCTATGTGTATAGGCCAACAATGTTATCTCTTTGGAGCAGTAACCGATGGATGAAGTGTGCCCAGTGGAGGTGTGGTGGTTCCATAACCCACAGGTCCCAGGATCATTTCATCTTGGTTGCACTTGATGAGAAGAGAGGAGGTGAGATGGATGAGGTAGTAGATGGAGTCATCTATTACTATGCTACATTCTTCTTGACTTGGATTCCCAAGCATGAGAAGAAGGATTTTCTTGCAGCACCTAGTTCATTCCTCTTCATGGGAGCATGCCAAAAAACTATGGAGGATTCATTCACGGATCCATAAATAATTTTACTCCCAGCATATGGTAAGAAATCTGTTTTTACATTGGCTTATTTGTATACTCTTACCATTATCTTGCGGTGCATGGCTCTACAAGAGGGCAAGCTGACCAGATTTCTCCCCGGGCAAAGTTGGGCCAAATTATATGATGGAGGCGGACATCTTTCACATGGCCTGTGGTATATGTTTCTCCATTGCATACATGTTCAACTAATTTACATTATTAGCCATAATTCACAAAGAATTTTTCCATGTAAATTTTTGAAGCAACAACTTGAAAAACTGCGCTGCCACTATTGGGGAAACTGTTGGTACTTCCTTGCATCACATGAAACCTTCAGAATTTTCCTCATTTTGTTGCTGATCATGAGTTCCCTTGCTGAAGTGGATATGATTTACATTGGTTTCATGATTGGAAGGATGATACATGAGTGGGGAGTGTCCTTAAAGGGGAAGGATTCCCACATTTTCTGCATTGCATGTTCTAAAGGGAACATGAGAAAAACTATGGCCACTACAGCTAAGTATTTGTTTTCTTTTGATGTGGGCCATAAGTATGATGATCATTCATTGTATAATCATGGGAAAGTGACTAAATATGACTTGTATTTTCAGCTGATCCATTCAGCCATTTACTTTCTATTAGTGGATGTGAGAATTCTCACCACTAGTCATTTAGCAGCATACTACTTGCCATGCCATTTTTTGAAGAAGCAATGGATGAGATTATGTTGTGTACTTTTCAGACCTTGTTTGTATTATACAGCAGCATTTAAAGCCTACATAAAACATATCATTTGGACATTCTATGATGATCATGTCCTCTTCATCATGGAAGAAATGTTTTGGGGCAGCTTGTTCTTCAATGTTGGAGGAGAAATATTTGGTGGATTGCTCTACATTTTGCCACTTGAAGGAAATAAATTTGCAGCCCATGAATAGCACATAATATAAACTATTCATAATTGGAGAGAAGGACAGCATGGGATAGGCTTCCTTGCCTATCATGTTCAGTTATTCAGCCCACCTACACTTCTGGAGCCAAATGTGGAGGAAACTTTTCATGAGTTACCATGCAGGAGGGTGGCTCATTCTATATGGATGATAGCTTGGGGTGGAGGTTTCACATTGGGGGAGAGAAATTCCCATGCATCATGCACTCCATGCCTTGAGAAGACCTCTAGACCACACATGGTTGTCTCTTTGAGCACTTTCCTTCTCATGATCTTAGTCATTTGGGGTGCTTCGCCAAATTCTAGTCTATATGCTTGGGAAAGGAACTATGGAGTTTCATGGATGAGATGGCATCATACTCTTTGGTGGATTACATCATATGATGATGCTACTAGAGGAGGTGAAGAGATTCACTCAGTTCTAACCTTGCAGTTGCTTGAGGACAAGCAACATTTGGGAGGGGAGGACTTTAATGTTCCAAATTTTTCATGAATAAATTGGAACATTAATTTTTGCTCATATTGTGTAGTAGGTGAATAAAAAGGAAGAGGAAGCCTTTTTAATATGAATAAAACCCTTCCTAATGTAAAAAGGGACCTTTTGAGCATCTTATTTTACACCTCCTAGTGTGAAAAGGGCCAAGTGTATGAGGACAAGGTCAGGTTGACCATGTCAACCAGTGTAGCCTAAGGAGGAGTAGGTTGCCTAAGAAGACAGCACAGTTTTGGAGGGAAGAGAATCAAATGAAGATGGAAACCCTAAGAGGTGGAACCCAAGGAGAAGGAACTCACAACTTCATAAGAAGGAGAAGGGAAACATTGTAGAGTTAGCTGGTGTATTTCGATTTCATGTCCACTTAGACATTTTCTGAAAACTCCTGCTGCTCAGCAGAGTTTGGGAGGGATTCCTGTTTATGAATTCCTTCTCCTTCATTGAGTGATCTCTTGAAGGGGTTGTGCTTCATTTATCCCACATATGGATTGTAGGCCAAGCATTTCTCACATCTGCAGCATTATTTCTATAGCAGAGGATGTTGTGTAGCTGGGTAGTGCAGTGGGAGGGTTGTTTCATCTCCTCTTGTGCATTTCCATTCAGTGGAGGGGGTTTCTCTTGCATTGAGGGAGTTGTATAGAAGATTTCAGAGCTGATTTCAGATCTTGGCATGTGGCCAACTCATGTTCCATCCATTACAGCACAATTCACTGGGTAAACTGTGTTATTCTTGTGAGAACATCAGCTGCAGGGTTTGATCCCTTGTTTGAGAGCTGATTCTTTGGAGGAAGGGCCAACCCTTCTCCTGGAAAGCTCTATATTCCATTCCTCTTCTGTAATTTTATATTATCAGTCATATTTATATTCAGTGTTGTAGTGACTGCGTTTTCTAGCTACATATATTTGTAGATCTGCACTTGTACACTTTGTATTTTCATGAACCCCCTTGTGGCTGATCTTTACTGTGTATAAAGAGGAAAGGAATCTCATTTTCTTAGCCATTGGATGCTTATCCATTTCAGATCTGATATGTCATGTTATTCTCTGCATAGACCCTCGACAAAATAACGTTGTTCTTGATTCAGTGCTTTTGGCATAAGCTAGGCTATGGAATTTAATCTCATTTGAGGCACATAGAAATGGTGAGATCTGTTTATATGAGATAGAATCATTTGTTTCACCTCAAATTCTGAATGTGAACTGTATATAATGTCTACTAAGGGATATAAGTCCTATTTCTCACTTGTGTAGCGTTATTCTCTGAAGACAGCTGTTTTGTGCTCATATGTTGCTGCAATTTTCAGCTAGTTCATTTTGGGAGATCTGAATAACCTGCTTAAGGTTATTTATTTAAGCTTAAATTTTGTAAGGAGGTCAAATTATATATGTTCTAAGGCATCCCAACAGTGGTTGGCCTTATCTTCACATTTTCTTCCTTATACAACGTCCCTAAGGAGCTTGCTGGAACAATTCCTTAGTAGGAATAATCACATATCTATAGACAGAGACTGTAAAAGGCCAGACAACCTCTGGTTCTCTCCTTTCTTTGGAAGGAGACATAACCAGTAAATGCCTTAGCATTCCATCTCTGGCACAGACTTGTGATATTTTTGAAAAAGGGACATTACACTCTTTGCGAGAGTGAAATTTGTTGCACTTGCTCTTGTAATTTTGATATGTCATGTTGCCATTCTTCATCTTCATGAGTCATAGTAGAGCTTTCTAAAAGCTTAATTGGTGTTGAATTATTTTTAGGGGCAATTTTAGAATCCAATACTGATATCTATTCTACAATATTCCCTTGTAATCAATTCAACTTGATTCTTCAAACAAGACTTATGCAATTCAGAAAAAAAATAAACACCTTTTACTTTCTTTTGAGGAGCTCAATATTGAAATTGAATTATCTCTATAATTGCATATCCTTAATATCTGAAATTTAGCCCTATAGTAGCCCTCTAAAGCTTCTTTCAAATGCCACAGGTCTGACCTGATTTGGATTCTTCAAGGCAAAGTTATGTCCAATGTCCCACAATGACCCAATTTTGGACTATTTCAGTAGAGCGAACTTGTACAACTTACCACGTGTCACTGTTTCTTCCTTTGGCTCTGAAATTGATAGAAAGAAAACTACAATCCATTTACTTGTGGCCACTTTTTACATCATTCCAATCCGATGCTCAAAGAGAGATCTATGAAGCTTTTCCCACGATCACCTCTTTTAGATGAAATTCGGAAGCCTCAAAAAGCCCTAACCTCCACAAATCATATCTCTGAAAATATTGCGAACCAATAACTGAAATTTTGTGACGATGTTACTTAGGATTGCAACTTCGCACTCTAAAAATTTCAGCTTCTAAACCTTTGCAGAAAAAACGTTATTATGAAAATACCATGATGACCTGTTTAGCTTAAATTCAGGAGCCTACAAAATGACCTAACTTGCACAGATCATATCTCTAAAAATATTTCAAACCAAGCTATGAAATTTTGCGATGATGTTCCTCAATATTTTGGCTTCACACTCTAAAAATTTCAGATTTTTAACCTTCGTAGAAAAAATGTTATAGCGAAAATGCCACGATGACCTGTTTGGAGCAGCGAAACCCTAGAATCTCAAAGCTCTTATACCAAATGTTGTGAAACCAGCTCCAAAAAGAGAAGAAAAGAGATATCAATGCCTTAGAAATAAGCCACTTCAAGGGGGAAACCTCCAATATATTACATGAATGAACAATTCTTGCATGATTCAAATTACAAAACCTCCTTTCTATATATAGGAGTCCATGGGGCCACAATGTAATCCTAGCCGACCTAACAATAATAATTTAAGGGCACAATAATAACAATATGGGGGTTACAATAATAATAATAAGGGGGTTACACTGACAACAATAAGGGACTATACTAGTAATATAGGGACCTAACATGCTCAAAAAATGAAGCCATTGTTGTTTCTGTGTTAGAGAGCCCAATGCTTGCCTTCTTCGTGTTTTTGTCAACATATTTTCTTTTTTCACAAGGACCGAGTTGAATCAGGGGCATGTTGGATCTCTGTACTCCATGATATGCAAGGGTGACGGGAGGCTTGATGGCATCGGAGAAGTGAGAATCACATGCCAAAGACCTAGAGTTCATCTTGGCTCTGAGAGATATTTTTCACATGCCAAGACCTTCGATTCCAATATCAATGACATTAGTAAGCATGTCATCAATGCAATTGGTTTGTTGAAATTACATTATACCAAACAATTGTTGCCATTGTTAATCGAGGATTGCGGCTAGAAGATTCTGTGTTCCAATTAGCAGGGTGAAGAGGTTGTCCATTTTCATCTACCAACTACTTGTGATATGTTGCTCCTGATAAGAGCTTCCAAAATCTTTGAAAATAATATGGAGTAAAATTTTCTACATATAAACTCAGTTCTGAATTAGGTTCCTGTAAATTTTGATACATTTTTATTCAAATTAGAATGGATTAAAAAAAACAATTAAAAATAAATAAAATATGAACTTACTAGAGATGAAAAGGGAGAACTCTCTAAAGGAATTTGATCAACAATATGGAATGAGCTGGAATTTGAAGAATTGGTCATTTGCAGATATTATTGAGATTTTGTCCGTGCATTTGAGAAAAATCAGAAACAAAAAATTGTGTGCATATCCAAAATTAATGTCAACCATATAACCATAATCTGAATTTCAACATAGTTTCAAACCATTTTCAAGAATAAGGTGACTTTAAGCGAAAAATGTATATTATGAACTATTGTAATTCATGTGGATGCATTCTAAAGGACAATTTGAGATTAATATTCCATTTTGTGTGAAATTAAAATTTCAAATTGATTTTAAACCAAACCGTTGTGCTTATTAGAAAAAATCACACCGATTTGTTTAAAAGATTAATAGCATCGGGGTGTTATAATAATACCCGCAGCAATTTTTTTCTTTCCAACAGAAATATGTTATCATACCAACCCCCTTCTACAAAAACGCACTTATGTGTTACAAAAAAAACAACCCTACTATGCACCTGTTTCCTGATTAAAAAAAAACGAATACAACCAATTCGGTGCTCTTATAACAATTAGAAAACCAATGCTTTTAAATAGAAACCACACCATTGCACTAAGAAAATTAATTGCACCTTTTTGGGATTTCGAAAAATAATTAAAAATTGTATCATGTCAGTGTGTTGAAAAACTTTGTTGCCTTGGCAACTTCGGTGTGCTTTTTTAATAAACGCATCAGTTCAATTGACTATCAAACTCACTAATGTGTGGAGAAATTGATTTTTCAAAATATAATTTCATAGTGTTTTAAATAGTAAAAGGTTATTCACCATTTCATTATTTTATCCAAAATTTCAAGTGAGTGATTTGCAAGAGAGATATACTAGGAGCATTGTGTAGTAGCAAAATAATTTGGAGTAGCATATTTATTCAGAAGATTAGAAGTTGAAAGGTATGGAAATTCAGTCAAAAACCTACACAATGAAAATTTAAAATTTTATTGTTTATTTTACTAATAAAATATTTCACAATTTCTGTTAGGGTTTAACTAAAAGAGAGATAATTTACAAGAGAGACATACTGAGAGAACTATGGAGATGTAAAATATTTTGGATCCACTGAAACATCAAAAGTTGAAAGTTTTGGTGATTCGCCTAAAACCCTAGATAGCAAAAATCTTAAATTTTATTGTTAAAATATTTTTCAATTTTTGTTGGGGTTTAATTAAAAGAGAGATCATTTGCAAGAGATACATATTTAGAGGATTTTGGAGCTGAAAAATATTTTGGATCCACCGAAAAATCAGAATTTGAAAGGTATGGTGATTCACTTAAAACCCTAGATAGCAAAAGTCTTAATTTTTATTGTTAAAATATTTTACAAATTCTGTTAGATTTATTCACAATTCAGGAATATATATATATATATATATATATATATATATATATATATATATATATAGCCATGTATAATAAAAAAATTACTATAGATTTTACGAGTAAAATTTTTTACAATCTACTTTTCTATTTTAATTTACTTAAAATTCACACAAATAAATAAATAAATCAATATTTACCTTAAACCCTTATTTCTTCCTACAAAATTTCACCTTAGGGTTTAACTTTCACTACCATTTCACAATTAGAAATTTTCAATTTAGATATTTTAGATTTAATGGATTTGTGTACATACTATATATATGGCATTTGACATGTAAAGTAAGGGAATCAATTATTTAATTATATCAAAACCTATTAGTCATATCCGTTTTTTTTAATGGTTATATGTTTTGTGGTCCACCCTATGTAATATGATGCATCGGTGATCCCTCTGTAATACGACACACAGGAATATTAGAACACTCTCGATTATGTCAAGTATGTTAATCATTGCTTCGGTGTAATATAATGCATCGACGCGCCTCTTTCAAATAGCACCACTGAATCATTTTGATGTGTTTATCCTTACAAATCACACCATAATAATTTAAAATTAATTTTCCATGACGATGCACCTCAACAATTAAACGTTCGATTCATTTAATGTTCTAAACACACCAGTGCATTTATTTAGATAAACACATTGGTTACCAGAGCTTTTTCGGCTAAAAATTATTTGATTTATTTGTAAAATATATTTAATAACTTCTATATTGAATGTTATATGTTGTAGATTGATAAAAAAATGTCTTGGAATGTCGCAAGTAACAAAAATATTGATCGGCACAGTGATAACACATCAAAAGAAGCAGAGAAGACAAGTTCTTTGTAAATTCTTTACAAAATTAATATGTTTGAGTTATATGTAATTTTAACTAATATGTATTGGTTGATTTGTGTCATTCAGAGCCACAAAATAAACAATTTTGATAATATTATTTCTAATCTAAGTGGAGAAGAGCGTAAAATCTTGAAAGAAAAATTACAGAATTATGAATCGGGTACATAAGAAAATAATATTCAATATGAGTTTTTTTTCCTAATATACTTAAGAATATTATATAACAGGTTTCAAACAATCTATTAATTCATATATGTTTAATGTCAAAAAAGGAAAATATCAATGTGCCTTTAAGAAAAGAAAAATTATAGAACATGTAAATGACAATGAATTGGTCCTTAGTGCATCTCGAGTGGTGCTAGAGGTTAATGAAAGGTGGGGGGGGGATTTTACAAAACTATGAGGTATCTAGTGAAATGAACATATAGATATACTTTCCACTTACTGTTAGGTCCCTATATTACTAGTGTAGACCCTTATTGTTGTTATCGTATCCCCCTTATTGTTATTGTTTTACCCCTGTAACCCCAATATTGTTATTATTGTGCCCTTACATTATTATTGTTTGGTCGGCTAGGATTATATTGTGACCCTATAACCTCCTATATATAGAAGGGAGGTTTTTTCATTTGAATCATCCAAGAATTGTTCATTTATGTAATGTAAAGGAGGTTTCCCCCTCAAAGCGGCATATTTCTAAGGCGTTAATCTCTCTTTTCTTCTATTTTTGGAGCTGGTTTCATAACATTTGGTATCAGAGCTTTGGATTCTAGGGTTTTTCTGCTCCAAAAAGGTCATTGTGGCATTGTCGCTATAAATTTTTTTCTACGAAGGTTTAGAAGCTGAAATTTTTATAGAGCGAAGCATAAATCCTGAGAACGTCATGGAAACATTTCAGATCTTGTTTCACAATATTTTTAGATATATGATCTGTGGATGTTATGGTATTGTTCAGGCTCCCAAATTTCACCTAAACAGGTCATTGTGGAATTTTCACTATAACTTTTCTTCTATGAAGGTTCAGAAGCTGGAATTTTTACAGAGCAAAGCCGCAATATTGAGGAACATCATGTACAAGTTTTAGATCTTGGTTTGCAATATTTTTAGATATATGATCTGTGGAAGTTAGAGTTTTTTCAGGATCTCGAATTTCATCTCAAAGAGGTGACCATGGGAAAATCATCATAACTCTCTCTCTCTCTCTAAGCATCGGATTGTAATTCTGTAAAAAGTGGCCACAAGTACACAGACTTTAGTTTCCTGTGTATCCATTTCAGAGCTGAAGGAGGAAACAGTGACATGTGGCACACCGTACAAGTTTTCTCTATTGAACCAGTCCATAATTAGGTCATTGTGGGAGATTGGGCATAACTTTGTCTTGAAGAATCCAAATCAGTTCAAACCTGTGGCATTCAAAAGAAGATTCAAAGGGCTACTATAGGACCAAATTTTAGATATTTAAGATCCTAAATCACCGAGATAATTTAGTTTCAATATCGAGCTCCTCAAAAGCAAGAAAAATGTGTGTATTTTTTTTCTGAATTGCATAAGTCTTGTTTGAAGAATCGGTTTGAATTGATTCCAAGGGAATATTATAGAATATATATTATTATTGGGTTCTAAAACTCCCCCTAAAAATAATTCCGTATTCATTAAGACCTCAAAAAGTTATACTATGACTCATGAAGAGGAATAATTGCGGTATGAGATATCAAAATTACGGTACCAAGTGTAACAAATTTCGATCTTAGAAAGAGAAATCAAAGATTACATTGATGGTTTAGAAGACAAATCAAGGCTAATTTTAATGGTTTGAAGGATAAAATGAAATATAATATGAATAATGAAGTAGTGGAAGATCACATTGAGCATCAACAAAAATTTCTCCAACTCTCAAAGGATAACCTAACTTTGGTGCAGAATTGAATGAAACAACAAGAAGATCAACATCACAGTGAAAGAAGTTTTGAAGCAGTCACATAAACAAGAAATCAACAAGTAAAAAATAAATCAATTTCAAATTCCACATGAGAGGATGATAATTTTATACAAAAGCATCAAGAAATAATCAAGTGTTGAGGACAACACTTGTTTGAAGGAGAGGGGCATGTTAGGTCCTTATAGTACTAGTGTAGTCCCTTATTGTTGTTAGTGTAGCCCCATTATTGTTATTGTTGTACCCCTGTAACCCCCATATTGTTATAATTGCGCCCTTACATTATTATTGTTAGATAAGCTAGGATTATATTGTGACCCCATGCACTCCTATATATAGAAAGGCGGTTTTTTAATTTGAATCATTCAAGTATTTTTAATTTATGTAATGTAAAGGAGGTTTCCCCCTTGAAATGGCTTATTTCTAAGGCGTTGATCTCTCTTTTATTCTATTTTTGGAGTTGGTTTCATAACACTTACAATAGAAAAATCAATCTAGTGATTGGAAGAACCAAATTATATCTAAACTATAGGAAGTGTTCCAAAGAAATGGTCAATGAGACATGTCAAACTTGCAATAGTAAAAACATACAACAACAATAAAAGAATCATTCAAAAGGTAATATTCCTAATTTTATAAAATGATTTTCTAAATTTATTTGTATATTAATATAAACTATTAATTTATTAATATCGATTTTGTTATATTTGTTTTTCATATATAATTATAAAAATAATTTATTACTTTTTTTAGGAAGATTATGAAAATCTCAAATAATCAACGTGCTTATATGTGAAACATGCCAGTAGGAATGTCCAAAAAGTTGTATAAGGATATGGTCAAAGAAATTGACATAATTACATCATAGGAGGAGCCATATCAACAACAATGTGCTTCAAATGTATGTAATCATGATTGAATTTTTACATATAACAAAACAATTTAGCATTAAATATTAATTTTGAAGTATTTTCTTGAAGAAAAGAAAACAAGTTAGAACTCATTCAACACATAAAACGTGATGCCAAGGAAGAAAAGAGTTTATTTCAAAGTTTGTGAGGAATTGTTAATATTTCTTTATAACAAGTCAATGTTTCATTTTTTTATATTTTAAGTTTTTTTACATCAACCATCTTTGAATGTCTTCAAATAGGTGTTAACATACAAAGGAGAGTCATCAGAAGAATTCATTGACAGTGGGTTAAATAACGGTTGTGAGTATATGTTGGCATATAAAAAATTAATTGTGGAATTTATAAGTATCTATGTTGTTTTACTTCTCAAAGTTTAAAATTAATAGAACAAAAAAATATCCTTTATATGAAATATATGATTTATTATGGGGTATAAAACTTGTTGGAAACAAAGTATGGAACTACGCCAGCAAAAGACTTGTTGAAAGAAGGCATGAGATCTGGTTTTGAAAGAATGTGTATAATTCAAGTGTAACTTCTTGCTATGGTACATTTATTTTCAATTTACATTGATGTATATTATTTATTTCAATTTTCATTATTCTCACCAATGTAGATACACTCATTACACTTTATTTTTATGTTTGCAGACGAAACTTCAAGATAAAGAAGATGAAAAAAATCGATGCAATCAAAAAAATATTCCTCCGAATAACCCAAGTCATGGAAGTAGCTAGAGCATTGAAAACATTTCCGGCGAAGAATGATGATTGATTTGGATATCAATGAAACTTCTTGTATTTTTTGAAATAATTTTCTATGAAAATAAAACATTTTGTCTAATGTAATGGACATAGTGTCCCAATTGAAAGATAAGGGGTGATCAATAACAATCCCATTTTGTATAACAAAGAGCCTCTAATTGATATATCACAAAACTCATTTTAATTTATTCTATTGTGTTATCCAAAGTCACTGTGAAATGTTACACCACTAATTAAATGTATGGATGATTAAATATTATAATGAAGAGATGTGAAATATGATAATATAACAAATTAATCCAAACATCATATACAAATGGACTAATCAATTATTTATACCTACATAGATCCATCTTAAGCACAGATCTAACATGAGCCTAGAGCGATCAAATTTCTTCACATGAAAACTTCTTTGAGAGTATAAAATACAATGTGTAATTTTTCAGTGTTTAATTTGTATTTTTGAATGCTCTGTAGAGTACATAACTTAAACTTGTAGGTCCTGAAAATATTTGTTCTTATAAAAAAAACATAAAACTAAAAACTGACCAAATT
The DNA here is from genome assembly GCA_034641835.2 of Pinus albicaulis. Lineage (NCBI taxonomy): Eukaryota > Viridiplantae > Streptophyta > Pinopsida > Pinales > Pinaceae > Pinus > Pinus albicaulis. The sequence goes on along the minus strand of CM076579.1, from coordinate 537,867,804 downwards.
GTAAAAGCTATACACTACTTCAAACATTTAAAACATAAAAAAATTAAAAGAAAACAAAAATAATAATAATAATAGTTTTATACAATATATACATAAAAAAGAAATTAAAGAATATATGACAGATATTTTACATAACATGTGGATCCAAACACTTTATCAGCTCACATTAAAATGGTTTTTTTATTATTATATTTTTTTAAGTATACATCAATATTAATTTGTATTATTCAAGTCCCACTAGCACAATCAATTGAGGATGGGCCTCGTTAGCAAGGTGACCCAGGATTGAACCTCACGGAGGCTATTGTGCACATGCTAGGGGAGGAGTCACACGAAAATATAGTCATCTTAGGGCTGGTGTGGTCCAGGATAGGTGTGATCCCTGGGTGATTTTGACAGCTTAGAAGCCCCTAGGTCATGGTTTCTCAAGCCATATGTCAAGCTTGGCTAAACATAGATCACTTGTAAAATAAACAAAAAAATATTTATTTGTATTAAAATATTTTATTGATCACTCACATTGAATATTTTTATTATATGCAATATTAAAATATTTTCTTTTAACATTTTCTTTTACTTATAATTAACTTACATGAAATTATATTACATCATATGGAAAAAACTAACTAAACATGTATAGCATATTCAATTTTTTTTAAATTATATCCAACATTGCTTTTTGATTTAGAGAGTATTTTATTTTTATTTTAAGAGGGACATGTGTAATTCCACATTGAGCACGGTCATAATTACACATCACCCTCATATCGGGTTGTAGAATGATCCTATCAAATCAATGAATATTGTTATAAGATATAATGTTGATTTTTCGATAAATAACGGATTTTAAATCTTACAATAATACTAGTTTCACAAGTCAATCTTTCCAAAAAAGAGAAAATATCATTCAAAAAAATGGTGTCTATAACATATAAAAGCATTGGTCTGTTGTGTTATATAAAAGCGTCGTGAAGACATCTATTTTCATTCTCATTTCCTTTTTAATAAAACAAGAGCACCAATGCATTTATAACTTCAAGCGTCGGTCATGTTTGAGGTTAACGCCCTGATGTATTGTAATTCTTAAGGCACTAGTGATTTCATATAACTAACTGCTCGGTTCTACAAAATATTATTTCTAGCCTGATGCATTAAGAAAACTAATAACATTGTTCAGTTTGTATAACTAATGCATCGCGCCCTTTGTACTAAAGATACGCATCGACACTACAAGTTTAAAAAAAAACATCGACATAACAATTATTTTTTGTGTGCCCCCATGTCATTCCTTAGAAGAATGCCCTAGGGATTTTGTATCTCTTAGCACCAGTGGTTTATATATTATGCAATGATATTATTTGCATTCAATGCCTGAGTTATTTTAGTTATGTATGTCGCTTGCTACTTTTATGTATGTAGCATACTAGTGCTACTTGTGCCATTAAGTGCACTAAAAAATAAAAAACATCCACTAGAACCTTCGGCCACCCATATTTTTTCAGTTTTAATGAAGTTCTATTAAAACCTCCGCTATCCCAAATAGATGTTTTAGTGGATGTTTTTTTGACAATTTTTCCCAATTTTATAACACTAAAAACCTCTGTTATAACCTACGCTAGAAGGTATTTTCCTAGTGCATGTTCCAAATATCAAGACATTGTGTCTATTAATTTGAAATCAGCCTTTACCAAGACTAAAAACCATGTCATAATATGGGATCAACTCATAGTCATTAGTCATAATGTTACAACTAGATTCGACTTGCACTCAAGTGCATATCAGTTGTCTCAGCACATATTGTGTTAGTACAACCATCTTAAAGCAATGTCATTCCTTCATGTAATCTTATAGACACATACTCTTATCGTGTAATTAACCAAAAGTTCAAACAACTTGTAAACATAACCCCTTACTAACCATGGTCTAAACTAAGGAAAAAGGAGGCAGCTACTATAATGTCCTGATCTCCAGTGTCCAATTATGGAAATGATATCTCCAAATCTCTACTAAGTTTAACCACACTTTCCAAAACTTGATTTTCATTTCTCATACATTTTTTACTTGAAAACATACCACATAATCATGCCAAATTTCCATTCCGTAGATTTCACATCAGGCATGTAAGGGGATTCATGTGAACCATAGTCCACTATTCTTCTCTTCATCCCTGATCTTATATTTCCTACAAATATACAATGTTAGATAAAAAAAAATAGACCACATAATCAAACTCATACCTCAATGTATCTCAAGGGAGGCTATCACATCTACACAAGTCAATCCAAATTAGTATGACACAATATCACAAATATAAGGACTCGTACCTTAATATCACAAACATAACCATTTACACAAGCTGATCTATATTAGCACGACACATACAACATAAAGATCTTAAATGCAGTGACCATAATCATCATGCATATGACCGCAATTCATATAAAAATAAGTTAACCATCATGCATTACTAACGGATGCACATGCATATGACCACATTGATTAACTAGCATTTAGCATGCATGTAACCACAACAAAAATAGACTGATAGGCATGTATATAACCATAACACATATAAAAACCATTAAACATCATACATGCATGCCAAACATACAATACCTGTATGAAGATTTGCATTTACCCTAAGGTCCATTGTTGCAACCTTACTCTGAAAATATGCATCTCCTGCTCCATCTTAGCAAACATATCATCATCATAGCATACCAAAAGTAACATGATGACACAAACTGCATAATGAGCACCATGATGCATTTCTGACGTAGTATGCATGCATAACCATATATATTTACCCCATCCAGTCCAAGTTTTTGAACCTGGAAACTCTAATACCACTCTATGGTATCAAATATCACCCAAAGAGAACGAAAACCCACTATGATACCACCCTATGACCACCTCTTCCCACATTTACCCAATTTCACAATCCTGTTAGAGTAAACATGAGATGAGTGTCACTATGACTTGCCCCAACCTCCTAGTTCAAGTTAAGGAACTGGGGCCTACAAACTGACCACAAAATGACATCCTACCAATCTTACAAACCACCCAAGAGCTAAAGAAACATCCCAAGTGGTAAATCCCTGAGCTAGAACCTTGTTTCACTAAAATGTACCCACATATTCACCCTTAACACTACTTCCATGCAGTTATGAAGCTATAATCACACTCATAGGCTTGCTTCTATATGGTTATGGCCTAAAATCTTCAGTTTTGAGCATATGGTCTCGATATCTGAGCCAATTTTATAGGCTAGCATCTAGACCAATTCTTAGAACTTCATGTAACTTTTGAGAATTATAAATGACATAATGACAAAGCCTTTCATACAAAACTTGAACAATAACTGACCCAGGACATACCTAGTCCATAACAGACATTTCATCAAACGCACAAAAAACATGTAAGCTATAGGTCATGAATGAATATTTGATCATATAGTATGAGATTCATCTGAGAATCACCAAGAAGGCTCTATGCTCTCTCCACATAGTTGCAACAACACTTATTAGTCCATATATAAATCAACCATTTTATAACTTAAAAATCATGATATGAGCCATAGATATCATACATCATAAAAATAGCGTAGAATCCATGACAACTCAACCATAATATCACCAACATAATCGCCAATAGTATTCATGAATCACAATAGAAAAATATCTCTTATTAATCTATGAAAATACCAGCCAAGTCCAGGAGTTTCATGTACCACCCGACCATATATTGGGATGAACCAAATTTCTCTTTCAGCTAATCACCCTACATCATATTCCAAGCATGAATGTATTAGGGGAATTTTGAGGTCTAAAATGGGCCTCCTAAGAAAAATGTACAACTAAAATAAACTTAATAAGAACCAATAGGATTCAAGATGATGATGTCAACCATGGGGGATGATTCACCATTTTTGGAGTAAAAAGTAAAAATATTAAAAAATAATAAAATAATAAAACTACTTTTTCAACTCGTAATTTCAACTTGTCTTCCTAAGGGTTTACTTAAATTTCAAGCGAAAATTCTCGTTGGATGCAAAATTTAATTCCTCATCCAAGGAGTACCCATGTTGCATACTTTTGATGGACCCTGCTACACGAAAAATGAGAAATACATAAAAAACATGATTACAATCACGTTTTTTATGTATGTCTCATTTTTGGTGTAGAAAATTCCATCAAAAGCATGCAACATGGGTACTCCTTGGATGAGGAATTAAATTTTTCATCTAACAAGTATTCCTGATCGAAATTTGAGTAAAACCTTAGGGAGATAAGTTCAAAATACGAGTTGAAAAAGTAGTTTTTTCTTTTTTCCCTCTAAAATTTGATTATGTAATCAAATCTTATTTTATTATTTCCACTATTATTTTATAATTTCCTTAGGAGGCCCATTTTAGACCTCAAAATTCCCCTAATGGTGGGATCTCATGGAATAAACCAAAAAAAACCAAACCATGCTTCTAGAGGCCAAACCACCTCAACCCTCAATCATAGAGATTCCACATATACAGTCAGACATATCTAACACCAACCATACCGGTCTCTACCCAAGTTTTCCATGGATTTAGAAACTAGTAACTCAACCCACAACCTTCTAGGGCTCCAAATCATTTGTCCAACCCATCACCAGGGACTACTAACTCAACCCACCAAGGGCTCCAGAGTGTTTTTTCCAACCTCAGATCTAGGACTAGTATCTCAACCCAAGATATTCTAGGGCTTCTAGAGCATTTTTTCCAACCCACATTGATCGGAAACTTGAGAACCAATCACAAAAACAATAAGTGGATAAAACCAAAACACCATGGCTATCCAGGAAATTTCAAGACAAGGCTAAAAATACTTTCACTCCAGGGAAATACCCATGCCAATAACAACACATAACCAAAGAATCACATGCATATACCATGCATCCATAAATCAAAAAATAAATCACCATGCAACCTATTACCTGCCAAGAAATCCAATTGTAGTTATTGATGCAACTGTTTCTTCTCTCTTTACTATTTTCATTTCGTTTGCATTGATGTTGTGATGAGTTGCTTGGTTGGAATTGATGTCAACCTAGTAGCATGGTGTTGGAGGCTACATTGATGAGAGTGAGGTTGGCATTGATGTCAAAATGGTAGAATGTGAAGCTTGATAATGGATATGGCATGCATATGCTTTGGTTGTTTGATGGTATTGGATTGTTCATGGTTGTTGTGACATATGCTTGAATTGCAAGTGATTTGATGGCCTTGTTGGTCAACTAGGTATCCAATGTGTTGCAGGTTCTTTGATGGACCTGTTGGTTGGTTGGTCAACTAGGTCTCCATGCATATGATGATTTATGTGTTGCTCTTAAGATGTGTCCTTGGTGCTCCTAAGTTATGGTTTGGATGATGCCTACAATTATTGTAGATGTTTCCATGATCCCATGTACAATTGAGATTCATGGTTGATATTGAGATCCATGGTTGATGCCACTTGATAAATTTTCTTCTCTCATGAGTTGGTTATTGCAATTATGATGTCTACATCATGTATAAAATATTTAGGAGGTTTTAGATACGTTTTTGAGGCTTTTCATGGCTTCGACTAGTGTTACAAATGACAGATATGTTGAGCAAGTTGGAGGAAATTATGAGTTGAATACATTGTGTTTTTCCTTAATCCCCTTCCCAGTCACACGAAGAGAAACCTGCGGGAGCAGTTTTATGCTACAGTGGCATGGAGGGAAACCTATGGGACAAACTATGGTCACGGTTTCATGGAGAGTGTGTTATGCAAGAGACTATGCTTGTAGATTATTTTTTCTCCAAATTTCACACTCTCCTTAGATGATGTTTTTTGTTTTTTAAGATGTTTATTCTTCAAGAGTTTTCATGGAATATTTTAATTGACTTAATCAACATGTATTGATGTTTTTTGAAGTGTGAATGCCTTAGTGAGGTGAGGAGTGGATTTAGTGGAAAAAAATGTTTAAAATAAGGAGCAGATCAATTATTGTAAGCAAGTGAATAGTGTATATATTTGTGTAGAGAGCAAAGTGCAGCCTCCTAGAGCACATAGTGTTACATAGGTAAAAATTTTTGAGTTTTTCACACATAGAGATAAACCATTGAGATTGGAAAAACAATGAGGTGTATGGAGAGGCCAATTTGCAGCATTTGATTTACATGTCTGTGAGAGGGAATATGCAGTCATTGTAGAAGAGATTTATGAGCTTCAGATCATGAGTTTACAAAGGATTTTTATGTATGTGCTTATTTAGATGTTCATGGAGATGTTTGAGTTGAATGGTTGAAGAATTTCATTGTATAGTTTCTACATTTTCTTCTTGGTTTATTTTGTGCACTCAAAGTTGTTATGCTTTGTATAAGGTTAGATATTGTTATAGAGGTATTGCATATGTTGCAAGATGCATTATGAGTGGAATTGGATGTGTGAGGTATTTTTTTTATTTGAGAGATCCATAGCTTATGTATGTATTGGTTTTATTTGTTTGAGATGATGATGATATATTTATATTTTCAAAGAGATAAGTTGTTGTTGTCTTGTGCGGGGGTCCAATTTGAAACATTCTAAAATCTGGCCCTACTGATCAGTAGATTGAATTAGCTTGGTAAAGAATATATAGGTGTTCCTTTCCTATGGGTGTAGGTAGCCAGTAAGAGGAATTAAATTCTCATAGTCCAATGGTTTTTGGTTGAGGATTTTAGGGATATGACTCTCTAGTGGATAGGAATTCACTTATTCAATGTCATATGAGAAACTTCCTTGTTGGTCATAGCATGATGTAAATTGATTTTCATGATTAATAAAATTAGAAGCATATCAACAACAACAATGAAGGGTGGTTTTTTCCCCAGAGGAGGGTTTTCCACCATAGATCCTTGTGGTCCTTATGCATGTGATGTTTTAATTATTTTATGGCTTTCATGTGATGTTCTTTATAGTTGTTTTGATTTGTTGGTTGATATATTAATGGAATAATTTATGAATATGTTTCAGTAAATTGAAAAGAAATACAAAAGTTAAGGAACAAAGTCACTATTGATTCACCCCACCCCCACCCCCTCTGTGTAGTGAGCACATTTCCAATAATAAGTATTAGATAGGTGTTCTATCGGTGAATCTTGATCGCTTGAGATAAGATCTTGGGGCATGACGAAGAATAAGAAGAAGTGGTCCCAGAAAAAGAAGAGCAGTAAACAAGGAAGTTTTCAAATTCGGAAAAAAACCCTCTTCTTATTGGTAAGAAATGGTAAACGTAAATTTTGTGATCATTTTGTATCTGGAATTATTTTTTCTTGTAGTTATGATGATCTACTTGAGTTCAATGGTTTATAACATAATGATCATTCAATTCAGCTTGATTTTTTATAAAGAAGTGGAAATAATCCTTTTGCGGAAAATTCTAGTTTACAAGATGAAGATCCTTGCAAGTTTGAAATCCTAGAAGTAGAAATTAGAAAAATTGTTAATTTTGGAAAAATAGGTCCAAAATCCATGTTGTGATGCTCAGATGAAGATTCCAATATTTTTATTTGATTCCTCTTTCGGAGAGGTGCAAGATTGATCTAAAGATCATCTTGATCCAATGAGCAGAACATTTATTTTGAATTTATTCAAAATATGTGCAGGTCAGCCTGAAATGAAATGTAGGCTTGAAGCCCCAACAGTTGTGTCACACACCCTCACTGATGGATATAAATAGGTCAACTTTGGAGGTCATTTTCACTCATCCATCACATCACATCCTCTCTCCTGATATGATTGGTTCGATCATCTATTGGAGTATCTTCTTCACTCAAACGTGGGAAAAAGCAGCAGCTAGGGTTTCAGACTGTCAAGGGTTTCCAGTGCAGAAATTGACCAGTGTTGAATTTGGTCAATGCTTGATCAAATTGACTTGAAACTCTCCCTAAACTTCGATATCATCAATCCAAATTTGTTGGCACAAAAACTGAGGCTGTACGTTGACTTTGACTTGGATGCATTGACCTTCTTGCTGATGTTGTTTACGTTGACCATTGATTGGGAAATATTTGACTTTCGTTGACTTTGGGTTGACTGATATAGCTGTCTGTGAGGGTTTTGTGACACATCTGGTTGGCTGACCATATTGAGATTTTGCTGGTTGAAGCATCCTTCTGACCAACGTAATGCACCAACACACATATATATTTTTAGCTTGTCTTTTGTCGATCTACTAGTATTTTCTATCTGCATTTTATTTTCTTGTTTATGTGATTGCTGAATGATATTGGGGATAAAAATTAAAGTTTCATCAAGCATAGAACATCTATAAAAATTTACATGGTATCAGAGCGGAGGTTAAGACAAAGCCCAAGTTTGTAGCAATCACTGAAGAAGAGCATGGGCACCTCAAACTATAATGGCTTTAAAGCTGATGAAAATTTGACTGGCAAGGGAGACTTACATGCCTGGAAGATGACATTGGATCTTATGTTGGAAGACCAAGATGTCATAGACTATGTGCAGGGTAAAATCCAAGAGCCTCCATCCACTTCACCTGCTACCACCAAGTCAAAGTATAAGAAGGGGGAAATTAAATCAAAGTTGATGATCAGGGACTCAATCCATAAGATTTTGGTTGCCTACATCTTTGAGATGGGCACATCGAAAGAGATGTATGATAAGTTGGTCAACATGTTCAAGGCCAACAATGCAAATAAATTCCTATTCTTCAAGAACCAATTGAAGAATTCGAAGAAAATAAGGGATGAATCTGTTCAATCATATTTTCTGAAGTTGACTGAGATCAAGAATAATCTACTAGCTATTGGTGAAACAATAGCTAATCGAGAGATGGTTCTCACCGCACTTGGCGGTCTCTCATCCGAATGGCATGTATTCAACACTACAATTCTCAATAACAATGTCGTACCTAATTTTGACGAAGTACTGTCGAGATGCGTACAAGAAGAGACAAAGATGAAGGAAATGTTGCCTTCACTGCTTGAGCTAAGAAGAAGAAATTTTTTGGTCCAAGGAATAAAGAAAGAGCAGGGGCCCAAGGGAAGAAAGGTAAATGTTACACTTTTCACAAGCCAGGTCACTATGCTAGAGAATGCCCTTACAAGAAGGATTCTCCTGATGATGATGACAACAACAATAACCAGTGGAATTTCAATCAAAGGAACAACAGGTTCAAAGGAAAGAGGAAGGATCCCTCTGGTGGAAATGGGAAACCTTACAAAAGGTCTAGAAATTCCAGGTATGAGGAGTCAAATGTTGTTGATGATAAAAGAAATGAATTCATTTTGTATCTACCCTCTCTGTTGCATCTCCACCCAACACTATGTATTTCTAGTTGATAGATAGTGGTGCCTCAAGGCACATCACTGGTTTCAAGGAAGAATTTTATAACACGGTTGAGAAGGTTGTTAATCTAAAAATTATCCTTGGATATAATGCCACATATCTCGTGAAAGGGACAGGGACTGTGACCCTCCACTTGTCTCAAGGTCAAGTCCTCCACTTGCAAGAACTATTATATGTACCTGATTTGAAAAAGAACCTTGTGTCTATTTCAGCCATGGAAGACAAAGGTTTCAATGTGGCATTAATTGATGGGAAGGTGTGTATTTGGAAGAAGAGTTTCAAGGAAGCTATCACGATTGGGGTTAGAGTTGATACACTCTACCAGGTTGGAGGAATTCCACTAGGAGCGATGACATTTGATACTATCCAACAAACTGAACTATGGCACCGGAGATTTAGACACCTTCACTACAAAGCCCTTCCCAAAGCAAGGAAGGTGGTGATGAGGATGCCCGAGTTCAAAAATTATCATGAATATGTATGTGAGGGTTGTGTTGAAGGAAATCATACAAGGGGACCTTTCCCCTCAAGCGTCACAAAGACATCTATTGTCTTGCAATTATTACATTATGATATGTCTGGTATGCTGCCCATGACATCCTTGGGAGGGTGCTCTTATTATATGACTTTCATAGATGACTTCTCTTGCAAAACCTGGATATACTTCTTGAAAAATAAGGATGAGGCTTTCATGTGGTTTCGTACCTTCAAAGCCTTTGTGGAAAATCTAACAGGGAAGAATATCAAGATATTGAGGACCGATAATGGCACTGAATATAAGACAAACGAGTTCAAGAACTTTTGCAGAGAAGATAGCATCAAGAGGGAGACCACAACTATCTATACTCCTAACCATAATGTCGTTGCTGAAAGAAATAATAGGACCATTGTGGAAGCTTCCCATGCCATGCTATGTGACCAAGGTCTACCGAAGTTTCTGTGGGGAGAAGATGTGAACACTACCGTGTACATACAAAACTGATGCCCGTATTCCACTCTGGACTCCAAAACTCCAGAAGAATTTTTCTCTGGTAAGAAACCTGATGTCTCACATTTTAGAGTTTTTCAATGTCCGGTTTATTTTCATGTGCCGAAGGAGAAGAGGAGCAAACTAGATGTTTCTGGAAAGAAGGGAATGTTTGTGGGCTATAACGAAACTTCAAAGGCCTATATATTCTATGTGCTTGGTCAAAGGGAAGTGGAGATATGCCACGATGTTACCTTTGACAAAGATGATTCCCTGAGGAAAGTAATCAATATTCCGAGATTTGAGGAAGGTCATGAAGCAAGGCCTGGAAATCAAGAAGATCTAAAGGATGAGACGATTCCCGATGTTGAAGGACCTATGGAACCTATTAATCCACCTCCTTTAATGTGGAAGAGACCATCATTTCTCAAGGACACTCTCGAGGATGCCGAGAGACATATGACCCCAAGGGGGACATTTCGTGAAAGCAAGAAGCCGAATAGATACCAAGTGTGTCTAGCAGCCATGAGTACAATTGTACAATCTAAGCCTGGATCTTTTGAGGAAGCCATAAAGCATCAAGTCTAGAAGGATTCTATGCATGAAGAATATGAGTCCCTTATGAAAAATGATGTCTAGGATGTGGTTCCAAGACTGGAGGAAAAAGTAGTTGTCACCTCGAAATGGCTCTATAAGATCAATAATGGATCTAATGGTAGTGCTGAAAAGCTTAAGGAAATATTCATTTCCCATGGATTCTCTCAAAAAGAAGGCGTAGACTATGCTGACATATTTGCACCTGTGGCCCGATATACCACCATCCGATCTATCATAGCCCTTGCTGCTACGCAAGGATGGAATCTTCATCAGATGGATGTGAAGATCGCATTTCTGCATGGTGTGATAAAGGAACAGGTGTATGTGGAGCAACCTTGGGAGTTTAAAGTCTAGGATCGGGACACCCATGTTTGCAGGTTGAATAAAGTCCTCTATGGGTTGAAGCAAGCACCCAGATCTTGGTACGAGAGGATAGATAGCTACCTAATGAAGCTGGGATTCACTCATAGTAACGTTGATCCAAACCTTTACTTCAAGGTTGATAGAGAAAAGCCTCTCATTTTTGTGTTGTATGTGGACTACCTCTTCCTAACAGGTGTTGACCCTCTCATTCATCAGTGCAAGAGGGAGCTCGTTGTTGATTTCGAGATGAAGGACCTAGGACTGATGCACTACTTCCTAGGCCTGGAGGTATGGAAAAGACTTGGCGAGATTTTTCTTTCTCAAGGAAAATATATTGTGAATCTTTTGGAAAGATTCATTATGGTGGAATGTAAGTCCGTGTCAACACCAATGAAGCTCAACTTTAAGAAGTTGAGTGGCAGCGCTGCTGGGCCTGTGCTAGAAAATCCTACTAAGCATCGCCAACTCGTAAGGGCCCTGATGTTCTTAGCGAACACCTGTCTAGATGTATGTTTTGCAGTGAACACTTTGAGTCAACATATGGTTGGGCCTCATCACTTTCACTGGGTTGGTGCTAAGAATCTGTTGAGATATCTTCGGGGCACGATAAACCATGGGTTGAGATACATTGTTGGGAGCATGACACTCCATGGATATACTGATTCTGATTGGGTTTCCAGTGTGGTGGATCGTAAGACCACATCAATATGCTACTTCACACTTAGATCTGCTTTGATATCATGGATGAGCAGGAAGCAGAAGTCAATGGCTTTGAGCACCACAAAGGCCGAATACATTGCAGCAATTATGGCCTGTTGTGAATTAGTTTGGTTGTGAAATCTCTTCAGTGAGCTATTCAGGCATGTGCTAGATACCACCTTGATACTCTATGATAATCAGAGTGGGATTCGATTGTCCGAGAATTATGTGTTCCACGATCGATCCAACATATTTATATCAGGTACCACTTTATTCGAGATATGGTGTAGCGAGGCGCTGTAAGGCTCGATCATATAGGAACTAATGAGCAAGTTGCAGATATTCTTACAAAGCCCTTGGGTAAGGTCAAGTTCCTAACCTTCTGTGAGAATCCGTGCATCATGGAATGACCCTATGTTGAGGGTCATGCTGGAAAATGAGCTCTTGGAGCTTTGGGGGCTTTGGGGATAGCTTCTCGGAGCAATAAGCACACATGGGGCTAGGCTTGTCGAACCTTGTGGTGCTTCTGCCCCACCGTTATGATGATTGATTTGGTTCACCTCTCATGATTCGTGCCCCATGTTGGGCCCAGATTAAGGTATGGTTCTCACCCTATAAATACTTCAAATTATATTGTAATTTCAAGAAAATCCCTCTTCACATTAACAATAAGGAATAAAAAATCATGAAAATGGGAACGATCAGACTAATGATAAAAAGGATAGTTTATAATAAGAAATTGACTCTTTTTGTCTTTACCTGCAGGGAATTAGGAATGCATGAACCAATAGTGAATGCAAGCCAATCGATGGACGCAAGCACAAGAAGTCCTAAAGCAGTCCTAATAGCCGAGAGAAGGCGAACAAGTAGATTTGATTCCAAGAACTCAAACGACAGCCACACATAGCGGGCTGTCGTTTGAGATACATTCTCGAAACTCTCGAAGATTGCCTTTAAAAGGGAAAAGAACAGAATAGGAGAGTAATATTGTAATAGATAAATCCAGAACAGTCTGTCTAATTATATTTTGTAGCATTCCTGGATGTAACATAGAGTTTTGAATAACCATCTTTTGAATTTTTCTCAGTGCTGAGGCTTCTGTAGGTCTGGGCCCAGCCTCTGAGAGCTCCACGCACGTTTTCATGTTCTGAATAGTTACAGAATCGATACCTGTGAACTTGGTGTAGTTGTAACACATACTTCCTTTTAATATAATTACAACTCTCTTTCTTTAAAGAATCATTGACAATTGCGTTCTTAGAATAAGAAAAGTGCAATCCCATTTATGATCATGTTTTATTAATTCTGGTTCTTCTACTATCATGACAATGGACTTCTAGGCTGTAGGAAGACTGATTTCAGCATTCTTCGTCTCCATGCATTGCGTTCTCCTTCTAGCACAGTAAAGAAATTAACCAATTGATGAATGTTGCTTAATTAAGTCTTACAAAGAATTCCATTGCAAAATTACTTAATTATAGTTCTATGAGTTATTTGACCCGTTTTGGTTATATTGTTGTTCATTACTATCGGCTTAGTTCTACTACTATTTCATTATTTCACAGCTAGTCATATTGCTTAGTTCTACTACTATTTCATTATTGCACAGCTAGTCATATTGTTCAGTTATATTGTTGTTTCATTAGTGCACAACTATTCATATTGCTCAGTTCTACTGTTGTTTCATTATTTCACATCTAGTCATAATTCTAGTTCTACTGCTAGCCATATAGTTGCTTCATTACTGCTTAGATCACTAGGTTGTTGATTCAATTCAATTCCATTTCTAAAACAACTTACTTAGACTACTGTTCTAGTTAATTTCATTACTGTCATTTCAATTCTTGCTTGATTTATTTAGACTATTGTTCAGTTTAATTAAGCTTTTGTTTTTTTCCAGTAGAGAAACACCAAATCCCATTACTCAGATTTTGGCTAAAGATCCATCTCAGACACCTTCTCTAAGATCAATAAGCTCTAGAAGTCAGTAATTCCTTCTTTACATTGACAAAGAGCATTCGTAGACTAGTTAACTTGCATATACTGTGCTGACACTCTTGAAATAAAAAGACTTACCCCAGGTTGATAATTAAATGAAGGACACTAGAGTTGTCACAAAAGTCACCTCTATCCGACCCAACATTTTGGCGCCGTTGCTGGGGAGAGTGTTGAGAGTTATCTCCTTTAATTTATTCTTTTTCCATTGCTGTGAGGAATTGGGTATTGAAAATGAAAGGTAAGAACCTGCATGCCGGTAAGCAACATGATTGCCCTTTAGCCTGCCCAGTAGCAAATTGTACTAGAACCATAGGATAGATGCTCTTGTTTTATGCCTAAGAAAAAGATAGAAGCAACCCAAAATCAGTCCCAACCACAACCCAAAGGACCGGTGATCCTTTGGAGGACAACATACATAGACGAAATCATTAAGAAAGTTAAATCTCAGGCATCTATAGGACCAAAAAATACTTCCATCCAAAATCCTAACATAACCCCTCGGGCGGCAGCCTCACCATCTATAGCCTACGCTGAGATTCATAGGAAGACAAAAGGGGTCTAAGCGAAGCCTATAGATTGCCATTCATCAAAACATTAACCTTTGAAAAGAGGGAGGCTCTTGCAACTTGCAAGAAGGTAGGGGAGAGACTAGTGGAGAAATTCACATAGACATACCTAAGTCCCCTGAAGAAGTAATCGAAACAAAACTTCTTAGAATCCCAGATCAGGGAAGTGTTTTAAAACTCCCACCGCATTCACCTTCCAAGCCTATTAAAATCTCCCCTCCAAATCAAGAAATTCCTGAAGATTTCTAGCACCTCTTTGATCAAATGGAAAATAATCAAAATCAAAATCAGAGGTAGACATCAACATTTGAGTACCCCATTGTTGATCATGCTGCCAATGCCCCTATGAAAGCCATTCCCTTGCATAACATCCCCACCTTTCATGGATTAACCATAGAATATCCTGACACATTCTTATTTGAATTTGATGTCTTATGTAGAGGATATGATTACACCACTGATCCCCAGAAACTAAAATTATTTCCCTCCACCTTGAAAGGGATGGATCTCCACTGGATTATGGGGTTAGGAGGGGGAACTATAAACAACTGGGACCAAATGAAGAATACCTTTCCTACCAAATACCAAGACTATTGTCGAACTCGAGACCTAAAAAACGAAATCTTTAACATGACTACAAAAGACAATGAAACATTAGAGGAATACATAGAAATATTTCAATACAATTTACAAAGATCCCCATATACTACGTTGTCCAAGGACATTTTGAAAACCACAATGCTCAAAGGAATGAAGGAGAAATGGGTTGAATTACTTAACATAATGGGAATTGGAGATATTTATCAGGAAGAATATGACAAGATTATCTCCTTATGTATTAGATGCTCCCAGGGTAGCTCACGCAACAGACCTATTGGGCGTGATCTTAAGCAGACCAGTGGCAATGTAACTAGGGCAGAATTTAGAAATATTTTAGAAAATTTAAAAACCGACATCTTGGGCACTTTGAATACGCAATTTGATGTTTTGCAAGCCAAACAAAAAAAAGCAATAGCCAAAAAAAATATGGCCATCTTCTACCCAAAATGTCAGAAGAAGCATAGCCAGAGGGAGTGTCCTTTAGACATGGTCCAGACATGTGCTATCTGCACTAAGGATCATGCTACGGACCAGTGTCCTTCACTCCCAGGGCTGAAAGCCATCTACAAATAAGCAGAAGAAGAAATAGAACCACTCTATTTAATGAATTAGTGTTGGCAATGGCAGGCACGACCTGGCATACTACAAGACTTACCTCGATACTTTCCAATGCCCTAGTACAACTAGAGAAACCCTACAACAACTTGGCAGACTCAAAACCCCTTCCCAACTTGGCCAAACCAAACCTTTCCTATCCCACCCTGGCCTATGCAAAATCCATCAGGAAGTAATTGGAAAAACTTCCCTAGTTCTCCCCCTTATTGGCAGAATATTCCTTATCAAAACCAATGGCCAAACCCTCCTACTCAAAACAACAATTGGAACTGGCAACGACCTACAGGGATGGGAAATTTACTGACAGGAGCAGGAACCCAACAATTACCAGCTCCCTACCCTATTCAGCAGAACCAGCAGCCTATCATATGACCTCAATTACCAGCCCAACCCAATCCCAATCCCAATAATAGACCAGTTCAATGTACCATATTTCCCGTAGAGGCCACAACTCCACCCCAAATTGAAACATCCATAGGGCCTAGCTCAACGAAGATAACAAAAATAGGTAAAGATGAGGAAACAATTGAACAACAAAGACCTAAAGATCTTAAAATAACTCCGCCACCATTTCTTGAGAGATTAAACCTACCTAGACCTATAACCAACTCAGAATTTGAAATCCTGGGGGAATTAAGAAACCATTGTGTTAAAATTCCTCTTCTCTAGGCCATCCAGGACATTCCCATCTATGCAAAAACAATCAAGGGGTTATGTGGAAAAAATCAAGTTAGGAAAACAATGGCTGCACCTATCGTTCATGTAGGAGGAACTTTGTCTGACTTACTGTTAGGTAGAGAACCACCTGTGAAATATGAAGACCCAGGAAACCCCATTGTAACCATACAAATTTCTAGACATTCATTTCCAAACACATTGGTTGACCTTGGGGCAGCCATCAACATCCTAACTACAGGAGCTTGTGAAAAACTAGACATATCAGTCCTAGAACCTACAGCCACACTCCTGGAATTAGCTGACAGATCTGTTATTAGACCAGAAGGTATAGTGCAAGACATTATGGTCTCAAATACCATGCTTATTTTTTAGTTATTAATCCAAAAACCAGGATGGAAGGGCACCCATTGATTCTTGGGCGGCCTTGGCTGGCCATGGAAGATGCTTACATAAGCTGCCGAGCAAGCAGCATGACTATCGCTAGAGGCAATTCTATAAAAAATATTGTTATTTATCCGCCTGCCAAACCAATTCTGCCCACGATAAAAATTCACAAACGCCTAGATACATATTGGGAGCAAAATATCTGTCCACCTCTCACACTAGTAGAGGCTCTCGAATTTAAAGATCAAACTAAAGATGATTTGATTAGTAACATTATGAATCATCCTCCCAAACCTGAAAATTTGAAATGCCAAATGATGAAAACAATCCTCGAGCATGAAGGGCAGTAAAATCCTGTGACGGATTTTAAGACCCAATATAATCCCACAACCACTGTTTGTAATAGTATACCTATTGAAATCGAACCAGGAAAGATTTTGAATATTAACGGTAGCCAGGATGACAACCAAAGGCAGAAACTTGTAAAAATCCTTAAGAAGCACCAGGAAGCATTTGCATGGGATTACCAGGACATGAAGGGATTGGTCCCACATTTGTGCACGCATCATATCTATACTGATAGAGAGACACGGCCTATTAGACAACCGCAACGAAGACTCAATCCCCATTTAAAATAAATTGTAAAAGAAGAACTCAAAAAGCCCCTAGATGTAAATTTTATTTATCCTATATCAGACAGCAAATGAGTCTCCCCTTTGGTGGTTGTCCCTAAAAATAATGGGAAGTGAAGGAGCTGCATAGATTATAGAGAATTAAATAAAGCAACTCAGAAATATCATTTCCCCCTTCCCTTTATTGACCAAGTCCTTGACACATTAGCTGGAAAACGTTTTTTTTCTTTTCTTGATGGATTCAGTGGATACAATCAAATACAAATAGCTCCTGAAGATCAAGATAAGAAAAAATTTACCTACCCATGGGGCACTTTCACTTACAGAGTGTTACCCTTTGGATTATGTAATGCTCCAGCAACATTTCAAAGAGCCATAATTAGCATTTTTTCTGATTTAATAAATGAAGAACTTGAAATTTATATGGATTATTTTACACCCTATGGGGAAGATTTTGATCAAGAACTAGAAACATTAGAAAAGGTATTAGAACGATGTATTGCTATTAGATTGTGTCTAAGCAACGAAAAATTCCACATGATGATGACTGAGGGGGTAATCCTAGGTCACTACATTTCTACAGCAGGAATATAGGTAGACCCGGCTAAAATAAAGGTAATCCTTCTGTTGGCCACACCCTGTACATAAACAGAGGTACGCAGTTTCCTGGGGTATGCAGGATATTATTGGAAATTTATAAAAAAATTCTCACAGATAGCTACACCTCTGTATGCTTTAACTGGAAATGTTGAATTTCAGTGGACTGAAAAATGTGACACTGCTTTTACAGAATTAAAGAAGTTGGTCTCCACAGCACCAATCTTGCGAGGTCCTGACTAGAAACTACCCTTTCATATCTCTTCCGACACATATGATACAAAAATAGGAGCAGTCCTCGGCCAAGAAGAAGACCGAAAACCATATGCTATTTATTATATTAACAAAAATCTTACTCCCGCCGAACTAAACTACACAGTACTGAGAAAGAGTTCCTGGCTCTAATTCATGCCATCAATAAATTCAGGCATTACATAACGGGATATCAAGTAATTCTGTACACCGACCACTCTGCTATCATATATTTAGCAAATAAACCAATCACGAACAAAAGAATAACTCACTAGCTACTATTATTACAGGAATTCGACATAACAATCAGAGACCGTCCAGGGAAGGAAAACATAGTCGCAGACTTTCTGTCAAGACTCCCCAAAAGACATGACACATTAATAGTCGATGATCAATTTCCTGACGAACACCTATTTTCTGTAGCAGTTAAAACCCCGTGGTACACAGATGTGGAAAATTATCTGGCAGTTGGGAAGCTACCCAAACATTTGACGGCAAAAGAACGAAAGTTGATTGTACAACGCAATTCACGATTCTCTTGTATTGAAGGATATGTATTTCATACGGGGGCTGATATGCATATACAACGATTCATAAGGAAATAAGAAATCCATGACATCTTACGTGCCTGTCACGATGAACCCTGCAGTGGTCACTTTGCAGACCAAAAGACGGGGCACAAAGTGCTGCAATTAGGCTATTTTTGGCCTACGATTTTTAAAGATGAAAAGAATTATGTTCAGGCCTGCGATAGTTGCCAAAGGATGGGTTGTCCAGGCCAAGCCAATGAAATGTCACTGCAACCACAATTGGTGGTGGAACCATTTGAACGATGGGCGTTGGACTTTGTTGGGCCATTTAATCCGCCGTCAAACCAGAAAGCCCACATATTAGTTGTCATAGATTATGTTACCAAATGGGTGGAAGCAGTAGCTTTTCCAAGAGCCACGGAAGAATCGGTAATTAAGTTTCTCTTTGAACTATTTGTACAATACGACCTACCAAGGGAAGTGATAACTGATGGGGGGGGCACAATTCACAGGCAATAAGATCATATCTACCTTAAGAAATCACCATGTCATTCACAGAGTTATGTCTCCTTACCACCCATAGGCAAACAGACAAGTCGAAATAACTAACAAAGTCCTGGAGGCAATCCTTACCAAGACAGTAGCAGCACACCGTCGGGACTGGGCCACTAGATTACCAGAAGCCTTATGGGCTTATCGAACAACCTAGAGAAATACCACTAGATATTCACCATATCAACTAGTATTTGGGAGAGAACCTATCTTCCCTATTGAGTTTGAAATTAAAACACTGAGAACAACCCAGGAAGTAGGGTTGGACTTAACAGATGCTCAAACTAAAATACTTCAACAAATAAATGAACTGGATGAAATCCGACTGCTTGCCTTGCAACGCACAATGATCATTCAACAACAACGATCCAAGTGGCACGACAACCTGATAAGAAAGAAAGTATTTCAAAAAGGAGATTGGGCACTCCTATATGATTCTATATTCCAAGACTTTCCGGGAAAACTGCAAATAATATGGCTTGGTCCATATGAGATTCAGGAAGTGCATAGCAATGGTACCCTCACTTTGACCACGATAGACAGATCCGGCTCAACGTTCCAAGTTAACAGACACAGAGTACGCCTCTATCACAAACCTCTCACGAAGCAATCTTTTTGTCAACAGGCACAAAAAGATCCCACTGTCCAAGTTGTGGCGCAAGGGGGTGACAACCCCACAAACTCAAGTACATGAGAGGTTTGACACCATCACTTGTAAATTATGTATATAATTGTATATTTGTCCTATTTGCAATCCATTTTTCATTATAAGATTGTGTTTTTTTTTTTCAGTTTCTTACTTTGTTGTCCAGTTTATGAACAGTTGCTGTTCAATTTTTGAACAGCAGCAATTCAATCGAATTGAACAGCTTTTTGTTGAGTTTTTATGTTTTTTTATTCAATTTATGAACAACTGCTGTTCAATTTTTGAACAGCTTTTTGTTGAGTTTTTATGTTTTGCTGTTCAATTTATGAACAGTTGCTGTTCAATTTTTGAACAGCAGCAGTTCAATCAAATTAAATAACCTTTTGTTGAATTTTTATGTTCTGCTATTGAGTTTATGAACAACTTCTGATCAATTTTTGAACAGCAGCAGTTCAATCGAATTGAACTTTTTGTTGATTTTTTTAATTTTGTTGTTCAGTTTATGAACAACAACAGTTTAATCGAATTGAACAACTTTTTGTTGAGTTTTTAAGATTTTTTGTTCAATTCCAGAACATATGTTGTTCAATTTCTGAACAGCAGCGGTTCAACCGAATTGAATAGCCTTTTGTCGCAGTTTTAAGTTTTGTTGTTCAATTCCAGAACGGTTTTTTTTCAATTTTTGAACAGCACCGGTTCAACCAAATTGAACAGCTTTTTGACCATGTTTTTAATTTTTGTTGTTCAAATCTAGAATAGTTTCTATTCAATTCCTGAACTACAGCGGTTCAACATAATTGAACAGCTTTTTGCTGCATTTTTAAATTTTGTTGTTCAATTCCGGAACAGCTGTTGTTCAATTTCTGAACGACAGCGGTTCAATCAAATTTTAAACAGTTTCTTTTGCCACGCTGTTTGTGTTGTTCCATTCAGAAATAGATTTTGTTCCATTTTTGAATAAGCTAACTGTTCCTTCAGAAAAAATACCCATTTTTTGAGCATTTTTTTGAGTATTTTTGAGCATTTTGTGAGCATTTTTAAGCATTTTTTTGAACACCTTTGAACATTTTAAAGCATTTTTTCCAAGCAATATTTTAACAGCTACTTCTCAATGTCTTAAATATCCATCCTTTTTATTGAATAACCTTGAGTAGGGAATGGCACTTTAAAGAGAGAAGGCAAATGGTAAAATTTCAAATATGATGTCTTGTGTTACTACAATTTTTAAACAGGGAGCTGATATTATACACACATCAACATAAAGGCTAAAAATACCCATAGTTCGAATATGATATCAAAGGATTCAAGACCTTATAATGATATGTATTTTTGCACTATTCGAGTAATATGACCCTACAACATGAAGAAATGGAACAAAGGATATTAATGGTATTAGTTTTTCTACTTCTTTCACCATCCCTCACTCTTAAGGAGTCAATGAGCCTCCCTTAGCAATCATTATGTGACATGCAAATCTCAAAAGAAGATAGGGGGTCTCATCACGAGCCAGCCTACCATGATCATAGGGATTGAACAGGTGACATGCCCATTATGGCCACCACACCAGGGTAATGACCTTCGCATCTATTAGAAGGACATGAGGTCTCATCATGAGCCGGCCTGATCACTCTGTTATAATTCTAGTGAATGGCACTGTAATTATCTGGCTACCACACCAGCGCAGTGACATCTGAATGGATCAAATTGTTAAAATACAAAAGCAAATACTACATTTACATATATTAAAAGAGGATATGGGGTCTCATCATGATCCAACCTACCATGTTCATAAGAGTCTAAGAAATTGACATGCCCATTATGGAAACCACACCAGGGTAATGACCTTCTTACTAACTTGAAGGATGGGAGGTCTCATCACAAGCCGAACTGATCATTTTGCTACAACTCTAGTGAATGGCACCATGATTACCTGGACACCATACCAACATGGTGATCTCTCCATCAAGATGATAAAATAGCTATTCTCACATAGGGATCATGGTTCATTTTTCGGGTTAAAAAGCAACCTTGTCGAGGCTATGAACGCCTGCTGGCAGCAGTGGCTCTACTTGTGGTATGAAAGAATGCTTCTTTAATAACAAAATACTGTTACATACACCTTGTTTTCCATTTTATTTTACTACAAACCTATTACTCAAATTAGTGACAATCATGAATTACCGTAAGAATAAATAACGAAGATTTGATTACATATTTCGAACTTGGGAATGACAACGCGAATCAATACTTGATTAAATCTTGCTTCCGTCACAACTTTCTAATCATACAAAGACATCATATCGTAATAATGAAAATATTTTTTTCTCTCATGTCTCGGCCTTCTCCACACAATATTCAATCATGAAATTTTTTAAATTTGATCGTTTTCTGCACATGAATTAATTACTTAACTGTTGATCCTCCACGTGCAAAATTACCAAAATCTGACATTTCCATGCTCACATTCATCACTGGTCAAATCTCTCCATTACATGAGGTCATGGGCGCCCTTTTCTTAGGGGGGGAGGGGTGTGATTGGCTTTGATTAGCTTTAATTTGGCAAGCAAGCGAAATCCCTCTACAAATCCCGTTAGACGCATTAGTAAATGCTACAATTAAGGCATGGATACTCTTTATATAGAACCACAATCTCTTTTTTTCCTACACACAGCACCTAGACAAAACAAAAAAGCCAGGAAGAAATATAACCACAGGAGAAGAGCATACTAGTCATGCGCGGAGATACTCTTCGAAACGAGCCGTCAAATTTTCCAATTTCAGAAGCGGCGAGTTCCATTCTCTAGCTCGTTGGATGGCTGACATATGTGCATAGATTACAAGGATACAACACAAAAATTGCAATCGAATTCCTGCAAAATCTCCAGGATGGGAAAACCAGAGTAAACGGGCGAACCATACCTGTTACAGAAGAGATCATAGCAGCAGTTTTTGGAATACCAGCACAAGGGGAGAGATGGGTAGAAAACCATATACTCCTGCGGGAAGCAATAGCGCTATACTAGGACCCAGACAAACAAATGGAACTAAGGGCTAGAGGGATTTCCCCCGCTTCCTTACACCAACCATGGCAGGAGTTGGCGGTGTTCATCCAAAGATTCATAACATGCGAAGGATGTCGGGAAGCGATAAAACCTCGACAGCTCAAACTATTAGCTGCACTCAAACAAAAAAATTCAATTAATATGCCCACCTTTTTAAATTTTATATTGCATGATACCGTTGTTCGACTAAGGAAAGCTAAGAGGCCCCAATAAATGGTTAGTCACCAAGGCTTAATAAAGTTAATCATTATTCATGAGCTAGATAGGTAGCATATAGCATGGCACAATTTTTTCAACCCCAGAAGTGCAGGAACCAGAAGTTAACCCCGAGGGTACTAAAACCGAGCCTCCTAGGGTAAATCCTCCAAAAATAAAAAGAAACAGAGCCTCAGCATCAGAGTCAAATAGGAAAAAATGGGCTAGAACACCCCAGGGAACTTCGAACACCATAGATGGAGCAGAACCATCCCAGGCACCCTTACAAGAACTTGAGGAGGAAATGGCCTTAGTCCTAGCGCAAATAAGGACAAGCTTCGAATTAATAAATTCATCAGAATCAGGGGAGCAAGAAGAATTTGCTGACAAAACTACCTCACCCAGCAGCTCTGGTCACACTAATATCCTACCCGACCAAGAGGAACTATAAGAGAATGAAGCCATGTCTCCCATTGATAATTATGAAGTATACAGTGAAGGGCAGATAGAAGAGAGATTGGAATCACAGGCTGATTCAGGTAACACTATCCTCATGGAACAAAGTGCACACACAGAGACAGTCCCCTTGTCACCAGGAGGCAACATCGCTCCTCCCTGTCAGGACACTCATATTGAGGTCAATTCTGAAGAAGTAATTAGAAACACTACTCTAGACCCTATCCCTAAGAAAGATAATTCTACTCCCCGGCCACCTGTTGAAGTAAAAATAGGTGAAGGTTTAGACATGAGAAAAAATGAGAAATTAAGAAAGACCTACGAGAAATTGAAGAAGCTGGTGAAACATCTGAAGAAGCAGTTGAAAATAGAAAGAAGGGTCAGGAAGCCAAAAGAAGAAACCTCCATTATAGGGACCCAAACAGAACCAACAAATACTATGGAAACTGGAACACAAACCAATTTGACAACCACCACTGAAGCTGGAGTGCAAACAAAAGTAGCAAAAAACATCTAAACATCCACCCAAACTAAGCAGAAATTTTTGGAGGAAAAATGGATCCAAACAAAGGGAGTCCCTGCCTATGCCCATTTAGTAGAGATAGCTGCTAAACAAAGATTACAGAATGAGCTAGTGCAATTACGGCATGAACTGACACAGTACAGGAAGGAGGTAGTGCCATTACGATAATATCAATCACTGCAAAAGAAGTTCACTGACCCCTCTCTTACAGAAGATGAGACATTTGCTCAGCTTAGAGAAGAGTAGGCAAAGGTTAAAGTGGTACAAAGGCAGGTAGAGAAAGCCAAAGAGCAGACCTTTGCAATTTTCTCTCTATATGATGATGCTTTATCATGTAGGTCGCCGAAAACTAACTATGCCCTATTCCTAACAGAGTGGTACCTACTTCTGAAAGTTAAAGATGTGAGAGTAGGAAAATCCACTTCCTTTAAGACTATAGAGGAATTTGTCCAATGTTGTAATGACCAGGATGAACAAGTTCAACGCCTCTTATGTGAGCTCTACATGCATAACTCCTTTTTATAAAATGACACTAACAGCAACCCTAGCCCCTTCATAGGAGATGTAAAACTACAATATTTCCTTTCATTTGCTAAAAACCAGATCAGGTGGGCCAAAGCTTATGGCATATTTCATAAAAGAGAACATAATTTGGAACTATGGGTCAGGGGAGAGACTATGAAACCCGTGCAGTTGATCATCCGACATCAGAATTTCATGAGAAAGTCAGGTGTGAAGTCTAGATTGGGACCTTTCCATAAATATTTCATCGAAAATGCACGATATTACTTCGAAGACATCCGTGAAGCATCCCTAGCAGTATCTAAACAATGGTGGATGGCCTCCACAAATAATGTGAAGAATAGGGAGCCATTCAATTACAGGAACTTCAAGGCTGTTGCCTCCATATTCTATTTATATAGCAGCTTAGTCTACAGCATGGGGTCTACCTGGCTGGGTTGCAAATACCGGAATCCCCTCCTCTAGCTTCCTCCTGAGGAGTATAATCACAACTACGAGTTGCCAGAAGGAGTCACAGGTGCTGCCTTTACACTCATAAAAAGAAAATGAGGCTTCAGAGCACCCAAAGAAAAGCCATACCTCGCCTATTCTTTAACATGGTTACATCTTAATCATTTGTTTGCATGAGGACATGCAACAAGGTAAACAGGGGAGTATATTGGGCCCAGATTAAGGTATGGTTCTCACACTATAAATACTTCAAATTATATTGTAATTTCAAGAAAATCCATTTTTCACATTAACAATAAGGAATAAAAAATCATGAAAATGGGAACAATCAAACTAATGATAAAAATGACGGTTTATAATAAGAAATTAACTCTTTTTGTCTTTACCTGTAAGGAATTAGGAATGCCTAAACCAATAGCAAATGGAAGCCAATCGACGGACGCAAGCACAAGAAGTCCTAAAGCAGTCCTAACGGCCGAGAGAAGGCAAACAAGAAAATTTGAGTCCAACAACTCAAACGACAGCAACACGTAGTGGGCTGTTGTTTGAGATACATTCTCGAAACTCCCGAATATTGCCTTTAAAAGGGCAAAGAACAGAATAGGAGAGTAATCCTGTAATAGATAAATCCAGAACAGTCTGTCTAATTATATTTTGTAGCATTCCTGGATGTAACAGAGAGTTTTGAATAACCATTTTTTGAAGTTTTCTCAGTGTTGAGGCTTATGTAGGTCTGGGCCCAACCTCTGAGAGCTCCACGCACGTTTTCATGTTCTGAATAGTTACAGAATCGATACCTGTGAACTTGGTGTAGTTGTAACACATACTTCCTTTTAATATAATTATAGCTCTCTTTCTTTAAAGAATCATTGACAATTGCGTTCTTAGAGTAAGAAAAGTGAAATCCCATTTATGATAATGTTTTATTAATTTTGGTTCTTCTGTTGTCATAAAAATGGACTTCTAGGCTGTAGGAAGACTGATTTCAGCATTCTTCGTCTCCATGCATTGCGTTCTCCTTCTAGCATAGTAAAGAAATTAACCAATTGATCAATGTTGCTTAATTAAGTCTTACAGAGAATTCCATTGCAAAATTACTTAATTATAGATGTATGAGTTATTTGACCTGTTTCGATTATATTGTTGTTCATTACTACCGGCTTAGATCTATTTTTGTTTCATTATTGCACAGCTAGTCATATTGCTTAGTTCTACTACTGTTTCATTATTGCACAGCTAGTCATATTGTTCAGTTATATTGTTGTTTCATTAGTGCACAGCTATTCATATTGCTCGGTTCTACTGCTATTTCATTATTGCACAGCTAGTCATAATTCTAGTTCTACTACTAGCCATATAGCTCTTCATTACTTCTTAGATCACTAGGTCATTGATTCAATTCAATTCCATTTCTGAAACAACTTAGTTAGACTACTATTCTGCTTAATTTCATTAATGTCATTTCAATTTTTGCTTGATTTATTTAGACTGTTGTTCAGCTTAATTAAGCTGTTGTTTTGTTCCAGTAGAGAAACACCAAATCCCATTACTCATCTTTAGGCTAAATATCCATCTAAGACACCTTCTCTAAGATAAATAAGCCCCAGAAGTCAGTAATTCCTTCTTTACATTGACAAAGAGCATCCTTAGACCAATTAACTCACATATACTGTACTGACACTGTTGAAATAAAAAGAGTTACCCCGGGTTGATAATTAAATGAAGGACACTAGATTTGTCACAAAATTTCACCTCTATCTGAGCCAACACCCCGTATGCATCCTATCCATTGATTCCTGGACTCATGGGAAGTACCTCTCATTTGGCCAGTGTAATATCCCTAAAAAGGAGAATGCAGTAATACTTCACACAATATAAGAACTTACAACAAGATAAAAAATAAATATAAGTACAAATCATAATATGCAGAAAGAGCTGAGCCATTTTATTATATTGGAGATGAATCAGTTGGACAAGTACAATATATAGGTAGATCTAGCCAAAAAGATGAGCTAGGATCACCCTGAAAACAGGTGTGCAGCAGGTACAATGTAACTGTTGAGGCTCTGTAGCAAATACTGCATTGTCTCTTCAACAGAATATAAACATGGAGTTGCAGGCTGAAAATATAATTGCAGATCTACTCAAAACTGGAGCTCTGATGATGCCACGATTCAAGATCTGGCCACTATGATGGATTCCCAAGATAACCCAGAAAGGATTTTCCAGATCTGCAACTTTGGAAAAATCACCTCCCCAGGGTTTGATCCTTGATCTGCTGGGAAATACAGATCTGAAGCTAGATATGAAGAATAGATGGCTGAAATTTATGCTTAGATCAGATCTATGCTTGAAGGGTTGATCCCTTCCTCGGATCTATGAGCTAGAAGCTCTAGATCTAGCTTCACAATCCTCCAAAAGATGATTGCAGCTGCTGCAACACAACTACCTCTGAAAACTGAGATGTGAGGGAAAGAGAGGCCTTCTTCCTACTGAAATATGCTGCAATAAACTCCAAGCTGATGGAAAGACTGATGGCAATGTGGAGGAATGATCCTCCACTAGATTTATAGCTAAAGTACTAGCAACTTCCTTCCTCCTCTTAGATCTGCAATATGGACAATGTTATTCTTGAGGAGAATACTACTGCTAGGAGGTAAATAAATTTTGGCCTGATGGCAGATCTGTAATGTGGCTCTGGGAGTGTTGATATATAAGCCCAAGTGATGGAAATAATCCCTCACCTTGTTCTCCAGCTGAACCACTGAAGACAACCTCCACCTTCCAAACTGATCTCCAGAAATCTGCAAATTTCTGAATATGAATGTTCTGTAGAAAGTAGAAAAAGGAAATGGCACTTAAAGCCTAATGTATAATGAAGTACAAACCTCTTTATTAGAGATGACTCAAAGAAAGAGGAGGGATTCCCACCCGGGAACACCCTGTGCTAAACAACACCTGCAATCTCTGCTAAATAGCCCAAGAATGCAGTGGAATGTCACTTCACAATTCCAGATCTAAAAGATCATACATCAAAATAATCCAAGATGCCTTTCACCTTTGCCTTCATCTCCTTTATAATGTTTGAGCCTCCTCAAGCCTTGGCCCTAGTCTCAACTGTGCTGTCTCATGTGGAAAAGATCCTCCAAGTGGGACTGCGCTATTTGACCAAATCAACCAAACAATCTAGGTGCAATGTACACCCCCTCCATCATGTGTGCTTCATTTTCACATGCTCCTCCATAACTTGATCATGAATTCTCAATGATCCTTTGTTTTACATCTTCAAGATCTTAGTTGACTGAATCAACCCTCCATGACCTTTCTCATTAAATGGGACATGATCTCTAATCCCATTCACATTAGTAGTTGATCAACTACCTCTTTTTGCAGTTCTAGGCTAAATTAATCCACATTCACACACACAAAGTGGATATTTATTCTTATTGAGGATTGTGGGTCCCTCAACCCTTTTATTTACTTAATTCATTAATAAAATCAAGGGCTCTAATATTCCAAATGCGATGTGAAAATTTGGGAATATTACAGTCCCCCCCAGAAAAATGTTGCTTGTCCTCAAGAAACTCCAAAAGTAGATGCAAGGCCATCTATTCCCCTCGATATGGCATCCACATAACGAAGGCTTCCTCGATTTTCTGCAATAGGTTATATATGTTTGGTTCCAAAGTTTTCTTTTAAAAACATAAAGAATGACCTTCAACTGTTTGGTTAAATGTCCTCCTTCCTTCATGAAGTACCAAATGACAACCATATGATGTCCAACATCATCAACAATACATGAGAGACATAAAATAAAGTAGCTCTTTCCATAAAGGAAAAGCTCCATCATACAATACATTCCTCCATCCCATGTTTCATGGACTAGGTTGAGCATTGATATGCTCCCAAACTTAGCCTTATTGGATCCAAACTTCATCATTTCAAAGTTATGCAAAAGAATAAGGAAAGAAGTAATATGGGTAGTCAAAGATGTCAAACATTATTCTCCTAACAATAACCACAGAGTAAGGCCCTTTGCTGCCACCCTCCATCTCCTCCATGTAAGATGGTCAAGCCAAACTCCCCCATAAGCAACCCAAGCAACAAGAGACCTTGCTGCCTTCTCTCCTCCTCATGTGCATCATGAAGCAAAATCATACTAATGGACATATGAGATGTCACATCATCCCAATACAAAGAAATATCATCAATACACATCATGATATCATTATGCCAAATTTTACACAATACAAAACACATAGACATAGGAGATGTCATGTGGTGGCCAAACTCTCTCAAGTGAAACCACAATGAACATGCCTTCCTTTGCTGCAATTTATCATTGAAAAACAAGGCATGATTTAGAAAATAATGAGCAATTGGGTGGTATCAATACTCACCCAAGAGCAGTCATCGCAGCCATGCCTCCTCCTTCATTTCATACATGTTTTTTAAGGCATGGATCAGAAAAATAGGTGCTTTAGGAGAGTGACAAAAATCTCCCAATGGCAACCAATGTAACCAATCATGCTGGCCCATACAAATCTTCAAGTGGTCTTGCAGCCCCTTGCTTATCATCCTTACCCATTCACTCCCATGTGGATGATGAATGAGGTACTGCATAATCATGGCATCCTCCCTTTGTCGAATGCCATCCTTCCCAAATTGTTGAAGAACTTTGCATTTCATGAAATGTTGAAATGCATCTCTAATGATATCTCTTAATGATATTCTCTCTCCATCAAAGGCCCTCCAAAACCAAATAAGTTTTGGATTTGCTACAAGTATAAGTTTCTCTTTGAGCAGTGAAAGGCTCATTGAGAAAGGGTCATCTAGAAGGGAGAAAAGGTTTCTCATTTCAAGATGTCTACCATTTGTCATCTTTTCTTCCACTGCTTCATGAGTGAAGCTACCTCTAGAATGCTCCAAGAATGATGAAGCCCTTTCTTTGTCACAGCTGCTAAGTGACAGCGTTGTAGATCAGAAGGGTAATACATGCACTATTTCAAAGCAAGTTACAACATTGATCTCACAATCGGTCATTGTACATAGGATAATGCTAATCCCATTTTCTGAAACTCTACATCTCAACTCAAAAGCTTGAATGTAGCTCAACGATGATGAACAGGGATAGTTTTCAGTCTCCTCCTTGATTATATCAAGGGTCCTCTGCACTGTGAAATGTATTTGCTTCAAATTAGCATTTTGTTCTAACCCTTGGTTATGCATTTATCTTTAAACCATATGTGCTGAAATTTTATGCATACCTTGGATCAACTGATAAGTGGGAACCTCTACAAGAGTCCCCTCAACTGGGATAATAATGCCTCCAACTGCTGGTAAGAGTGATGGCCTCTTTCCTTCAAGTGTACCAGTGCTGGTATCTTCCTCCTCCTCCTCATACATCTCCTGATCCATGCATGGGACTCCATATGTCAAGAGCTCAAGACTATCTTGCAAAGGTACAAGTGCCTCTTCTGCAGATGCAAGTACTTTTGCAGCAGGTGGTGAAAGTAGTGATCTCTTGTCCAGAGTGACAAGATTGACATTCTCCTTGGTTTCCTTGGGAGATGTCTCTTTGTAGCACATCTCTGAATTCTCCACATCAAACTTCTTCCCAAAATTGTGAAAGAAATCCGAATACTTGGTCACCTTTGCATGCTCCATGTGCCCAAACCACCAATCTTATGCTTCATATAAGAGATGAAGTGATGCAATTTGAACAACCTCTTCTTCAGCCACAATATGTAGATTGAAAAACGAATCTAACTCCCTCCTCCAAACCTTAACATTTCTTGAGGAAGATCCATCAAATTTAGGAAAATTGAATCTATTATGCCTCTTTCTTCTATTGCTGCTATAGGATCCTCTTTCTTCTCTAGTCTGGAAGAATTGTTGGAGAGTTAGCTTCTCCTTGAAAGATCTAGACTATGCTTTGTACTCTTCAAGGTATAGACTGAGAATCTCATGAGTCTCAAGTTCATTCCTTTCTTCACTTCTATACCTCTCACCTTCTTCAAAGGAAGTAGGCATATTGGATCTATGAAGAGATCTAGGATTCTCTAGTCTTCTTTGCTGTTGATAGGAAGTATTTTCCTCATCACATCTTCTTCTTAGATCTTCCCTCTGTCCTTCCTCCTTCATTTGATTGACCTCCTTGGAGAGATCTTGCATGGATCTAAAGAAAGGAGTGACATATTTCTCATCCTCCATGATAGATCTCATCTATATGTTCTTCTTTCAATGCACAAGATGAAGTTTCCACAAGCTGAGCCAAAGATCATGCTCTGATACCACTATAATATCCCCAAAAGGGAGAATGCAGTAATACTTCACACAATATAATAAATTACAGCAAGATAAACAATAAATCTAAGTAAAAATCGGAATATGCAGAAAGAGCTGAGCCGTTTTATTATATTTGAGATGAATCAGTTACACAAGTACAAGATATAGGTAGATCTAGCCAAAAAGATGAGCTAGGATCACCCTGAAAACAGGTGTGCAGCAGGTACAGCGTAACTGTTGAGGCTCTGTAGCAAATACTACGTTGTCTCTTCAACAGAATATAAACATGGAGTTGCAGGCTGAAAATAGAATTGCAGATCTACTCAAAACTGGAGCTCTGATGATGCCATGATTCAAGATCTGGCCACTGTGATGGATTCCCAGGATAACCCAGAAAGGATTTTCCAGATCTGCAACTTTGAAAAAATCACCTCCCCAGGGTTTGATCCTTGATCTGCTGGGAAATACAGATATGAAGCTAGATCTAAAGAATATATGGCTGAAATGTATGCTCAGATAATATCTATGCTTGAAGGGTTGATTCCTTCCTCAAATCTATGAGCTAGAAGCTCTATATCTAGCTTCTCAATCCTCCAAAAGATGATTGCAACTGTTGTAACACAACTGTCTATGAAAACTACGTTGTGAGGGAAACAGAGGCGTTCTGCCTACTGAAATATGCTGAAATAAACTCCAGACTGATGACAAGACTGATGGAAATGTGGAGGAATGATCTTCCACTGGATTGCTAGCTGAAGTACTAGCAACTTCCTTCCTCCTTTCAGATGTGTAATATGGACAACGTTATTCTTGAGGAGAATACTGCTACTAGGAGGTCAATAAATTTTGGCTTAATTCCATATCTGCAATGTGGCTCTGGGAGTGCTGATATATAAGCCCAAGTGATGGGAATAATCCCTCACCTTGTTCTCCAACTGAAGTACTAAAGACAACCTCCACCTTCCAAACTAATCTTTAGAAATATGCAGATTTCTGAATATGAATGTTTTGCAGAAAGTAGAAAAAGGAAATGGCACTTGAAGCCTGATGTATAATGAATTACAAACCTCTTTCTTAGAGATCACTCAAATAAAGAGGAGGGATTCCCGCCCGGGAACACCCTGTGCTAAACATCACCTGCAATCTCTGCTAAATAGCCCAAGAATGCAATGGAATGTCCCTTGACAACTCCAGATCTAAAAGATCATCCAAGATGCCTTTCACCTTTGCCTTCATCTACTTTATAATTTTTAGCCCTCCTCAAGCCTTGGCCCTAATCTCAACTGCGCTGTCTCATGTGGACAAGATCCTCCAAGTGGGACTGCGTTGTTTGACCAAATCAACCAAACAGTCTAGGTGCAATGTACACCCCCTCCATCATGTGTGCTTCATTTTCACATGCTCCTCCATCACTTGATCATGAATGCTCAATGATCCTTTGTTTGAAATATTCAAGATCTTAGTTGATTGAATCGACCCTCCATGATCTTTCTCATTAAATGAGACATGATCTCCAATCCCATTCACATTAGTAGTTGCTCAACCACCTCTTTTTGCAAATCTAGGCTAAATTTCTCCACATTCACACACACAAAGTGGATATTTATTCTTATTGAGGATTGTGGGTCCCTCCACCCTTTTATTTACTTAATTCATTAAGAAAATCAAGGGCTCTAATATTCCAAATGTGATGTGAAAATTTGGGAATATTACAGCCAGTGAGCTAAGAAAATCTAGAGACCGGTAGAAAATACCGATGAACGCATCATATATTGTCGTACTCTCAATGTCTAGGATGGCACGTGTCCAACCACTTGATCTGGGATCAAGTCTAGTGAATTTTCGCACCTCCTACTGACTTTGGGTCAGATAAACCAACTTCGGGTTGGTATGAGAATCTTTGAGTCCTATAGAGGTTTCGGACCTCTGGGCTGAATTTGTCAGTTAGAAATGATGTCTTTGTGACTTAACCACTTTTGTTCTAAAATAAAGAAGCTAGAAAAGCAAGTTACGGTGGGATGACGCACGATTTTTGGATGGAATAGGTGGATAGAGTTCTCCCTAGTTGAGAGGGAGTGTTACTTTTTTACAACTAGGTCCAAACACCATGTTGTGATGCTCAGATGAAGATGCCAATATTTTTATTAGATTCCTCTTTCGGAGAGGTGCAATATCGATCTAAAGATCATATTTATCTGATGAGAAGAACATTTATTTTGAATTTATTCAAAATATGTGCAAGTCGACCTGAAATGAAATGTAGGCTTGAAGCCCCAACGGTTGTGTCACAAACCCTCATTGATGCATATAAATAGGTCAAAGTTTGAGGTCATTTTCACTCATCCATCACATCACATCCTCTCTCCTCATCTAATTGGTTCGATCATCTATTGGATTATCTTCTTCACTCACACATGGGAAAAGGTAGCAGCTAGAGTTTCAGACTATCTAGGGTTTCCAGTGCAGAACTTGACCAGCGTTGAATTTGGTCAACACTTGGTCAAATTGGCCCAAAAATATCCCTAAACTTCGATATGATCCATTCGCATTTTTCAGCACAAAAATTGAGGCTAGACGTTGACTTTCATTGACTTTGGGTTGACTAATCTGGCTGTCCGTGAGGGTTGTGTGAGACTTATGGTTGGCTGACCATATTGAGACTTTGCTGGTTGAAGCATCCTGTTGACCGTCGTAATGCACAAACACACATATATATTTTTGGCTTGTCTTCTGTTGATCTACTGGTATGTTCTATCTGCATTTAACTTTCTTGTTTATATGATTGCTGACTGATATTGGGGACAAAAAGTAAAGTTTCATCAAGCATAGAACATCTACAAAAATTTACAAAAATCAAGGCTAGAAATAAAAACCATAAGAAATTATTACAAATACTTGATGATAAGGAGTGTCTTTACAAAGAATAGATCATCAAATTAAAAACTCAATTACATGGAGAAAGGAAGATTGAAGAAGGAATGAGAAAGAAATATCAAATTCTAGAAGCAAAAATGGCTACATTGAGAAATAATTTCAAAGAGAAATCCACTCAATTGATGACTAATAAAAAACCTACATATCCTAGCCCACATAAAGAAGAACGATTTTAGCAACAAGTTCTAAAATACCTGAAGCAAAAGATGATTCCAGCAATAATAATAACAAGGAATAAGCACATCAGCAAAACTAGAAGTCAAGGAAGGAAAAAATTGTGCTAGATAGATCATTCACTTCCTCAAGATTGATGAGATGCTTCAATGTCAAAAGAATGGAAATATTGTTGCAAAATGTAAAAGCATGCAACAGAAGAAGAAGTTGGATAAAAGGACACATCAAGAAAAATCATCCATAGAAAGCTATAACAATTCATTTCAGGGATATTGTTTTTCATGTAGCAGTTTTGGGCATAAGGATTTTGATTGCAGGAACTATGTGAAGAAGAGGAGTTTCGAAACCTTTCCATTATTTCTTGGGCATATAAGGTGTTACATGTGTGACAACATTGGCCATAAGGCCAAAGACTACAAATTTCCTACATGCTACAAGGGATTCACTCCAAAGGAAAAGAGTACTCAAATCGGATTAGATAAGAGATCAAACAATGTAGTGGTTGTCAAGAATAAAATGAACAAAATTTGGAGGAAAAAGTAGTAGCAAGTGACTCCCATCAAAAACTGAGGTCGACATGGTCTCAGGGGGAGCATATGGCAGTATTATGGTTTTGGAAGAGAATCTTTGATAATGCAGCCATATTTGAGGTTTGAGATTTTATTGTTCTTTTTATTGTTTGAATCAGTTGAATGTGATTGATTACAATAGTTTGTTGAAGATATGAAGCCTTGATGCATGCTCAAGAGATAGATGATATTATCATGCATATTTTTCTATTATGAAAGCATTTTCATGATGAGAAGGTAGATGTCACAATTATGAAGTGAAAATTCACTTGGTGACAGTTGACAATTAGGATGTGCATCAGATTATTTGCACAATTTTATATTTGCATGCCTATCTATTGATTTTCTACCTTTCATGGTCTATATAATTAGAATTCTACATGCCTAATGCCTCGTACTTGCCTTGTTTCATATTTGTTGATTATGTTGTTGCCATTTAATGTTAAGATCAACTTTCTATTGGTTCTTCCATGATGTATGATGGTTGATCCATATATCATTGTATGGGTCTTGGATTTTAGTTTTGTTGAAGAATTTTCTATTGTAGTGATCCATCTGTCTTTGGTGATGATTGAGCCTCATTGAAGACATATTATTTGATTGGGAAGTATTGATGGTATTCATGGAGCTAATTGTTGAATCTATTGTTGTTGTTACTAATGTTGTTATGCTACCTAGTGATGTGGATGGAAAGAGTGTTTTTGCTAATGCTCATGTTATTGCCTTGATTTGAGAATGATCTATTTTATATTGATGCTGCTGATGTTGCCATGGATGATGATGATTATGATGCTTGTCTTGGTTGAGAGTGGTTTTTCTATTATTATCATGACATCAATGATTTTGGTTGGTGTTACTAAGTTTATTGCTGCTACATTTGTTGCTATGATATGCCTCATTTTTTTCTTGAGATATTCTCATATTATGTTTTTGTTGGAGTTTGATCTCATGCTACATATAAATTTCATCTATGGAGGTTGTTATGATGTTATTTCACTGTGTTATCTTCATTGATGTTCATATGCTGCCACTAGATTATATTAATCGTTGGTCAAAGAGATCATGAGTTGATTTCCTTATCTACCTATGAGTTCCATGACATGTGTATGGTTTTATTGCTCCATTAGAAGTGTTTGGCGAAATATTGAGGTGAAGATTCATATATGTGATTGGTACCTCATTTTTCACATTGTACAATGATGGTCTTGATGCCTAAACATAATTGATGAGAGTTGTATTTTTTCTAAATGTATCATAACAGTTGTGTACTCTCAATTACATATCTATGTAATTATTTTTATTCATTCATATGGAGTGGATTTGTATTTGACTCTAGGCATATATTGAAAAAGATTCAAGAGAGAGATTCATGGGTCATGTCAAGAGTATGTATGTGATGAGAGTTGTTACAACCATATTTGGGCTAATTGATGTCATATAATTTAGTCTCATATGAGTTCTTGGAGTCTTTGAGTAGCTATGTATTGTCACATTCTTATTATGAGTCATGGTTGGGTCATGTGTGTGTCTTTCATGCATAAGAGAAGAGTCATATTTTAGCTAGATAGAGGCTTTGTAAAGACTTGTATTATCATTCAATCAGCCTTGTATCATGCCTTTTATATTATTGTTCATCATTGGGCCATGTTGGTCAAAGAATTGATGTATGAGGTGTAGCCTTCTTTCATATGACAAGAGGAACTAGGAGTAGAAGATATTTCACATTCAGTATTCCAAGAGATGTTTTTTCAGTCCCTTTATATGCTCAGGGGGAGCTTGTGTTGGCATTTTTTCATGGGCTTACAACAATCTAGTATTGGCATTATGTTGTGGTTAACAGGGGGAGAAATTATTTCATTGATATGTTGGCTTCCTTCACATGTTGAGATTGATAAGGGGAGCATGCTTATTCCTTGATATTATCTTCATTCACGATGTGTTGTTTCTTGGGGAGCATGGTTGGTTATGTTATGTTTTCCACGAGATGTGTATTGGTGAGAGGATATTCCTGCTACTTAAAGGCATTGTTATTGTTGTTGATGTATTATTGATGGATATGGATTGATTGGATGAGCCATTACTTGAGTTTGTTGCTAGTATATTTATGTCTTTCTCCTACTTCCATGTTATGGAGATCTTGCTATTGATTTTTCTCTTAGAGGAGTGATAATCATTGTTGGTTGGATCAGTTATGTTATCTGTGATTATTCAGTGAATATTGATGGTTTGATTAGGGCCCTCTTCCATTGATGTCAAAGGGGGATAAAATGAGGAGTTCATTTCTTCATGAGGTTGTTGTTGGTAGACCCAGTTAACATTGATGTTGCGATAAGTTGATTGGCTGTCATTGATGTCCACCTAGTAGCATGGTGTTGGAGGTGGCATTGATGAGAGTAAGGTTGGCATTGATGCAACAAGGTAGAATTTGAAGCTTGATGATGGATATGGCATGCATAAGCTTAGGTTGTTTGATGGTATTGTCTTGTGCATGGTTGTTGCGACATATGCTTGTGTTGTAGGTGCTTTGATGACCTTGTTATTCAAATAGGTCTCCATTGTGTTGAAGGTACTTTGATGGCCTTGTTGGTTGGTTGGTCAACTAGGCCTCCATGCATATGATGCTTGAGGTGTTTCTCTTGATATGTTTCCTTGGTGCTCCTAAGTTATGGTTTTGATTATGACTACAAGTATTGTATAGGTTGTCATGATCCCATGTACAGTTGAGCTTCATGGTTGATGCCACTTGGTATAGTTTCTTCTCTCATGAGTTGGTTATTGCACTTATGATGTCTACATTATGTATAAACTCTTTAGGAGGTTGCATAGATGTTTTTTAGCCTTGTCATGGCTTGGAAAAGTGTTTTCAGATGACAAAGATGTTGAGAAACAAGTTGGAGGAGGTTATGAGTTGAAGACACTATGTTTTTCCTTCATCCCCTTCCCGGTCACATGGAGAGTAGCCTGTGGGAGCAGTTTTAGGCTATAGTCGCATGGAGGGCATACTATGGGAGTGAATATGGTACCAGTCACATGGAGAGTTTGTTATGAAAGAAAATATACATGTAGATGAATTTTTATCTAGATTTCTCATGCTCCTCAAATGATTTAATTGGTTTTTATGATGTTTCTTCTTCGGGAATTTTCATGGAATATTATAATTGACTTAATCAACATATCTTGATTTGTTTTGAAGTGTGAATTCCTTAATGAGGTTAGGATTGGAGTTAATGTAAAAAAAAATTAAAATAAGGAGAAAATCGACCATTGTGAGCGAGTGAATAGTGCAGAGATTTGTGTAGATAGCATAGGGTGCCCTCTCGGAGCACATAATGTTACAGAGGTCGAATTATTTGAGGTGTGCACAAATAGAGATAAACCATTGAGATAAAAAAAAAAGTGAGGTGTATGGAGAGGCAAGTTAGTAGAGTTTGATTTACATGCCTGTGAGAGGGGATATGTTGTCATTATAGCATAGATTTATGAGCTTTAGATCATGAGTTTACAACAGAGTTTTATGTATACGCTTCTTCATATGTTCATGGAGATATTTGAGTTGAATAGTTGAAGCATTGCATTGTATATATTCTCCATTGTGAGTCTTGGTTGATTTTGTGCACTCAAATTTGTTATGATTTGTAGAAGGCTGGAGATTGTTGTAGAAGTATTGCATGTGATGCATGATGCATTATGAAAAGAATTGGATGTGTGAGGTATTGTTTGTTGATTTGAGAGAGCCATATCTTATCTATGTATTGGGATTTTTTTTTGAGATGATGATGATGTATTTATATTTTAAAAGAGATATATTTTTGTGTTCTTGTGGAGGGTTCTAGTTTGAAACATTGTGAAATGTGGTCCTATTGACCAGTAGATCGAATTAGCTTGGTGAAGAATGGATAGGTGTTCCATGCCTATGAGTGTAGGTAACAAGTAAGAGGAAGTATATTCTCATATTCCAATGGTTGTTGGACAAGGATTTTAGGGGATAGGAGCCTCCAGTGGATAGGATTTCACTTAGTTGATGTCAAATGAGAAACTTCATTGATAGGCATAGCAAGTTATGATGTTAGCATATTTTCATGATTAATAAAATTAGAAGCAGAGCAGCAGCAACAGCGAAGGGTGGTTTTCCCCCTGCAGGGGGGGGGTGTTCCACTAGAGATCCTTGTGTCCCTTGTGCATGTGACGTTTTTAATATTTTATGGACTTTTTTGGGATTTTTAATTAGCGATTAAACCTCTTAATATTTAATTGTCAATCTGGGACTCGTAAACACAAGTTGTACTACTTTTTTGGCTCAGCTTAAGGTCAAAGTATATAAGTTTCATTTTTAATGATCGTTAAGTAGAGAATGATAATCTTCTATCAATTAAGTAAACTAACACTCATCTCACTCAGAAATAACATTTACTCGACCTATACTACTACAAGATTCATGCTAGAAAATGATACAATTGATCTATTAATAAATAATTCAAATCAAATCACATTGCTCGCAAAATTTAATCTATGCTATTGTTGACTAATTACCCTGTGATATCAACTTAAATAATACCTAATAGTGTTCTAAATTAACTCTCTCTCTCTCTCTGCCTTGAATTAAATCAAACCAAATTGAATCAATTTTAAATTAAATTTAAATGATGGACATGAATTGCACACGCTAAATTAAATTACATTAATGTTAGAATAAAATCTCAGTTTAAAAGTAAATCTCACTGCTCCAAATAAATATTAGATGCTGGAAATTAATCATACATTCAAATTTAAAAAAAAAAAAAAAAAAAACCTTTAAATGGAACTACTCTGTTTAATACTAAAACACATTGCTCAACTCAATCACACTGGAAGTGTCGGCATTAAATCACACTACCTAAGTTACCTGGACTAGATCTTAATGCTAGAAACAAACTATACACAAAATAACACTGCTTGATATCAAACACACAACTTTGAATGGAATAACAATGCTTTTATGATAAAACTAAGCAATACACACAATTCAAAATGTAAACGCAGGATCTATTTCTGCTACAATGCTTCCAACCACAACCGCAATTAATATAAATATATATATATATATATATATGTCAAACCGAAACTCACTCATCCAACTATCCTTCAAATTACAAATTAGTCATTTAATACATACAAGAAGAAATTTGTTTCAAACCTGCACCATGCGTTATGAACTAAATACATATGTGCACGAAATATTTTCATATAAACCGAGACTGTTTATGTTTTGGTCGATGAATATTCCAATTATGTTTAAATAGACTCGGCTCTTTTTTAGGGAAACAGACCAGAGCTTTGTGCTAATATACAAGCATGATCTATGTAACCAATGGGAAACATATAAGCTCAAAACAATGATACCTTTTTCCAATTGATAAGTGCGATGCCATAATGCTAAAAATTCTCTAAGATCAAATTCGATACTTAACGCAATTACATAGAAAAAATTAATAAATTCACACATTGACTAAATGAAAAGAATCATGTTATGAAATTATCACACACCTATCTATCTAAGAACTAACATCGAAGATCACTCCCATATGATGGCGGGCCCAGCCATACCTAGGTGAGCTTAAACTACTTGCAGTAAAATGGAAATTTAAAGTATCAACTTCATAACTCACAGTCAATCATGCTGAGAATAGATCTGGTTCAAGACTTACGCACCGCCATATACTCACTTCGTAATTCAAAATAAAGTTTTATGTTCTCTGTATCAATTTTAAAATCATTCCCCCTTTGTGTCTTATTACATTGGCCTTTATAGGAAATAGTTTAAATTCAATCTAACAGTATGTCTATCCATGGAAAATCTCAACAAATTAATGCCAAACTAGACTTGTGATCTGCTTACTTAACGGACTTGCTCTCCTTGGCACAATCGGTTTCCAAACAAATTCTAACATTAGCATGGTCCCAAGATCAGCATGAATAATGGAACCAACTACTCATTGAGCACAATATTTTTATCAAACCGTATTTGTGGCTGAAAATAGTAAAATCCGAATTTGACCCGATTTTGTATTTAAAACTGCATTTGGATATTCCCATGACCGTAGCTCCTTATGGTAATGAATTTTCCCGAACAATTTATGGTTAATATGAAAGATGGTATTCTGAGTGCAATGCAAGTCTCGAAATGTTGATATTCTTAACCATTTGGTCACAAAATTCATATTTTCACCTACAACAATCTCATTTCGTACTTAACTCTGGAGTAACTAGTTAAAATTCCTTGTGAAGAATTTTGGTGCTGGAACTTTTCAGCAGATGAACTTATCAAAACCATCATTATTAAATCATGAAAAAATCATAGAAAATTATCGAAAATCTAATAAAACTAATGATAACCAACCATAGAGTGTAAAATATATATTTGGTCGCAAGTTATGGAATTAGGATATGGAACAAGTTAAAAACATAGTGTTTTAGGGTATGCATGGTGATATTGAAAGATGAAAACATGAGAATATTTGAGGCCCAACATCCCCCCATGCCTGAGGATTTGCATGTCCTCATGCAAACAAGGGCGTTTCTCATATATGGCATCGTGCCTTTTGGAAGGGTTGGTTCTTGTGGAGCAACACTCCGTGAAGATTTTAGGGTGTTGGTTCTTGTGGAACAACACCATTCTTATTTGAATTCCATAGATTTAATTTTGAGAGTGATAAAAATTGAGAATAAGCAATAGATATGGTAGGAGGTGATGATGAATGAGATGATAGGTGATAATGGAAATGGTGGATGAGATGAGGTGGTGATGGAGATAGTGGATGAGATGAGATGGTTGCATACACTACTCTTATGAGGCCAATGCGAATCGATGGTTCCTTTATGGAACGCAGCAATTATTTCATCCTTT
Organism: Pinus albicaulis; assembly: GCA_034641835.2. Classification (NCBI taxonomy): domain Eukaryota; kingdom Viridiplantae; phylum Streptophyta; class Pinopsida; order Pinales; family Pinaceae; genus Pinus; species Pinus albicaulis. The sequence goes on along the minus strand of CM076579.1, from coordinate 537,825,722 downwards.
ATTGATTACATTCAATTGACAATATTTTCCAATGTTGGAAGGGGAGGCAGTATAGTTTCTACTTTTCTTATATGAACCAATATCTTTTCTTTTCATGACTGTGACCTTATTAGAGTAGCATGCATTCTATTATGAATGAGGAATTTTCAAATGGATGGTATATGGAAAATGGAATATGTGGTGGTTAATCATTAAATATTTCTTCAATCTCTAATGAATTAAAGAATCTTAAGCCATATTTACCTCGGGTTACCTTTACTTTTAATGTAGTTGATGTTGTAGGATGAAGTGGAATATGAACCGGAACACGACTGAAAGTTGGAGTTGGAATGAATGTGGATTTGGAGATGGAATGGTTGGATTTGATGTGTATATTGATATGGATATGATGGATAAGACTAAACAAAAGATAGTAAAGAAGGCTGAAAAATGAAGGTCCCCTTCTCCCCTGTGCCTAAGGAGTTGTATGTCCCCAAACAAAGAAGGAAGGTGACAGCTGCAAATGATGATCAAGTTGCTATATGGTAACCTTTATTGAAACAAGATTACTTATACAAGAAAAGGAAATGTGTAATATTCCTAATTATCTATAAGCTAGTTGGAATATTAAATTTTGTTTTTGCTCCTTAGTTAGAAGAATAAGAGGGTATGGAGACCCATATATCTCCTTAGTAGGAATAAAATTATTGATAATGTGAATGGATATCATTTTAGTGGCTTGATTAAGCACCCTTGTGTGTGAAAAGGGGCTGGAGCATGTAGAATGGGTCAACTTTAACCAAATCAACAACGCTGGTATGGAAGGAGTGGCATTTATTTAGGGAAAGAAGTTTTGGATGGTGACTCCATGCATGGAAGTAGTGCCTTTAATGAGTGGGGCCCAAGGTGAGGAAGCTCACCAAACATATAAGGAAGGGGATGGTAGCCATAGAAGGCATGTTTTGATTATTATTTTGTGATGTTATGTATGACTTGTTGCTCTCTTCAGTTGTTTAGCTAAGATTGCAGCGTTGTTTAGCACAAGGGTGTTCCTGAGCAGGAATCCCACCTTCATCCTCGAGGGACTTCGAGTGCCCACTCAGGAGAAGTATTTGCATTATATTTCCACATTCCAGCATTAGGCCAAGCTCCATCCTTCCACTATAGCGCAGTTTCTACATAGGGTTGTGCTGTGTTGCAGGGTGCAGCAGTGGAGATTTGATTTGGGTGTTTTCTGAGCTAGTTTTTAGTGGAGGAAGGTTTCCTTCCATTGGGAGGCCAACAAAGAATCCCCTTGGGAATTATTTCTATATTTTGCACCAGTCCAAGGTGTTTTTATCCCCTATAGCGCAGTTTCAGTATGGATATGCGTTATTTTAGGGAGGATTTGCAAGGGTGGTCGCAGTGCATGATTTGGGGAGTGATTTCTTCAATGAAGGGGACATCCTTTCATCCTCAGAGGATCTATTGGAGGAGAGCTGCATATCTCTACATTAGCTTCATTCATAACTTCCATTTATTTTTTTGCATCAAACCTTCAGCCCTAGGGCTACAGCTCACTTTGTGTATTTTCTGGAAACCCTCTTGGGTTGTCATGGAAGGGTGATATAGAGCCTTGATCTTTATGTCTAGCATATTTTGAGGCACATATCAGAAATTTTTTATTATTGTATGACCTCTTGTTGTATTTATGATCAATATGACTGTGTTGTAGCAGTTCTCCGACATTTTGGTATAGTAGTAGCACCTCACTTGTGAGAGGTTTATTCATTGGAGGCTTGTTAGCTCATGTTGCATGATTTGTGCCCGATTATATTACACTTCTTTATTGTTGTTATGATTAATAAAATGGCTCCATATTGGTCTCTCATGTTTATGCATTGATATTCACTGCTACTTTCCATTTTTATGTCTTATATTACTGCTTTCCCCATTTGGGAATATTACAGTGGTATCATAGCATAATCTTGGCTCAGCCTGTGCATATTAAGCCAATATGTCATCAAAAGAAGGAGATCCTCTCATAGATAGAGAGAAGAGTTATCTTAGAAGAAACCAGAGATATGTTTATACAAATGATAAAGAAGACAAGGGAAAAACTCCCTTATCAGGTGAAGATGAGGAGAAGGAGTTTCCTAAGCTTATTCTTCAAACTATGTAAGACAATGCAAGAGAAATAAAGGATATGAGGATGGATAGAAATAAAGAATATCCTAAAGAGTTTCTACATGGAGAAGGCTCCAACATTTCTCATCACCGGAATGATTAACCAGTGAAGCAGCAGGTTTCCCAACGCTCTACAATGCCTACATTTTTAGCAGTGGGAAATGGAGGGTTTCAAGAAAAAGAAACTCTTGAAGACTATTTTCCTGAGTATGAGTCTCAATCTCAGAGATTCAAGGACCATTTGAGATTTCAATAGTTCTACCAGATCAAGGACAATAGCATACCCTGGCATCACAATAGAGGTGGAGGATTCATACAGGAATCATGATCTTCACCGGCCTATGGGCAGATTTTTCTTACCCACTTTTGATGGGTCATCAAAATGCACTGCAAAATCATGGGTAGAGAAGCTATACATCTACTTCCAGCTAAACCAAGTACCGGAGATGGAGGCCATCAAAATAGCAGTGTTGTACCTTGAGGGTGAAGCACATGATTGGTGGTTTCATGGACCTTATACATTGGGTCATGCTAATGTGACTGCATATTCAGAGTTCACAAGGAGGTTGGTGGAGAGGTTTTATCAAAGGGACCCAGAGTCACCTTTCATTGGGCTAGCTAAGCTCAAACAATCAGGTAATCCAGAAACTTATATTTTGGAATTTCTAAAACTTTATGTTATGGTTCTTGATTTATCTGGAACAAGGAGGGTCTATATGTTTATTGATTGGATAGAAAAACCTCTACATGGGTTGGTTAAATCTACCAAACCCACTACCCTTCAAGATGCCATTGAGAGGGTGTAATGTTCCCAATTTTTAGCCTCAAGCTAAATGGAACATTATAGTTGCATATTTTATTTTTGTCTAATAAAATGGGTAAGGAGACACCTTAGCCCTCTTTTAATGAATAAATAACACTCCTTGGCTGAAAGGAGGACAAATAAGCAGCTGAATTAAACACCTTAAGGTGTGAATGGAACCCGGATCACTTGATTTAGTCCTCTTTGACTAAATTCAATAGTGTTGCCTAAAGAGGAGAAGCTTGCTAGAGAAGCTGCGTAGTTTTAGAGGAGGACATTCACATGAGGGTGGAAAACCTGACTGGTGGGACCATGGTGGAGAAAGAGTTCCCTTTCTTTATATGGAGGATATGGCAGCCCATTTTGATCATGTTTTTAGTTTAGAATTTCGAATTGGGTCTACAAAGGCTTGCATCCCCGAGTTGTTTAGCAGGGTGGTGGTGCCCTCGGGCACTAGGGTGTTCCCAGTCGGGAATCCCTACCTCTTTCTCAAGGAAGGATGAGGATTGAGATGAATTTTCCTCAATCCGGCATTTGGCCACAGCTACTACCATCATCTATAGCATTAGCTCTGCAGCAGAGAGGATGTTGTGTTGTTGGGGGTAGCAAAAGAGGAACTCATAGAGTCATTCCGGACTTGTCTTTTTCAGTGGAGGGTGTATCCTTTCATTGGAGGAGCTGTAAGGAGGACTCCCGGGCTTCATTTCATATCATTGGCACTTTTCCAAACATTCCATCATCTCCCACTGCGCATTCCATGGAGGAAACTACGTTATTTCAGAGGAGGCAGTGAGAGAGGGGTTCTAGAGCTCATCAAGAAGAGTGTTTTTGAGACAAAGGGATCAACCCTTTGCTTGGAGACATTATCAGAGGAGGGAAATCATCTTGCAAATCTGCCATAGCCTCATTCTCATTTTTTTTCAGTTGTAGTGACAAGCCAGTTGTCACATTTTGTATTCTCCGACATTTCTAGCAATCTCTCCTAGATTGACAAGAAATCCCATATTTTAGCCCATTTCCTTGTTACTAGGAATTTCTTCGTATCTCTTTATCCACATGTACATTTCATACATATTAATTAGCTGCTAATTCATATAGACTGTGAAGGCATGGTCCTCCGGCATTTTGTATAGTTGCAGCAACTCCTGCATTTCATTGATTATCCATGGGAGATTGGTTCTAAAGGTTTGAGTGGCTTGTCCCTCAACTATTTCTTGTATTTTATTGATGATATCATAATATAATGATGGATGGAGAATTTTACCTCTTATGATGTATTCATAGTTGCAGAGTTAATGTCAATGTTCATATATTGATGTAAGCTCTCTCATTGAGCCTTATTTTAGAGATCTATTTTGGGGAGGTCTGTATAACCCATCTAGAATCATTTCTTTGAGCTCATTTTCTGCAAGGGAGTTGTATTAGGTATGTTCTAGGGCATCCCAGCAGTGGTTTTCCTTATTTATGCAGTGACTTCCTTATACAACATCCTCAAGGGCCCTGAGCAGAAATTCCCGAAGTGGAAATATTGCATATCCATAGACAGACTCTGTGAAGGGCCAGATAGCTTCTGGATCTCAAACTTACTTGTGAAAGTGACATATATGGTAAATTCCCAACAGTAAATCTCTATAATGTACTTGTGTTCTTTCTATAGAAGGAATTTTGGAATATCTTAAGATATTCCTGATGGAGCAGGAAATCCCTCATTTGGGATATTATAGTGCTATCAGAGCATCAATATTGGCTCATCCTATGCTCAAGTTTTAATGCCATCAACAAGAGGAGCTTCTCTTGAAGGAGAGGAGATTTACAAAGGAAGCAAGGGAAAAAGAGGAATGACGGAAGAGGAGGTCTCCCTTCTTATTTTCTAGACCATTGAAGAAATCATTGAAAATCTTGATGAAACGGAAAAGTGGGAAGATTCTCTGATAGGGTTTGTTGATGGGAAAAATCCTAGTTACTATCATGATGGGTGTGAGCATTCAGCCACACATGCAGATCCATAACGCAGTCCATTGCCCATAGCTACTACAAGAAGGATGGAAGAAAAAGTTGAGGCCTTTGGAGGAGCAGCGCTGCAACTCAAAGGTATGATTCATGAAGATTAGTTTCAGAACTCTATTTCATGTTTCCATGAAAATGAGAGAGCATATGTTGAAGTCACCAAGGGTTTGGAAAATGGGTTTGATGAAAACCAATGTAAACCCTCATGTGTCAAAAACTCAAACACTTTGCATGCATGGGAGTGAACCATGAAACAAAGATCATTCCATATTTATAGAGGGGGAGAAAATCAGGAGGGTGGTTTGCTAGAGGCAAGAACCCCATTACATGGAGGGCAGAAGGATCAACATGAAGGGATGATGGGCATTCACCCATATCTATTTCAAAAAATTTCTGCACTAAGGAAAGAGACTGTACTGTGCAGTGAATAGAGGAACAAATCAGTCCACTTATGAGCTTGATGTCTCACTGTATGGAGGCATTCCATTTGGGAGGCCACCTGAACTAGAGATGATGAGAGGCATCATGTCATTTGGTTCACCACTCTTGGATTTCGGAGAGGTGGAGACATTGGAGGAATCCATCACAGCGTAGAGAGTTTGGGATGAACTCAACGGGGAGGGGTACACTCTCTCATCTTCAACATCACCCACTCTCATCAGTCATACTGCGCTGATAGAGTTTGTTGCAGATATGGATGATAGCATCTTCATGATGCAGGATGACTGCTCCATATATTTTATGAGAGGGAGGATACTTCCTTTGAGGAAGGACTCTTTCATGCATTGGAGTAGATGGAGCCCACTCATGCTTACATTGGCCAAGATTGGGAGATTCTTTGGAGGTGATAGTCTCTCATGGGAGGCTCATTTTCAGAGATCATCATTTCTATTTGAGCATGAGAAACTGCATGATGGGCATGGCAGAAACTTGGAGGATGACTTTGGCATGGGAGATGTCAAAGTAGCAGGCATCAGCATGAGGGGAGCACCATATTGCATATCATCGGCGCTTTCCATGAGGAGGATAGATCAGGACTTCCTAGCCTTGCACTTGGATGCATACCTTGTGTTGCTAGAGGAGTTCACTTGGGAGGGAATTAAGCGTGATAGATATCATAATATGGAGAGATGCATAGCCTGATTGATGGTGGAGAGAACATCATAGCCACTTCCCTACTCATTGGAGGTGAGGGGAAATTTTCAGGTGAGCCATTTCAGCTCAAGAGCTCTAGTGCACGATGGAGGAGGTATAATTTCATATTTTGTATTGTACTTCTTTTCATTGATTGAGAAGCATGATGTATCAAGAAGAATTGTTCCTTCTTACATTTTACATGAGGATGCACTTGCAGCCATTTTCAGCAGTGGAATTGGCCATTCTTATAGTGGTTTGTGGAGGAAGCCACATGCTTCTTGGTGTGCACCACTAGCACCAATTTGTATTTTCATGTTTCCATATTTTGATATGTTTGTGGTAGAAAACAAGTGGTTGGGAAAGAACTTGTTCATTCTGATTTTGAGGTAGGCCCAAGAGGCACTGTGCAGGTCCCATGATTGGAGCAGTGACCCACTCTCTAGTTGTCTTATGGCAGCTTGTTTTCATTATATTATGCTTTCTTGTATTGCTGATTTTTGCACATTCATAGGAAGAACTATTGGGAGAGTGTTGGATACATTGGGATAGCCCATTGGGAGCATGATTCTCCCCAATATACATGTTTTATGTTGCAGGAGATACCATGGGAAAACCATGATTGCCACATTGGTACTTGTACCTTCTTGTGGGAGGGACCACTTGGAGAATTTGCAGAGGCATTTCATGGCTGATTTTCTTGATGGGGTGGCTTGGGAAATTCTTGGAGGCCATACCATTTCAGCCCAAGGACAGAGGCAACCCCATGCACACCACAAATGGAGAGAGGGACATCATGGGAAACCAAAGCACAACTCTCCATTCAGCCCCAACACATTGTAGAAATCAAGGGTGAGATTTTCATTTGGATGATAGCATGGATGAGGGGAAAAATTCTCCCATGCATATCATCACTCCTACCTTAAGGAGGCCAAGCACAACAAGAAGGATTCCACTACACCTTCTATCTTTCCATGAGGAGCATCATTTTCAGCTTGCATACTTGGGAGAGAGCATTGGAGGACAGGTTTATTACAGCATCTTTTGAGTAGTGGTAGAGCTTGTTGATGAGGAATCCACAAGAGAAGAAAGGGGGATAAATTTTATTCTCTCTACGTAGTTGCTTAAGGAAAAGAAACATGTGGGAGCGGAGGACTGTAATGTTCCCAATTTTTAGGCTCAAGCTAAATGGAACATTATAGTTGCATATTTTATTTTTGTTTAATAAAATGGTTAAGGAGACACCTTAGCCCTCTTTTAATGAAGAAATAACACTCCTTGGGTGAAAGGAGGAAAAATAAGCAACTGAATTAAACACCCTAAGGTGTGAATGGAACTTGGATCACTTGATTTAGTCCTCTTGGACTAAAGTCAACAGCGCTGCCTAAAGAGGAGAAGCTGCGCAGTTTTAGAGGAGGACATTCACATGAGGGTGGAAACCCTAAATAGTGGGACCACGGTGGAGAAAGAGTTCCCTTTATTTATATGGAGGAGATGGCAGCCCATTTTGATCATGTTTTGAGTTTAGAATTTCGAATTGGGTCTACAAAGGGTTGCATCCCTGGGCTGTTTAGCAGGGTAGTGGTGCCCTCGGGCACTAGGGTGTTCCCGGTCGGGAATCCCTACCTCTTTCTCAAGGAAGGATGAGAATTGAGCTGCATTTTCCTCAATCTGGCATTGGTCACAGCTACTACCATCATCTACAGCGTTAGCTCTATAGTAGAGAGGACATTGTGTTGCTGGGGGCAACAAAGGAGGACTCATAGAGTCATTCAGGACTTGTCTTTTTCAGTGGAGGGTGAATCCTTTCATTGGAGGAGCTATAATTAGGAATCCCAGGCTTCATTTCATCTCATTTTCACTTTGCCAAACATTCCATCATCTCCCACTACGTAGTCCATGGAGGAAACTGCGTTATTTCAGAGGAGGCAATGAGAGAGGGGTTCTAGAGCTCATCAGGAGGAGTGTTTTTGAGAAAAAGGGATCAGCCCTTTTCTTGGAGACATTATCAGAGGAGGGAAATCATCTTTCAGATCTGCCATAGCCTCATTCTCATTTTGTTTCAGTTGCAGTGACAAGCCATTTTTCACATTTTGTATTCTCCGACATTTCTAGCAATCTCTCTTAGATTGACTAGAAATCTCATATTTCAGCCCATTTCCTCGTTATTGGGCATTAATTTGTATCTCTTCAGCCACATGTACATTTCATACATATTCAACAGTTGCTACTTCATATATACTGCGCAGGCATGGTCCTCCCGCATTTTTTATAGTTGCAGCAACTCCTGCATTTCATTGATTATCCATGGGAGATTGGTTCTAAAGGTTTGAGTGGCTTGTCCCTCGACTATTTCTTGTATTTTATTGCTGATATCATAATATAATGATGGTTGTAGCATTTTCCCTCTTATTATGTATTCATATTTGCAGAGTTAATGTCAATGTTCATATATTGTTGTAAGCTCTCTCATTGAGCCTTGTTTTAGAGATCTAGTTTGAGGAGGTCTATATAACCCATCTATAATCATTTGTTTGAGCTCATTTTCTGCAAGGGAGTTGTATTAGGTATTTTATAGGGCATCCCAACATTTTTTTTCCTTATTTATGTAGTTACTTCCTTATACAACGGCCTCAAGGGCCCTGTAGCAGAAATTTCCGAAGTGGAAATATTGCATATCCATAGACAGATTCTGTGAAGGGCCAGATAGCTTTTGGATCTCACACTTCCTTATGAAGGTGACATATCCAGTGAATGCCCCAATAATCAATCTCTGGAATGGACTTGTGGTCTTTCTATAGAAGGAATTTTGGAATATCTTAAGATATTCCCAATGGAGCAGGAAATCCCTCATTTGGGATATTACAGAGGGTTAGAGATCTACAAGATGCCTTGCCTAGAGAAAAGGAAAAATTTCAGCAAAATCCCACTTTTCCATCTAAGGGAAAAGATGAGAAGGCTCATCCTTCAAAGGAGGGCCAAAACAAAGTACCTCTTAGTGATGATGTCCGAAGAGACTTGAGGAGAAGGAAGATTTGCTTCCCATGCCAAGAATCATGGGCATCCAGACATAGATGTGCAGCAGGGAAGGCACACTATATAGAGGTATTTTCTGATTATGAGAAGGAAGAAGAAGAAGAACTAGAAGGAGGTCATAGCATTGGGATAGCAGGAGAGGATCCACCACCATCGGGAGGTGGGAATGGAGCATTTGATCCAATGCAGGGGCCCTTGCATCATTGAGAGGAGTACCCAAGTACTTGACCTTGAGGGTTTGAGGTTCCATTTAGGATCAGAGGGTTTTAGTTTTGATTGACAATGGGGCTACCCACAACTTTATTGATGCCCAACTAGTGCAAAGGAGGGAAATACCCACTGATGATTTTGAGGGATTTTCAATTTTGGTCCCAGGAGCTAGAACTATGTAGTGCATGCATTATGTTTCATATTTATCTGTCACCATGGGGAAATTTACATTGAATGGTCACTTTTTTGTGGTTGACATACCTAACACCAATGTGATATTAGGTGTGTAGTGGTTGATTACTTTGGGGAAGGTCACCACAGATTGGGAGACTTTGCAGATGGAGTGGATGGACAAGAAGAGTGGCAAACATCAAATGATTAGGGGCATGCACACATATCCCTCACAGACATATTCCACATAGAAAAAAGAGCTGGATTTGTGCAGTGGGAGCAAGGACCTAACAGTCCCATTAGTTATGCAAATGAATTTGGCCCATGAGGCATTAATGTTTAGTGGCATTCCACCTGGAAGGCCACCTGATCAGGAGTTGGTGAGAAATGCCTCACAACATGTTGCACCACTCATAGATCCTGGAGGAGTGGGAACATTGGGAGGTCATGGTACAATGCAAAGAGTCTTGGGTAGGCTCAAGGAGGGAGAAATTCTCCCAATATCATTATTGCCCACTCTCACCCCATATCTTGCACTGAGACAGGATGCTACAGGGATGGAGGATGGCACTATCATGGTGCAAGGAGACTACTTATTGACTTTGGAGGCTCAAGAGATATTCTCACTTGGGGAGAAATCTTCCACACATGGCAGAGGATGGTGGCCATTCATGCATGCATTGGCCAGACTCGGGAAGTTTTGGATGGGTGATAACTTCCCATGGAAGACTAACCTCCAAAAGCTTTAACCTTTACTTGAGCATGAGCAGCTATAGAAGGAGCGGTAGAGGAAGGATAACAACATCCCAGTATGTGACTTTGGCATGGGAGATGTCAAAGAAGGCGGCAGCCACATGACAAATGTTATACATGACAGATCATCAGCGTTGTCACTATAGAGGATATATCCTTATTGGAGGTCCTAGCTATTGGTGGATTATTCCAAGGATATTTTTACATGCATGATACTTGATGACTAGCTACTAGATGAGGGATATTCAGTAAGAGATGGAGTCATCTACTATCATAGTAGGATCTTATTATCTAGAGCATCCAAGCTCAAGGAGAAGTTGCTACATGCAGCACATGAATATTTTCTCTTCATCCACACTTATTACATGAGAGCATACCATACCATCATGGATGGATTTACTTGGGAAGGCTTTGAAGAGGAGATGTATCATCATTTTAGGAGATGCATGGATCATGTGGAGATGGAGGAGAGGCATAACTCTTTGATGGAGTTATCATAGCCACCTCTTTCCTCTTTGGGAATGAGAGGGGACCTATCTATGAGCCACTCCATTAGAATGATCAAGGTATATGGTAAGGATCATGTTTTTATGCATAATGATTTACTTGATGAATATTTGCATTGCTTTACCATACATGTGTAGGCCATTTCTCCAAGTGGGAGCATTCTTCCTTATAAACTTCATGGTCAACTTGGGGCCATAAACAATTTTGAGCATAGCCACTACCTAGTAGGATATAGGGAGATGGCATATCATTCAGGGTGTACTCCATTGGCACCAAACATTACTCACCTTCTCAAAGCATGTGAGAATACTATGGAAGCAAACAAGTGGTGGGGAAACCACTTCTAATATCATGTTTTGAGGCAGTCAGGAGACATACTACAGTGGTTCCACATGTGGGACTATGATCCTCCTCCAGTATTGCATATGGCAGCTTATGTATCCTTGGTTATGATCCCATACATTGATGATGTCCTTATTCTTATTATGGGAATGATTAGAGGAAGGATGCAAGGATTGAATGTTCCCATTGGGAGTGATATTCTCCATGTTTCTTATGCTTCATGTTTCAGGGAGAACATTGGGAAAACCATGCTTGCTACATTGGATCTTTTGTTTCCTTATGAGGTGAGTCATTGTCATCTCATGTGTACTTGGGAGGAGAATTTCATGGAGGGATTGATTGGGAGACACTTGGTTCATGAGGAGAGCTTATCAGATTGAGGTGTCACCAAGGAAGGAGAAGCAGAGTTGCAACACTCACCTTTACAGTTGCTTGAGGACAAGCAACATTTGGGAGGGGAGGACTAAAATATTCCCAATTAGCTATAAGCTAGTTGGGATATTAAATTTTGTTTTTTCTCCTTAGTTAGAAGAATAAGAGGGTATAGAGACCCATAAATCTCCTTATTAGGAATAAAATCACTGCTAATGTTAATGGAGATCATTTTAGTGGCTTGATTAAGCACCCTTATGTGTGAAAAGGGGTTGGAGCATGTAGATTAGGTGAAATTTTACCAAATCAATAGTGTTGGTATAGAAGGAGTGGAATTCATTTAGGGACAACGCAATTTTGGAGGGAGACTCCATGCATGGAATTAATGGCTTTAATGAGTGGGGAACAAGCTGAGGAATCTCACCAAGAATATAAGGAAGGGCATGGAAGCCATAGAAGGCATGTTTTGATTATTATTTTGTTATGATCTGTATGACTTGTTGCTCTCTTCAGCTGTTTAGTGAAGATTGCAGTGTTGTTTAGCACAAGGGTGTTCCCGAGTGGGAATCCCACCTTCATCCTCGGAGGAATTTGAGTGCCCACTTAGGAGAAGTATTTTCACTATATTTTCACATTTCGGCATCATTCCAAGCTCCATCTTTCTACTACAGTGCAGTTTCTACAGAGCCTTTGTGATGTGTTGCAGGGTGCAGTAGTGGAGATTTGATTTGGGTGTTTTCTGAGCTAGTTTTCAGTGGAGGAAGGTTTCATTCCATTGGGAGGCCAGAAAAGAAGCCCCTTGTGCATTATTTCTATATTTGGCACCAGGCCAAAGTTTTTTTTATCCCCTATAGCATAGTTTCAGTCTGGATCTGCATTATTTTAGGGAGGAGTTGTAGGGGTGGTTGCAGTGCATGATTTGGGGAGTGATTTCTTCAGTGAAGGGGACAACCTTTCATCCAGAGGATATATTGGAGGACAGCCACATATCTCTACATTAGCTTCAGCCATAAATTCCATTTATTTTGTTGCAGCAAACCTTCAGCCCTAGGGATGCAGCCCACTTTGTGTATTTTCTGAAAACCCTCTTGCGTTGTCATGGAAGTGTGATATAGAGCCTTGATCTTTGTGTATAGCATCTTTTGAGGCATATATCACCCATTTTTTATTATTTTATTTTCTCTTATTGTAGTTATGATCAATATGACTACTTTGTATCAGTTATCCGACATTTTGGTATAGTAGCAGCACCTCACTTGTGAGAGGTTTATTCATTGGAGGCTTGTTAGCTCATGTTGTATGATTTGTGCCCCATTATATTACACATCTTTGTTGTTGTTATGATTAATAAAATGGCTCCATATTGGTCTCTCATATTTATGCATTGATCTTCACTGCTACTTTCCATTTTTATGTCTTATATTACTGCTTTCCCCATTTGGGAATATTAAAAAATGTTGGTACAAAGAACCAAACTGCTGCAAACTTGTGTTGAGATCTCAAAATACATGGTCTTCAACCGCTACAATCCATTGTGAAATATTTCATACAGTTTATTACTGGCATTGATGTCTAACATAAGAAATAATCATTGGATTATCGACCATAGAGGAGGGTCGTTAACCAATTCGAGATATCCCACCTATGATGTTAATGGGAATTAAGGCATTAGGTACATTCTACTAGCCATGAATGGATTTGTTGAAGTCGAATGGACTGTAGAATTATTTTTCCAAGAAAATTTAATGAATGTCCTTGTAAAATGACAAGGATGCCTACCATTAAGGCATGCAAACTCCCAGGTACCTTATCTAACTCTAACTTCAACCCTAGATAATTTGTTGATGTCGATGGGACAAGGTCTATCAGCAGGTGGGCTTTAAGGAATCCCACATCAACCAATGCGAGTGCATACATAATCATCTAGATATTGCATGACTGGAAAGAACTAATATAGGTTTACAAAAATTTATTGAGAACTTTTCTTTCCATTTACCTGGTTTTCAAGCAAAGCCTCTGTCCAGGTGCGCCGGACAAGCTGGTTTTTGAAAAAGGACTTATTTTTCTCTTTACTATTTTTCCTTTATTTATTACAATACAAACTTTCCTATTCTATTGAAGAAATGAAAATGAACTCATTCAAGTGAAGGAGTACTTCCAATGGATCCATGTGCGGATCAATTACAAATATATATTCATTCTCAAATTTAACATATAAACTTGGAAGTGTGCATGAGCATGAAAAACCAACAAATTTAAATGATATGACAACAAGAGTTTTAGAAGAGGACAATGCTACCTTGCTTGAGTCTTTATTCGAAACCAATGTTCGATGTAATCATGGTAGTCTTGCTCCATTTCTTTATTTGGCCCCATGTTGCACATCTTCTTCTTCCATGTCATGTTGATTGTCCTCCTTAGGGTGAGTAGTCTCTTTATTACATTCCAGATCTGCTGATAGACATGTCAATAACTCCTTGATCTCAAGTTCCAGTGGATTTTCTCCACTGATTATAGGGCATGATTCCTTCATATCCTTAGATGATTGGTAAGTGAAATCGAAAGAGACTTCCAAATCCTCTTGTGGTGGTGGAGAAATGGACAAGTTCTTGACTACTGTCAAGAAATTATTTTCCTGAGAGGTAGAGATCAAGATCCCAGCAGCTTCTAGGGCTTGAGAGAGGTCTTGCATACTTTTTATCATCTTCAAGTCCATCTAGTTGGTTGATATTCCCTATCTCCACACACAGATTAGTAATGGGGTTCTTAAAACACCCAAAAAAAATTTATAACGTTAAATATTTTAATTTGAAGATAAATGAATTTAAAATTTATTGGATGAAATAAATCTTACCACATTTGCATAAAAAAAAAATTCACAAAAGGAAGGGAACGACATTTTGGGTAAAATGTCAGATCTGAGTATTACTTAATCTATTGAAAGCAAAAAAAAATGGAAATTAAATGTCTCACAGAATGTTTCGGACTATTCTAAGGCCTATGCCACTTGTGAGGCTTAGCTATGGTTCATGTAGATGTGTATCACTAAGTCTGTGAGATTTACACACTTTGAAAATTACATGAAATGCGGAAATGAAATCACTTACATAATGTTTCAGACTATTTTTAAGGCCTGCTTCTACTTCTACGCATAAAGGAAAGGAAATAAAAGTTCAAAGATAAGCAAAAGCGATCAGACTTTGGAGCAACCCCACCATAGTGGATGCGTGGCTCTTCACTCACGTCTTACCGTACTCTCTCCGCCCTCTGAATTCCCTTTAATACCCCTGAAACTTTGTAATAAAAATCTTACCTGAACCAATACAAACCCCTGGCAATGGCGCCAAAGTGTTGAGAGTTTTAGGTAGCGATTATGCCTCTTAATATTTAATTGTCAATCCGAGACTCGTAAACATGAGTTGTACTGCGTTTTTTGGCTCAGCTTAAGGTCATAGTATATAATTTTCCTTGTTAGTGATCGTTCAGTACAAAATGATTAAAGCACTCTTCTATCAATTAAGTAAAATAACACTCATCTCACTCAGAAATAACATTTACTCGACCTATACTACTGCAAGATTCATGTTGGAAAACGATACCACTGATATATTAATAAATAATTCAAATCAAATCACATTTCTCACAAAATTGAATCTATGATATTGTTGACTAATTACCCTATGATATCAACTTGAATCATACTTAACAATGTTCTAAATTAACTCTCTCTCTCTCTCTCTCGCTGCCTTGAATTAAATCAAACCAAATTGAATCAACTTTAAATTAAATTGAAATGTTGGACATGAATTGCACACCCTAAATTAAATTACATTAATGCTGGAATAAAATCTAAGTTTGAAACTAAATCTCAATGCTCCAAATCAATATTATATGTTGGAAATGAATCATACATTCAAATTGAAATCACACAAAGCCTTTAAATGGGACTACTTTGTTTAATACTAAATCGCATTGCTCAACTCAATCAAACTGGAAGTGTCGGCATTAAATCACACTACCTAAGTTACTTGGACTAGATCTTAATACTAGAAACAAACCATACACAGAATAACACTACTTGATATCAAACACACGACTTTGAATGGAATTAAAATTGTTTTATGATAAAAATAAGCAATACATACAATTCTAAATGTAAGTGCAGGATCTATTTATGCTACAACACTGCTAATCACAACCGCAGTTAATATATATATATATATAACCGAAACCCACTCATCCAACTATATTTCAAATTACAAATTAGCCATTTAATACATTCAAGAAAAAATTCGTTTCAACCCCTCGCCATGCATTGTGAACTAATTACATAAGTGCATGAAATATTTTCATATAAGCCGAGATTGTTTATGTTCTGATCGATGAATATCCCAGATATGATTAAATAGACTTGATTATTTTTTAGGGAAACAGAGCATAGGTCTGCGCTAAGATACAATCACGACTGTGTAACCAATGGGCAACATATAAAATCAGAACAACGATCCCTTTTTCCAATTAATAAGTGCAATGCTTAATGATCAAAATTCTCTGAGATCAAATTAGATACTTCACGCAATTACATAGAAAAACTTAAGGAATTCACACATTGACTAAATGAAAATACTGATGCTATGAAATTATCACAAGGCTATCTATCTAAGAACTAACATTGAAGCTCACTCCCAGATGATGGCGGGCCCAGCCATACTTGGGTGAGCTTAAACTAATTTCATTAAAATGGAAATTTAAAGTATCAAGATCATAACCCACAGTCAATCATGCTGAGAATCAATCTAGTTCAAGACTTATGCACTGCCATATACTCACTTTGTAATTAAAAAAAAAAATTATGTTCACTGTATAAATTTGAAAAACATTCCCCCTTTTTGTCTTATTATAATGGCCTTTATAGGCAATATTTTAAATGCAATCAAATAGTATGCATATCGATGGAAAATCTCAACAAATTAATGCCAAACCAGACTTGCGATCTGATTGCTTAACGAACTTGATCTCCTTGGCACAATCAGTTTCCAACCAAATTCCAAAATCAGCATGATCCCAAGATCAGCATGAATAATGGAACCAACTCCTCATTGAGCACAAGTGGTTTATCAAACCGTAGTTGTGGCCGAAAATATGCTAATCCGAATTTGACTCGATTTTGTACTTAAAACTGCATTGGGATATTCCCATGACCGTAGCTCCTTATGGTAATGAATTTTTCCGAACGGTTTTTGGAAAAGACCCATTAACCTAGAGGCTTCCTATTTTGACCCTTTGAAGAAGGATAAAAATTCCATTGGACCTGGCATTGGCCAGAGAACTGTTGCAGGCCAAGTTGTAGAAGGTATTGTGAGACAACCAAAAGCAAAAGGTAAAATATGAGGTATAAGTAGATCTTTATGGATCTATCCCTCGAAATAACTGGACATGCCAATTTTTATCATCTGGCTCGAACAATAACTGGAGGAAGTATATATCACTTCTTTTTCCCAAGAAATTTTTTTCAATATTGGATTGGAAATGAATGAAAATAATTCAATCCAATTATTTTCCAAAAATGAAATCCTTATATGAAATAGGGTATTCTAAGTCAAGTCTCGGAATGTCGATATTATTCACCATTTGGTCACAAGATTCATATTTTCACCTACAATAGTTTGATTTCGTACTCAACTCTATAGTAGCTAGTTAAACTTCCTTGTGAAGAATTTCGGCGATGGAAATTTTTGGCAGATGAAATTAGCAAAACGGTCATTAGTAAATCATGATAAAATAATCTTTAATCATAGAAAATCTAAGAAAACTAATGATAACCATAGAGTGTAAAATATATATTTTGCAGCAAGTTATGGAATTAGGGTACGGAACGAGTTCAAAACATAGCGTTTTAGGATATGAATGGTGATATTGAAAGATTAAAACATGGGAATATTCAAGGCCCAACAGATTTCATGTGATGATCTTGATAGTTTTTATTTTATTTGTTGGTTAATCTACTAATGGAATAATGTATGAATTTGTTTCAGTAAATTGAAAATAAATAAAAAGGTTAAGGAACATAGTGACTACTAATTCAACACCCCCCCCCCCCCCCACCTCCTCTTAGTAGTGAGCACATTTCCAACACCTTTGCCTTCTTTCTTCAAATCCAATGTATGCCAAAAGTTATCTAGGGATGCTCCAAGAATACTCTAAGTGTGCAAGAGTGTGAGAGAATGAAATGAGAGCTCCAAAACTGAAGTAACAAAAGCTCAACTGAAAAAAGATAGAAACTAATTATCAAAAGCCTTTTTATCATTGATGCCTCTATTTTCTTCATTTTCCTTCATTTTTCCTCTTATTTCCCTTACATGCAAATTTGTGTCTCTTCACCTTCCTTTTCTCCTATTTTCCTTTATTTTCATAAATAGATGCCAATTAATGCCTCTTTTCCTTTTCCTTTTCCAATGCCTTTGCTAATTTCCTTAGCCATAAATAAACCAAAAGTGATCCCCACCATAATATATTCCCACCATTCAGCTTAGAATACATGTCCCATTACCTTGGTCTTATATCTTTTACATGGAAAATCAACCAAGGGTTGTTACGCCAACTCTCTTGCAAAGGCACGGTTAGTTCATGTCGATCTCATTGACAGTCACGGTCAACTAACAATCATAGTAAACCTAGGAAATAATCTAATAGAATGTTTCTAGGACATGTTTAGTGTCGGAAAAAAAATGTTCATATTACATATTTTGCAATCTGAAAAAAGGAATTTATGAACGAGGAGGTGAAATTTGTGAATGTCAAGTCAAGCAATTAAACAAGTTTGAAAAAAACATAACTTGGCCCCACATACAAGAATAAATAATCTCCTTGTCTCAAATGACACATATGTAGTTGGCTTAATTACAGCTACATTCATAGGTTTTCAAAAAAATAAAAAACAACTTGAACTCAGTATCAAAGTTGGTGAATCAATGGATGACAATGCAATTGTAAGTTTGTTGCTACAGTAACAAAAATTTCATTTTTTCCACAATCCGTATAGTTCTTTTCTTCTACATATTCATGTATTTATTTTAAATCATAGTGAAGTTAGCATTTATTTCAAAATTTCCTGAGGAAAAAGAGGGGGGGGGAGCAGGTAACAGAAAATTGTGTCCACTGACTTACCGTAGTTTTAATTGAATGA
The DNA here is from genome assembly GCA_034641835.2 of Pinus albicaulis. NCBI lineage: Eukaryota > Viridiplantae > Streptophyta > Pinopsida > Pinales > Pinaceae > Pinus > Pinus albicaulis. Next base: position 537,807,057 of record CM076579.1, on the reverse strand, counting down.
TATCCACGGGTATCACTGTTTTCAAAATATAGCATGAATTAGAATCAAAAAACACTCCATTGTATATATTTAAAAACATTGTCAGAAATGATGTGAAAGGCAGTCGATAGTTTCACTCTGGATCAACAACTTTTTTTGATCCTTTGAATGATGATTTCGCAAGAGCACACTTGCTATATTTTGCTAAATAAAAAACACAAGTATGTCTACCAATTCCTTCTCTCTTATATTGACAATATTTTTCTTCCAATAAAAAAAAAAAATCATCTTCTACTACACATGCTCGAATGTAAGAGACAAATATTTCCACAAAGCAGTTGCAAGGAGTCTTAAAAGAAAAAAATGTTTACTCTCCTCCCTTCCAACAACTATATGGAAAATGCAAACAAATTCTTCATAAAAATACAATTAAATGTAAACTTTGCAAAGAAAGCATGTCATTTACTTATGAGCATATTTTTTAATGCACATTGAAAACATATGGGAAAAAAATTGATTACATGTTACAAATGCCACAGCTAAAGAACATTTCCTAGTTATTTCTGAAACAAATTTTCATCAATATATGCACAATATATCATCTACAATTTTCCATCTACGATAACTTTGTATCCAAGGAATTTTCACATCAAAATTTAACAACATAGTCACTGAGATCAAAGAAATGTGATTATAAAAAAGCTACTTGTTGTGTGGATCAACTTCATACATTTTTACAGTTAAGATATTTGTCCTCTCTTGCATTTTTCCTCTTATAAAGTTCCCTCAATCACAATATACACTTTCCTATAGAAATGTTAATGTACATTTATGTTTTTATTGCAGGCTCTAGGATTAGAATATACAGTGACACATGTTCGTTGCATCATTGACTTTTGTGGCTGTGTCTACTTTGAATAGCTTTGCTTTTAGCGACCAATTGTTCTTCTGTCTTTTTATTTTTTTTTGAATAAGGGATTTTTACCTTGTGCAGATGGATACAACAAATCAAGAGCATAATATGCAATATTATAATTTAGATATACACAGTACATAATGTAACTCTAATGTGGGTTGATGCAAGAAGACTAGACCATGATTTTAACATAGAAAAACCATAGCGAAGCTTTGCACCAGGCCGACCTCCATGACCTAGGGTTTGTTGGTTCTGGTGTTGGCTACCCTTGGCAGTCCTTCTCCCCCAGTCAAATCTACAACAACCTGCTACCTGGACAGCTTCAGGCTTTCCAATAAACGACTCTAGTGGGGGGGCGACTGCTCCCCCCCTACTGGCCAGTCTCCAAAAAGGATGGTGGTAGGGGATGAAAACTTCAATCAACACAACTCTGGCCCATCTCAAGAAAACGCAGGGGTGACACCCACAGTGCAGAAAAATAATACACAAGCAGCAACATCCGAGAACATGAAATCTGCCACATGCATACCAAAGGACACCAAGAAAACAATGATTGAACTCCCTGTGCATCGCACCAATGGAAGAATTCAATTCATGAAAGATCATGCATTGATAGGCAAGTTCATGGGCTTCTGGCCCACAGAAAAAGAATTGAGAGGATGGATAGCCTCGAAATGGAAACCCAAAGGAGACATAGAACTGCAACTGTGCGTCAAGGGATTCTTTAACATTATCTTCACCTGCTCTGAAGACAAAGACAGGATTATGGATGGAGGGTCATACTTCTTTAATACTGCAGGCCTTTACCTAGGACCATGTACTGAGCGCTTCAACCCAGAAAAACAAGATCTAACTTGGGCACCATCCAGCTCTACTATCTCCCCCAATACTATTGGGACGAGCTCACCCTATGAGACATTGGCAATGACCTAGGAGAGTTCATCAAGATTGCAGAAGAAACCAAAATCAACTGCTATGCAACCTACACTCGCATTTGTGTCTACATGAATCTAGCCGAACCGCGCCCAGGCGAGGTAAGTCTTTTGCAAGAAGAATTTGAATGGACCCAAACTGTTTATTATGAACATATTCCTTTTAGGTGTAGAAAATGCCACCAACATGGGTATCTCTTCAGCGACTGTCCCCTAAATAGGAAAGCTACAGCTAAAAAGGATACTAGTGAACAGGGAGCAGAAGGATTTAGGAAGGTAGCAAGTTAAAAAAGACACAACAAGAGAGCTACCCCGCAGTAGAACAAAAAATGACCTACAACCAGCAACAGCTACGTAGCTCTAAATCGATTAAACGAAAATGAAACTATACCTATCAATGAAGCAAGGAACACCTCTACAGTGCAGGTCCAGCCCTCTAAGGCTCAACCACACAAGCCTCCACTAGAAACTTTCTTAAAATCTCCCAACGCCAATACTGAAGAGGACAATAGTATGACAAAGGCAAAGAACTGATCATGAAAACAATCCCAGAGGCGATGGAGGAGGAACCAGAAAGCATAGATCTGGAAGGATTGGATCTTGCTGGGCTAGAAGAAGCCTGCACCAATAAGGACTACACATCAATCCCAGAGAAACAAATAAAAAAAATGGAGGAAACTATAACCAGCGTACAGTAGCTCGCCTCTCTGGGTATATAAGGAGGTATGTTAATCAATGATAAGTACTTTGCGAAAGAGTCTCGAAAAAGAGGAAGAAAAAAATCTCTGCAAAGAACCATAAAAGTCAGGAAAGAAATGGTGGATTCTAGATGCTTCCCCAAGATGACAAGATTCTATGCCCTCACCTCCAAATATATCCCATGAAGCTAATCTCATAGAACATCAGAGAGCTCAACATCCCCATGATGCACAGGATCTTTAAAAAAATGAACTTGGAGGAACATCCTGCAATTTTCTATATGCAAGAAACCAAATGTACCAGCTCCACTTTGGAAACCATATTCAAAAATATATGGAAAGGTAGTAACACTATAGCAGTTGATGTAAATGAGGCGTCTGGAGGACTGGCTATCATTTGGAACCCCCAAATCATCACCTCAGAGAATATTCATGCCAACAAAAACTTCATTCAGGGAAATTTTCACTTGACTGGCATGGACATCCATGGACTGCTCACTAATGTCTACACACCTCAAAATGCGAAGAAAAAATTGATGCTCCTAAAAAATCTAGAGGAAATCAATAAAAATATCCCACCCCCTCTAGCTACTCAAAGGATATTTCAACATGATAAAAAACCTCCAGGAAAAGGAAGGGGGAAGGTTGAATATAAAATCCAACAGTAATGGATTCAAAAAAATCATCCAAAGCAACAACTCATTAATATTCATATCTCCAATGGAATATTTACATGGAACAACAAAAGAGGGGGTGCCCAACAGATCGCCTCTTGACTAGATAGATTCCTCATCACCAATGATCTCATCCTCCTCGGAGGTAACTTGGATACCACCATCATCCCTATAGCATGATCTAATCACTGGCCAATACAACTCCAATGGCTCCAACCAGGCAAGAACGCTCCCAAACCTTTCCACTTTTAACATTGTTGGTTCACGCATCCAAGGTTCAAGGAATTGGTATCCAACTGGTGGTCCTCCATAGAACCCCCCCAAGGCACCAAAAAGCTCCACTTCCAGAAAAAACTGAAACTTATCAAAAGACAACTGAAAGTGTAGAACAAATCAACCTTTGGAAATGTATTCATAGAGCAGAAATACCTGGAGGAGAAAATGAAGAATCTGCAACACAAGATCATCCAAAATGGACGCACAGATGAGACAAATCACTAGGAGCAACTCTTAACAACTCAGCTGGAGGAAAGAAGGAACCAAGAAGAAGCCCTTTGGAGACAAAAATATAGAATCAACTGGCTCAAAGAAGGAGAAAGAAAGACCAAATTCTTCCACCTTTCCACCATACAACACAGGATGCACAACAGAATCACTATCATCAAAAACCAAACGGGGGAAAGGCTGGAAATGCAAGAGGCCATCACTGAGGAGATGCATAATCACTTCAGGGACATCCTCCATGAACCCAACCACCAGAGGCATGAAGCCATTATGGAAATCGCCAGACATATCCCCAAGTTGATAACAGAAGATCACAACAGAATGTTTCTTGTTGCGATCACTTTAGCGGAGGTGGAACAGGAAGTCTTACAACTTAAAGTAGGAAAATCTCAAGGGCCAGATGGATTCACCACCAACTTCTTCCACTTCTTCTGGGACATCATCCAAAACGAAGTCTAGGACGTTGTGGAGGAATCTCAGTCCACTCACTGGCTGTTACCAGCACTAAATGCCGCCTTCATCACTTTGGTTCCAAAAGAATATAGATTCGCCTCTCCTAATAAGTATAGACCTATAGCTCTTTGCAATTTCATTTATAAAATCATCTCCAAAGTTATAGCTAATCGACTGAAGAAGCTCCTACCCCTCATCATCTCCCCAGAGAAAACTAGGTACGTGGAAGGAAGATAGATCCTTGATGGCATCATCTTAACCCATAAGGCCATTCATTCCCTCAAAACCACCAAAAAACCTGGCATGCTTCTCAAAATTGACCTATCTAAAGCTTTTGACAAACTCAGCTGGGACTACATCAAAAATATGCTAGTAACTTTTGGCTTCAGTCACACCTAGGTCAGATGGATTATGAGCCTCATCACCTCTCCCTTTCATTCCATCCTGGTCAATAGCAACCCCTCTGCCACCTTCAACCCCTCTACAGGAATAAGACAAGGGGATCCTCTTTCTCCCTTCATCTTCATCATCATGGCTGAAAGCTTGGGCCACCTTATCAAAAACTCCATCCAGATGGGTGCTTTTCCTGGTTTACCTCTCCATAATCTCCCCCCCTCCTCTCACTAGAAATTTGTGGATGACAAATTGATCATGGGCTACCCCTCAGTCCAGGAAGCCTGTACCCTCAAATTCGTACTAGACTCCTTCTCTGAAGCCTCCGGTACAAAGATCAAACAGGAAAAATCTCAGATGTTTTTCTTCCATACCCCCTCTCAAACCCAACACAATATAGCATGCATCCTCGGCTTCTACATTGCTACTCTTCCCTCCAAATACCTAGGAGCTTCATTAATTGACTCTGCCATCAATCACTCCACCTGGAGAGCTCTTCTTGACAGAATGGAAACTCATCTCTCCCACTGGACTCACCGAATCCTAAACATTTCCATCTGTTTGGTCCTCATCAAGTCTGTCTTACAATCTCTCCCCATCTAGCTCTTCTCTGTCCTTATTGCTCCCAAATGGGTTCTTAAAGCTATGTGCACTCTGCAACGGAGGTTCCTATGGGGAGGGACAAAAAGTAAGAAAAAATGGGCCTTAGTCAATTGGAAGGATGTTTTTACCCCTAAAAATCAGGGAGGTTTGGGTCTTCATGATCCTGAACATAGCAATACCATAATGGGAGCCAGCATCTGGTGGAAATGTGTCTCCAACCCCAACACCCCCTGGGCCAACCTATTGGTGGCTAAGTATGCACAGTGTTGGCCAAAGGAAGATCTCATTAGATATAACTTAGATCTACCAGGATCCCAAATCTGGAAAGCAGCTAGCTAGCAAAAATGTACAATAAAAAATCACAGCTTCTAGGAGCTCCAAGAGGGTAACCAAGCCAGATTTTGGGAGGATTCCTGGAAATAGATGCCAATCCTCTCCTCCATCTTCTACATATCTCTGTGGAATGCTACGCTCCGAGGTAGGAAATGACAGAAGGCTCAAGAATTATGGACGGACGAGACCTCACAAGGATACAGGCAATGGATTCACACAAGCAGATGGCAGGAAAACTGGAACAATGAAAACCACACTGAAATCTGGAATGAGCTCAGCATAAAAATAAAATCCAGGTCAAAACAGGTCATGATATCCTTCGTTGGGGGCACATTCCCAGCGGAACTTACTCAACCAGGGAAGCATACAACATCCTCCATCAGCAGAATCCTAGCCTAGCCGACAATATCTGGAAAAATATTTGGAAGGCCAATATTTGGCCCAAAATAGACTCTTCCCTGTGGCTGCTCAGTAAACAATGCATCCTTACATGGGAGAATCTCTTGAAGTGAGGGTTTGCAGGGCCCTCCATATTTCCTCTTTGTCAGGTCAACTTGGAAACCATCGACCACCTGTTGGACCAATGTCCTACTGCCAACCCCCTATGGGAGAGAATTGTTGTCTTATACTGTCAGTCCAACCATGATAGAGGTAACGTCATTCAAACCATCAAAAACTAGTAGGACAATCCTTACACTAGTAACCTGCTGAATAGACTATGGCAAACCACTCCAGGTATCCTCATTTGGAATATCTGGAAGGAATGAAACAACCACATATTCAAGGATCAAGCCTCTACTCCTGAACAGTGTTGGGGTAGGATTCACAAAAACCTTATTGAAACTATGGCTTTAGATGCTTAGAGTAAGGAGGACTTACCCATCGGGGCAGCTAAATGTCAAATTTGGAACAACTGGCAAATGAGTCTCAATACTCCCATAGAAATTACTCCCAGAAGCGTGGGTAGATCTCCTGCTCCAGAAAATTGGTGCCCTCCCTCCATGGGCTTCTTCAAATGCAATTTTGATGGGGTGTCCAAAGGCCACCAAGGCACAAAAGGTTTTGGAGGTGTTATGAGGAACAATCATGGAGATCCTCTTAGAATTTAATATGGGAATATCATATAGGATAGAAAAAAATCTGCTGAGCTAGAAGGAATGATACAGGGTATTCAAATCACCATAGAATTCCATTAATTCCCCCTGGAGGTGGAAGGAGACTCGCAAAGCATAAATATGGCTGCCACCTGAATCCTTCAAGGCACGACATCCTCAAAAGTTTCCAACAGCTGAAGACTCACCCACAAGGTCAAGATGCTGGAACTTCTGCTTCAAAATCAGAGAGCCATCACTTTCGGTCATGTGCACAGGAAATCCAACGTTGTTGCAGACCTTCTTACAAACAAAGGCATGGAAAGCAACTGTGCTTTGCATCATTCCACTTTTGAGCAGGATGAAGAGGAGGCACTTAGACAAAATTGTCTCATTTTCATGTAGAAAAATCAGCTCCCCCTGGATGCGGGTGACACATTTGACACGAGTGTATATCACATCTCACCCCACTTAGACTATGCAAATCTCCAATGCAATTCTTCACCTGCGGCGGATCCAATTACCGTTAACTCCTCGCACGTTCCTTGCAGAACCAAAGATGAGGCCGAGTGGACAGGCATTGTGTCACCAGACCCAAAACATCACCTTGCCCATACCACCACTAATTTCCATAATGCATAATCAGCATCGCATCCACACCTCCTCCCCTGCGCCTACTCAGCTGCTAAAGCTCCACACACAATTCCGTGCAAAGATCACTCATTTACAACCTCACAAATATCATCCTCACCCCTATATAACCCCTAGACTTCTGCCCCTTTTCTCATTCATCTTGTCACCTTTGCCTTTCACTCTCCTCCATCTGATCTGGCTTCTCACTAATTCCAATCAGTTGTGAAGCCTTAGTCCTAGAGTGGAGCTATGTAGACTCCCTCTTCTTGTCACTCTTCATCCTGCCAACCTGCCCCTGAGTCCCTGCAACCCCTTCAACTCCAGTGTCACTCCTACCTCCCCTCCTAGGTGCGCTATGGCTCCTAGACTGCGTCAACGCACTATTCGTGGTGGTCAAGGAGGGGCCCTCCCGGGTCGTTACCATCCTAGCGATGATAATCGCCTAGAATCAATTGACGGCTCCTCGTCCAACACCTCAGTGAGCCATAAAGTTGATCCCAATCAGCGAGCAGATTCCTCTAGCCAATCAACGCAAAGAGGTAGTTGAGGTGTGAGGAAGTCTACCTCCTCTCCCAGAACTCACTATTTGCATCGCACGTCGACTCCCTCGACCATTCCGACACAGGATGTTGAGGATACAGACATCTAGATCATGGAATCCGAGGGCGTTTGGATGAAGGTTCCTAATGGGATAGACCTAGACTCCCCCACCCTCTACGCTCCTGCAAATTTCCCCAAGAAAACTGTTGCCGATGTGGAAGCTAATGTGGAATTTTTTGTTGTGCAAGCTCCTACCTGTCCCATTGATGAGGAGAATCCCAACGGCAATGATGATGATGATGAATAACGTCTACGCAGCTATTCAGTTTTACTCTATTTTCTGTCTTATGTGCCCACTGGGCTAATCTGTAATTATCTACACTCTAGCTTTTAGATGTACCAGCGCTACTGCGCATAATGTAAGGCTCGCTCTCAAGTTTTGTCTGGGATGGCCTCCTCCCCTCAGGCAGCCCAGAAACAGTGTTACAAAGGTAGGGATTGGTTAAGCGCAACTTACCAACACTGCCTCTAGCATATGTAATATTATGTTTTTGAAATTAACAGATTATCTCAACTTACCAAAAAAAATAATGTAACTCCAATGTGAAGCTTCAGTTGTTAATAACGTTGCACTGCCATAAATGCTATTGCAGTTTTTTTTCCCTTGCACTTTTAAAACTAGTAAATCATAGAATCTAAAGTCCTATTTAAACCACATGAAGGTGCATATGATCTAGAATGACATGTTAGTCTCCATTGTAAATAGAAACTTGTGCAAGGATTGTAACCTATATTTTCTTATTGGACTGATGAGCCATTTATGGTCAAGTCAATTTGTTTATTTCAAATAGCATTTTTATGTCAAAGATCTTGTCAGTGCTAGTAATAGTTGTAAATATACAATTTATTTTGCATCTAAATGTTACTAAGGTGTTTAATATTGCTAATACTTTATATATATGGTCTCTATATATAGTTTTCAACCAGATAAAATATATTTTTGTTATAATGTTTCACAGTAACCAAATATTATTGCACATTTTTGCATATTTGGTTAGATGCTTAGAGATGTCTAAACAATAAAGAGCAAGTGTTTTTATATTGGGAGAATTTATAATTGATTACTTGGATATGCTTCACAAAGACAATATGCTACCTATTTTGGAAAAAAAATAAGTTCTAACACTTTTTATTTGGAATAAAAAATACAATTATGCTCAATAATAGGAAAATTGAAACTCATAACAAGTCAATGTTCATCGAGATATTGATGCTTGTGAATCAACTAGTTAACTTTACTTCTCCTATAAAATAAATGAACATGACACTCTTAACATAACAAACTTGATATATTATTTTGGATGTGGATGCTTAATGGTGTGGATGGGACGTTTGTCCTGCGGAGGATCCCAATGGCGTTCGCATGGGGTGGCCATATGGCCACCCACAGAGGCATTTACTCCTCATTAAATGTTGCCAACTTGCTCACCATTTTCGTCTTCACTCTGCTCCACTGCCAATTTGTGCCTCCCCTCTGGTTTTTAATGGCATCGAAACTCAGCAATTTGACTCATGCCCACCCTATTTGCAGGTCTCTTTCTCTAAAAAGTATCTCCTGTCCTCCTGCTTGTGCCGAGCCAAGTGCTCGAACACACACAGGAAGACGTTTTTTGCTGCTCTATTTCTTTGAAACTCTACCGAATTTTCACTTCACTCAGAATGTGTTTTGCTGCACAAAGTCTCAACCCTATGCTCAGCTTGCTATGCCTCTCTTATCTGATCAGTGTCATTTCCGTCCGCATATCAGTTCCCATAGCCCGTGCTCCACTACCAATATGCCTCGGCTCCGACATAGGATGAGAAGCTGTCGAGGCAGTAGCAGGGGCCGAGCTATTCGCTCCCGGTCTTCCTCCAGCTCTGATTCCTCCTCTGAGGATTTTTCTCGTGACCATTACCCATAAAATAGGAGCCAAAGAGGTTGCACCAACCTCTCTAGGCAAGCGCATTCTACCCGGGGCTCCCAGCCTCACCATGTTGTGTCTCCCGTGCAATCGGTCTCCCATACCTTTGTTGTCGCTATCTCCACTCGGTCTGTTCAAATTCCCCTCCGCCAAACCTCCAAAAGAGCTGAATTTTGATTCGAATTCACTATGGACAGGCCTGTAATAACCGCTTATATCACCGTCACCCTCCGGGAGGAAGCTGATAGCTTCAACCCCCCTGCTGCTCCCGCTCCTCCGTCCCCTCTGAACAAAGATGCTGCTAAGGATACAAGGGAGCCACTTGAGGTGGAACGTGCTGATAAGCATCAGGAACCAGTGAAGGAGGCTGCTGGCAAAGACACCTGTGCAACCACTGAATACGAATATGGTAGCAGCGATGAATACAGATGCCACATTGTGGAGGAACCTCCCTCTCCTGCTAATGACAAGTAACCATGACAACCTCTGCTGGAACACAGTTCTAAAGCCCAGGTTTAATGGGTTATCTTTTGGTTTTCTGTTTAGATCTCCTTTGTTGAAAGAGATGATTGTTATCTTCATAAGACATTTTTTGTTTATATGGTTAGATTTTCTGAACTCTACGCCGGTTTCCCCTGTGAGGGCAGAAAGACAAGTTTCTTAGGGACTGGTTTCCCCTTCGAGGGTAGTCCAGAACCATGTATTTTTTGACTATCAAACCCAACTCTCAGGCTCACTCAGCTGAAGCTATGGCAGTTTTGTACTTTTATGTTATATAAATAGAATTACACTTAAAAAAAAAACTTGATATATTCATATTTCATAACATCCTTGCAATGCGTGTAGTAAAATAATCATGCACATATTTAAGTAATTTTTGTCACTATCATTAATTAACAAGAAATCATAAAGCTTATCAACCTAATATCTATGCTCATTGAGTATATTGAAAATATCTTATGAGTATTTTTTTGAACTTGATAAATGATCTTGTAATTTTCTTTCTTTTAGATTTTATAATTATCAATTATGCATCAAAACATGTGCTTTTAAAATTTTGATAACAACTACCTTGAATATTTCCAGATAGAGGCAGGAAAGATCTATATTTTTTTTTGTACATGATCTATTGAGTACACAAATATTATTCATACAATTGTAAATATAGTGAGATTGTTTGATCCATATGCATTATGAGCATTCATGTAAAATCATGAACTTATCTTTAACTTGAGCTTAATGTTTTTTTTTTTTAATTTTAGTTATAGAAGTACTCTAAAGGTTAAAGAACACTATTTGTAAATGTTCTAAGATGTTGATAGAATATATATTCTTTGTTAACAAAGATCAAAAAAATAATATCGATGAAAATTAGCACACAAATGTTAATTATTAAACATAGAGTTAGGTGATATATCAAATATAAACTAAAAAAATATTAGAGAAACATGACTACCCTCTAATTTTTTTGTGACAAGTGTGTTGACGATGCTGGACCCACCAACATTGAGGAGATCTCCCCGATATGAAGTACCAATTATACCTCACACTGTTTGTTGTAGGAGTCCCATCCAGAATAAAGGATTGGTTTCCATATTCTTAAAGATATGCCTTGGCTCTAACTATCAGCAAGAGAGAGGGGGATGCATATTTACTTTCTAAAATAAAGGGTGGTGTTCCTAGTGAATGCCCAATTGCAAGTGTGTCAAGGTTCTTCTACAACGGGGGGGAGAGATAAGTGAACCTATAAGGGAGAGGTAATAGTACCACCAAAGAAGAGACACACATGAACCAGAGGATCCGTCTAAAATCCATTGAAATAGTACACAAGGGATGTGACATTCATTACAACCACAAATTGGGAAAGATCTAACTAATATCCCGCAGAATAATCCACAAGGATGGGAAAAAAATAACAACCATTACAACACATTATCGATAAGATAAGTACTAAAATAATTGAAATAGTTCAACTATCTTATCACATATGAAAGAAAACATGAAATACAAACATCTGCGGAATAGTCTTAATAACATTCATAGCCCATGCATGAAGAGCATGCTAGCCTCAGAAGGCTTCTGTTATTAAGTAAAAGTTCCAAGACATGTATATAAAACGAACATCACTAGCTCCAATAGTGGAGCGTTAGAGCTACTCCTTGCTCCAAAAATAACTAGCTTATCTCTCTAATACTTTGTTGGTGGAGCCAAGGTGAAAATTCCTTTGCTCATACAATGAAGGAGTATATCTATAACCAAGGGTGACTATTTGACTACTGTTGAGCCTCATAATTGTTTATTTTTTACAATATCTTCTCACCTATTTTAACCACCATAACCACCCATGGGCATCAAATTGGTGGATTCAAAGCTTGGCAGGTATATGATTGTCTCATATTTCATATGTTACTAATGTTATTTATTATTTGCCTAATATTTGAATCAACTACAAGATTTTGATGTTTCTGCAGCCATAATCTAATTCTGCAGCATAGTCCATTGTTGAATAGGATCCAAGGTGCCAGCCATAGAAAAAGATATATGTGAAGATATCTATTAGTATACTTAACTCTTTCCTCCTATATTCATGAATCGAATTTATGAAAGAATTTTTCAATTGAATAGTCAAAGGTGAAGTTCAATGGGTTAGCTATAGTAAGCAAGCGAGAAGTGAAACGAACACCTCATGATTTCTTTGTCAAATAGAAAATCGTGAGTGATTTATGATAGGATATATTCTAAGATTAAATTAATATTCTAAACTAGTACATTTGGTCAAAATTCTGATACTTTTGTCGTACTGTCAGAAATTTCCACAATTTTTATCAATTTTACAAATCCCGCCAACAACCGTCGCTATACTGATGTTTAGGGACATCGTCGCTTTTGCGACGTTTATGAATGTCGTCGAAAATGTGAAGTTTCTAAAATATGCGTCGGTATTGTGACGTTTTTTGGACACAACGTTGGAAATGCGACATTTCTAAAATATGTGTCGGTATTGTGATGGTTTGGAGAAAATGTCGTTAATGCGATGTTTAGAGACGCTTTGAGGACAACCATCGATATGGAAATTATTTAAAGACAATCGTCGGTACTACGATGGGTGGAGGGTAACCGTCGATGTTGCGACGTGTTCACCAAACCTCGGTATTGCGATGGGTGGAATACAACCATCGGTATTGCATCGGTTGGAGGGTAACCGCTGGTGTTGCGACGTGTTCACCAAACGTCGTAACCACACTATATAATATTAACATATAAATACCACACTATTTACCAAATAAAAAATATGAAATCATTATAATACCCATTAAAATGTTCTTTGTGCCATTTCTAAGCCATAGTAAGGCTTTCCCTAAGATTTGTATATTTTGCGGTCAAATTAAACTCTTGGTTAATTTTGGAAGGATCACTAAGTAATCTAATATTAACTCGCATTGTAACTTTTCAATCATAATCTAATATTAAATTTCGTTATTACTTTTCAAACACTCCTTAAGTACCTCTTGTCCACATCAAAATGGCATAGGTAAGAAAAAGGTCTAAAATAAATTAAACTCGACATAATAAAAGCAATATGAAAAAACTATAGTTATAGCTTACATACCCTTTCCCGGGCCAACATTATATAACTCTATTTCACTAGGATGAACATTAACTAAGGCTTCACGTATGCATCCACCAAATCTGTCACATTAATGTAGTCCCTAATACATGTAACTTCAAGAGTATTGTAATATGTTCCTTTAACCCACATTGATATGTTCCATTGACCCACTTTGGTAAAAGGAAGAAAGCAACACTACAAATTTTATAGTAATCTATATGTTCACAATTGAGTTGATCTATTAAAGTTAATAATTTTAATCATCCCCCAACATTAATTCTAACGAGTTTAATGTCTAATTTAATCCAAACTAGAGAAAATTTAACTTTGGGGGTAGATATGTTTATTCTTTAATAAATTGAATTTTAAAATTTAAATGTAGAGGAATACCTCATTTCAAGGGGGTTTGATGCTGGAAATAGAGCAAACAAACCTCACATAGTAATGATTAACTTTTCATATATTTTTGGTTTAATAGATTTTTAGTAATACATGTAAAGGAAACCCCGCATCTAGAAATCAACATTACTAAAGGATTAAATGTTAGCAATGATATAATATACAAGATGTTTTAAAGAGTGTTCATGGAAGCATGAGTACAAAGTTAGATTTACTACTCTCGTTATAATATAGATTATTGTCTCAGAGGTCCATTTCTCAATTATTTTACTTTGTTATTTATTTTGATGTTTTTAAAGTAATAAAAAATAGAGGAATTAGCTCTCAAGTTTATTTTTAATAGCAAGTCCTAGTTTGGAGGATTAAGGTCTAAAAACTTTTAGAGTCATTTTGAAGCATTAAAGGATGTTTTTTGAGATCAAAGTTATTTTTGCTTAATTGCAACGCCTTGTGGAATTGTTCTACACTCAAATATCCTTACAACAATGCAAGAAAGAAGTTGATCAAAGTTTACATTGATCTTCAGTGAATGAATATTCTCTATGTTCAATAGCTCACCCTCTCTAGCCTTCTGCTCAAAATTTCTATTATCCTCTCCTATGTTCATGCATGTCATCCCTTTAGCCTTTTTTCAAGCTTCACATCCCAATTGCCTTTGTCCAGGTAGGTCGGCCGATCGGGTTGGGTGGGTTCGTGTTAGGTCACAGTGTCAGGTCAGGTCATGTGAGGTCGCGAGGTCGGGTCGGGTCGTCATGTGAGGTCAGGTCGGGTTGGGTCAGGTCGTGTCGTGTGAGGGCACCCAAGGAAACACGTTCGGGTGGGTTGGGTATGGTTCGATCAGGTCATGTCATGTGAGGCCACACAAGGAAACACATTCAAGTAGGTCAATTCGGGTCGTGTCTTTTGAGGGCGCCCAAGGAAATGCATTCGAGCGGGGCAGGTTGGGTAGGGTCGAGTCGTGTGAGGGTGCTCAGGAAAATGCATTCAGGCAGGTTTTCTTGGGTCGTGTCGTGTGAGGGCACCCGAGGAAACGCATTCGGGCAGGTCAGGTCAGGTCAGGTCATGTGAGGGTGCCCAAGGAAACGCGTTCGATTAGGTCGAGTCGGTTCGGGTCGGGTCGTGTGAGTGCGCACAAGGAAATGTGTTTGTCGCGGGTCAGGTCAAGTTGGGTCATGTGAGGGCACACAAGTAAATGTGTTTGCCGCTAGTCAGGGAGGTTTGGGTCGGGTTGTGTGAGGGCGCCCAGGGAAATGTGTTCGGGCAGGTCGGGTTGCGTTGGGTCATTTGAGGGTGCCTAGGAAAACACGTTCGAGTGGGTCGGGTCATGTGAGGGTGGTCATATCAAAAATGCTAAGTTGTGATCACCTGTGTGCCTTGTCCTACACGTTTGTGTGATCTCCATCGTGCCTTCATTCAGGTGGGTCAGGTCGTTCCGTGTGAGGGCGCGATAGGAAACACATTCGGGTCGGATCGTGTGAGGGAGGCTGCATCAAAAATGGCAATTTATAAAAAAAAAAAATCGAAATATGACAGATTCAAGGGTTTCCTTGGGTGCCCTCACATGGTACAAGTACCTAACTCGACCCGACCCACTCGAAATAGTTTCCCTCGATGCCCTCACACAACCCGACCTGCTTGAACG